>VWZK01013453.1:148863-171539 GCA_013396935.1 Baryphthengus martii | reverse complement strand
TTGTTCTTTTTTTTTTTTTTTTTTTTTTTTTGAAACGAGGCTAAGTGTTTGCTGCACCAGCATTGCTGTTTTCTTTCTGATGCTCATTGCAGATTTTACTGTTGGCACCAACCAACTGTATTGTTGGTAGCTTACCAGGGAATTCAAGCAATAAGACTGAAGCATCTCCTCCTCCAAGTTCACCGCTGCAGTTGAAGATACAAAATATTTTGGTGAAGGAACTTCTTTATTATAAGGCAGAACAAGTTACCAATGGACTAAAAGTCCAAATCCTTTCTCAACTTCATTTGTTAGCAATGGGGTGCGTCTACAGCTGTAAAATTCTTAGCATTGTCACTTACCCAAGATGTCATAAGGTTTGTACTCACTTTGCCATTCTATTATTTCTTCTCAAACTGCTTCTTCCCAAACCAGTTTGGTCCAGTGTTTTGGACAGAAGCACACAGGCATTTTTCATTTTTTAAAAAACCAAACATGCAAAAAACCCCAAACAAAAAAAAAACCAACAAAAAAACCCAGTTTTTGAAGTTGTGGTTCACTGAGGGAGGAGAAATCTCTTAATGTAACAGGATTGTGGTTAAAATTAGGTGTTAGTTGTTTGATGTGAAACCATCAATGTTCATCATTTGAGTCAGAACCTGTATTTCTGCAGTGCCAGGTGTTTTTCCTGACCCTGTAGCTCGCTTTACCTTGCTACTGGGTACTCCATGGTAAGGAGTAACTTTCTGATTCCTGCAGCGAGAGACATAAAGCTGGCACTGCAGCCAGTTGCAGGCCTTCACAAAGGTTGTGCACCTACCTGAGTTAGTTGACTTTGAACAGTCTATAGAAAAGTTCCTGACTTGTCCAGTTTGGATTGGGAGTCTAATTTGGTGGCTTTCATGGAAGAGTCCATCCCTGCTTACGCTAGAGGGAACAATAGGAATAGTAGATTCACTTACAGCTGGCTTTTTGTAAATCTCTCAAAAAGTTTTGCCAGTTCTTGTGATCCTTGCAGGCAACTTGCAATCTTTGACTCTACCTCAGTCTTACTGCTTGGAATCGTGTAATTCCCTGAAAGTCACAGCATCATTTCAGAAAGTAAATCACTAGAATTACTGTCTTTTAACAATGAACAAACTTGTAAGTTCATTTTTTTTTTTCTTTGAAAATAGTTAATGAAATCCAAAAGCTTGGAAGAAGCAATTATATTACAACATAGGCAATTAGATCTGGATTGGGAAAGAGGGACAAGGAAAATAATATTGATGCGAGTGTGTTTGCTTGGGGGCATATATATGTGTAAGTAATGGGAATAGATTCTGGCACAGTATTCCATCCATTCTTCAGGCACGGACTGAGTGTTTGCCTGTATTTTAACAGCAGCTAGACTCAGCAATCTCTCATATGTAGGAATAAATACAATAATATTTACTATAGTTGCTGTTCTGTATTTCCTTCAAGAGCACTGCATGAAATTTCTGTTTTCGTAAAACACACCAAAAAAACCCAACAAAAAAAACAAAACCCAATTTGCTTAAAACATATCCTCAATCTCTGAGACTTCATAATTGACACAAGTTACCATCACATCACAGGCTGACTCAAATAAGACCAGAGCTTTTTAATTTCTAAGAAACCTCTTCAAAACTATTTATAGTTTCAGTGCTCTGTGTGTAAAGGATTTGCAATTTTTCAGTGTAAATGGATTGAAAGACTGAAAACGATGAAAACATCAATAGATCAGCACTTCATATGTTCAGTTCTGTTATAATAAGAAATACTCAGTCTCAAAATAACGTATCATTTCCATTCAAAATGTAAAGGATTTTCTCTTCTTTTGGTGTAAATTTTTGTGTGTATGTTATATTAGAGCGCTTTTGCTTGCACAGGATATAGAAACATTTCCGTTATAGACATCACATTCCCAAGGGTTTTTAATTCAGCTGTTAAACAACACAAGACAGACCAATTCATTCTTGAAATTTTCTTTCTTTATTAACATGTTTCAAAAAGCGGCAATCTCTGATCTTACCAAAAAAAAGTAAAAAATCCTGTTTAGCTTCCTGATTTAATTTGTTGAAGGCTATTGACGACACAAAATGCCCCGTTTCAAATAGAGTTAAGTATCCAAAATCTACATTGATTTAGTTACAGAGTTACTTGCTCTTGACATCTTAGTACTTTGAAAGATACACCCTAAAGAACAAGGGTTATGGCCTGGGAATGATTTGCATGTGTGCTTAAAGTTCTCTGAGGTGGAGTCCTGTTACTGCATTTTGGCAGAGTGGGGGATTGGAATACAAAGAAATAAGGAATTTGTCACACAGAAGCTGCTGTAGAAACTGTAAAACGGAGCATGTCATTGAACTTCGTTTTCCTAAACTGGAAGAGAACACCTTAATTTTGTAAACGTAGTGAAGCTCTCGCCATTTCCTGTTCCATCTTTCAGGCACGCTCTGCCCCTTTATCGTGTTCATATATATATTTTGAGGTCCTGGCACGAAAGAGTGAGAACATAGGTTTAGATGTCTTCAAAGAGGCTTACCTCAAAATGCACATTATAATTCAATTTATGTAAGGAGAGATTACTAGAAGGAAGAAACCCACTCTTCCAACACCTACCAAGGCAGCTTTGTGTCCAGAAGGCAGAAGGAACAGAGGCAAAAACCTCCAACCTCAAACCCCTCTGAAAGCCACAGGTGGTAGCTTGAGGTCAAAACAATTGCACCTGACTTACTACATCACCTTCCATGAGATGTGGATTTTAAAGGCAGAGCCAGACAAGGGAACAACGATGGACATGAGCCAGTGGCTCTTTAATTCCCAGTCTAACTGGAAATTAACTAATAGTGTGGAGTGTAACAGCAATGGCAAAGTGAAACCCACCAGGCTCATTGTACAAGAAGTTAAATCCCTAAAATTCTTAAAATGGTGTTGGTCAATATTAGAGACCAATTTGGGGAAGTGTGTGGGGGAAATAATGTAACTATCACTTGAATTAAGTTCACTGGAGATTTTAAAACTGAATTTCTTTACTGGTAGTCAAGCTAACTAAAGGTTATAAAGAGAATATGTACTCCAGAAGATGTGATATATAAATTTTGCAGAAACTCTTGTGATGTTAGGAAACAGAACTTTCATTGACGTTTTCTTCTATCTACTATGAAGTTTCACCTACATCGCATGACCTAACATATTGTGGACATGTGAGTATAAAATACTAGTCTAAAAAGAATTAATGGTAAAAGAATCAGTGGTAATCTGATCTTCCTCTAGAGTTCGTAGTAAATTGTATTCTCACTTTTTTCCTGAACTTTTCTGTTCAATTATCTCTACACAATAAAACCTAAGAGCAGCTCTGCCTGCAGAATGCAGCACAACCTCTTTCAATTTGCAAAAGCCTCTCCGCAATAATAAACCCTTACAGAAGAATAACAAAAGTGAACTAATTATCCTTGTATATATTTGGTAGGATATATAAAGCTCTTTCAGATCCTTCTGTCATAATGGGTCGCATTGTGAGAAAATTAGGTTGGAAATAAAAGATGCAGTTGAAAACAAATCCTACTCTGCATAAATAGGACTACTGCTTCTGAATTCCCCAACATGGCATTGTTTATTATATAAATAACACTTTCTTCTCACAGCAAGTCCCTCTGCTGGGGTTTTCTTGCTTTAACAAGATAGCCTCTTTACTTGAGATCTCCCTACCTGAGGCCATGGTGTTTAAAAGTTGCATTCCAGGATGGACTGGGGTTGGAACTGGGTCGTCTTTGAGGTCCCTTCCAAGCTATTCTCTGGTTCTATGGTATGTTGGAGCAACTGTAAATTGCTCAGATGTTATACCTTTTAAAACTTGGAGGGTAGGGGGGAGATGACTACTAACAGATGTCATTGATAGAATGTTTATCCTGACATTCAGTTTTTACTTTAGCCTAAATTCCCCCTCTTTTGTTTTGCTAAGCTTGTTTTAGATCGTGTTGGCCCAGTTAAAAATATTAATAATCTTCCTAAACTGGACCACAAAATGCTTTGTCCTCTTTATCAGAGTAGGAACAACTCAATATTGTTTCATGAGCATGAGTAAACTGTTACTGCTCTATACCTTTCCCATCCATGGTAACTGTGAAGATACAACCCCGCTGTACATCGATGTTCTTTGTTGTCTTCTGCAACATTTAAATTCTGTTTGCGGCGTTGGACTAGTGCTTGTTTGCATTATTATCGCTGAACCTATCCGTATTTTTGGCTTATTTTCCCCTGGGAGTGATTGTTTGTAGTTCTCTATGCTCTATCTTTCTACTAGAAAATCTAGATTTTTCTGTGCACATCTCTCACTTCTATTAGCTTCTCTGTGCTAATTTCTTCTTCTATGATATTTTCAAAATTTAGTTTCATCTAAGAACTGGTTCAGCATGCAGTGTGTCCCTTAGTCCAGTTCATTAATAAATACATTAAATAAAACTGTATCACATCCCAGCTCTTCGAAATTTGTCCACAGAGCAAGACATTTTAGAAAAATTGCATCAAACATTGTCTTTTGTCACTTTGTTTCATCAACTATTGTCACGTTTAAAACATTTAAATCCATTTATGTAATGTTGTGTTCGTTAGTCATCTCTTCTTTTGTTTGCCATTTTGTCTTCGTTTTTTTCCTGAAACTAATATTGCTTCAATATTGTCTATGGTTTGTTTCTGTTGTCTGTAGTTTGTTTCTATACTGTGTCAGTGTCCGGTCATTATTTGCTAAGATTCTCTTCTGTGTTTGAAAACCAGAAAGGAAGTAGGTATGTTTATTTTTCTAAGTCTAGAATGCAGAGCAAAATTAGCTGATTTTACAGTAACTTACCTACAGTAGTAAGCCTGTAAAGAGAAATGAGGAAAGAGAACTAACTCTTACTGTACAGATTTCCTGGGAAGACTTTGAAGGAGTGCTTTACATTTGTTTGCTATGCTCACTCATTCCTTAAGAATTCCTGAAGATATTGAGACATATATCAGATGTAAATGTTTGTTTGGTGTTTCCAGGTATGATTTTCTTTTTCAAAGTATGCTCTTCATTAACATTTTTGAGTACTTGCTGATCAACTCTTTTCAGATGTTTCCAGGTTTGTTTTTTTTCTCCTTTTGCATTTCCACACACCAATGCTTTGTGAATTTCTCTGAATGATATTTTGGGTAGTCTGTTACTCATATGTTGCCATAGCGTCTGTGTTCATTTCTTGGTTTGAAGCCTAATACTTTCTGATCAGAGGCACCAGGCATCATTTTATCCTCGCATTCCTAATTCTGCCCTCTTGCTGGAGTTCTGTCTTTACGCTTGGCCTCTCTGCTGAAATCTTTCTTCTTCAGAGTAATGACATTGCTGACAAAGTTGAGTCTCTGAGATGTGTCTTAAAAATACTTATCTGAGGAATTGAAGACGTACTGTGAAGGCAGTAACGTAAATGGAGTAGACCTTGCTGATGGGTCTCTTATTATTTGTACATAGATATTAAAGCCAAGATTTTTCCAAACTGAGAGCCCCAATGATAGGCACCTTAAGAGTTGGGCTGGCATTCAAAAGCGCTTAGTGCTGAGCAACTGCTGTTGACTTCAGTGTCTTGATATTATCCACTGCTTTGTGTCGTGTTGTTACAGATAATTTTTCTTTAATTCAACAGTTCTTTTGATTCTCATCTTAGGGTCTCATGTCGCTGGGGGAGATGGTGGTCCTGAGTTTTGCCACCTCTGCAGATAGTTTGAGCCGATCTCCAAACCTGTGCCATCAGCCAGAGGCTTACAGGCAGTAGTTGTTAAGGTTTCTGCAGTGATACAAACATCACAAAGCATCTTTTGCTTACACAAATAGTTATTTGACTGACTTTTATGACGATTTGATGGGGGGGTTTCTGTGGTAGGACAGTAGTAAATAGGTATACAGATGTCGCTATTCATGAGAATCTCCTGTGACCATCTCCCAACCTGCATTGCAATTTTGTCAAGAAAATCTTTATTGCTTTCTTTCTGGCATTTCTGGCAGTGATGCCTGCAGATTGCTGTCTTCTTTCCTGCCTCATAGGACAGAGAAATAAGAATGTTTGCTTTTTCATGCAGGTTTGGGTTTTTTTAATTAGCGACATGGAAACACTTGGCATTCTGGGATACTAGCAAAACCCATGATTTGTTTCAAAACTTGGAAGTTATTTGCCAACCAGTTTTTGTAATTAAACGTAGTGATTTTTTTTTAAATACCCCAGCTTAGAGATTTCTTTAAATAACCTAGCTTCGAAAGTTTGATGCCATTGTTTGAGAATACGTGAAAAGTGCTGGCTATGGGCAGACCATCACGTACGTGTGCTCAGTGCAAGCTTGACCCAAGTGTCAGAATGGGGGGAGAGGAGACAATAATCCTTCCTGATGCATTAAAACGAAGAGGTTAGATTATGTATCTTCAGCGTCACGCTGTGAATAAAGAGCCTCAGCGCAGGGCTGGTGCACCTGCTGTTGCTGGAGGGCAAAGAGGCAAGTGGTTCCAAAGGGAACTGACCTTCTTCTTTCAGACATTGAGTCAATCCCGTATCCTAAGGCGCACATTCTGTGTTAAAATTATTATAACTCTCTTGGTGTTATGCTGAACAACAGAATCTGGTGAAAATCTATGGAGAAAAAAAAAAATCAAAAAATTACGGCGATGGTAGTTTGTGTATTGTTTTTAATTAAGCTTTTAAAGGAAATCTATTCTTAAATTTTGAAAGGCATCACTAAAACAGTTAAATTCTTCTCTGGTAAAGATAAATTGAAGTTTAAAATAAAATTTTGAAATGTTGTTTGTCTGAATTAACAGCTCGCAGGATACCAAAACGTAAAGGACAATATTTATCACTAAATGTGATTCACAAAAACCTGCATCCTTTTAAATAATGTGATGTCTGATACAGTGTGTATCCATTGTCTGCTACCTCAGCTGAATTTGTATCCGTAAGATCCAATTTACAAGCAGACAACTTTCTGTTAAATTATTCACAACTCGTAATAATTGATGTAACAGAGTTGATCTGATTCTGGAGCATATTTGATCATAAATTCAATGAAAGCAGACACCATCTTTGTGATGTTTGTCCAGCTAAATCCTGCAGTGAATAAAATAATAAAGATGCCAGCTGTGTTTGTTTTATGCTCACTGCTGCAATAGGAGGCAGGAAATACAAATTAATACAAGCTCTAGTTTTTTGGTTTAGATTTATAAGCTTAGAATCTTACTGCAAAGAGTTTAGATAGGAAAAAAAAAGTAATTTTTTTACTTCTGTCACAGTCTTATAAATGCATTGTTTGTTTTTTTTTGTTCCTATTGCTTAGGAGTCCTGTATAGTTTTAACATACTTCTGTTGTTTGGATCCAAAATTACAAAATCCAAGGAAATCTTGTAAGAATACATTAAATTTATGCTTTTCTCTCTGATACCATTGCAAGTGACAAATGAGCCGTCATTTTTTGCATTGCCATCTTTGGTTAGATTCTATTGCTGTCTTGAAGCTCTGTTTACTACTGTGTGCTGTTAGTGCGCCTCAAACTAATTTCACCACCCTGACAGGAGAAATCCCGGTGCGGATCGTTACTGGCTTTCCTTCAGCGTTATGACTTTTGTAGAGCAGTGTTATATTCCTTTTATTTCTTTCATATTTGACCCTTAAATTGCCCTTGAGTCAAGCTTTATTCTGCAGCCGTGAGGGCATGAATCTTTCCTGAGCTGTTGACAGGTAGTGTTTGGTGACTGTCATTTTTCTGTCAGCTACAGCCCAACTCTGTCCTGCTGACTACAGCCGATCTGGGGACTATCTCCTGGCCCTAAGGCTACCTGGCAGACCTTGCTGCAGCTGTACTAAGTAACACTGGGCCGTGCATCTCCTGTGGGCTTTATACACAGCTTGAAGTGCAATTTTAGTTTTGGGGGTGTTCAGTATTAATTTTTTAATTCAGAATTTCCAGAACAGTGTAAGAACCATGTTACAGACCATGGGAACTGTTTTCTAGCATGGGACTGAAGACAATGTATTGGAGACCCTTCTTGTAGCAGCCTGATATGTGCCACCTTTTGGGAACAGCCCCTTGGCATGGGTTGTTCCTGCAGTTGTGTCTAGGAGTGGGTTTGGAGAATCATAGAATGACTTGAGTTGGAAGGGACCTTAAAGATCATGTGGTTCCAACCCCCGGCCATGGGCAAGGACACCTCCCACTATAACAATCTCGATCTCGTCTGCTCAACGTTACTAGTTTTGCATCATTTCCCTGTCATAGCTTAGCTTAGGAGTGCAGTTCCAAAAAGACCAGGCTTCCTACCTGTACATAATTCCTTGGTCTCCTTGAGTTCAGCCAGGCAGCTCATATACATAAAGTTAAATACATGCATCTGCCTGAAGTCTGTCTTCCTGAGCTTTCTAGGCTTGGGGCATTCTCTCTGCCTCTAAATCTTTATCCACCTATAATGAGCTGTATAAATAAATACAAAGTACTCCTGTTATTCGATATCCATAAAAATATATTTTGTTACCTGAGAGAGGGACAATAATAGAAAAGATCAGACCTACCCAATGTTTTAGGGAGTTGTGGGAGGACAGGGCAAGTAGCTACTTTCAAGTGGCTGATGGAGCTGAGGCCCCGGCAAGATGGATTTGTAGGTTAACTGTGATAAACGATCTTTGGCTTCTCTGACTAAAGCAAGGTCACCCTTCTTGGGGCACTGCCTGCATGCTGCAACCTTGCAGCAAATCCTTGTGGAAGTGTCAAGCAAACAGACCAGTTCTTATTTACGTTAGAATGAAATTAAGACTTCTCAAGCCGAAGACGAAAGCCATTGGACAAGAGGGGAGAGATTTGTAAGGCAGTGCTAATGCTTATTTACTAGAACTTAGTCGTCGTCTTTTTTTTTAGTTGTTTTTTTAGTTTTCAAAAGGTAATAGGTCCAAAAGGCAGCTGTTTTTTCTTCCTGTAGTCATCTAATAGGGGAAAATACGGGAAATTTTGTTTCCTGCCCTCATGACTGCACCCACTTGACAAATCTGAAATTCAGATTTCGGTTGCTTTTTCTTTGGAGTGTGTTTTACTTGGATTACTTTGGAGAGGAACAATCCAGATTGTCGAGGGTGGGAGGAGGAAAAGCATAGGGCTTTGACTGCATTTTGTGCTAAAGGTTTATTTCAGCCATTTCTATGGGGAGGTGGGGATGTTGTTCCCTGCTTTTTTTTTGGCTTATGTCCAGCCAGTGAAGAAATAAATATGTGAAGAAAGAGTGCTATGGAATGTTAACTCCTCTGCTGTATTTTCTTCCTTTTATCATGTCCCAAGATTCAGTGAAGTTGATATAAATTCACCATGCCTTCTTTTAATAAGCATAACAGAAAGGCATTCTTCCTTTAAGAGTCGGACTGTAAAAGGTGATTTTCTTTCACTCCATTTGGTTTAAGCCTGTAAAAAGCATTAAGTGAAAAATCTGATATATTTGTTAGGGCATTTATTGCATTACTAACTTATATTTTCGGTTCTCAGTGAAAGATTTATAGAAAACATAAACCTCAAAGAGTTTTTGCTCAGGATTAAAGATATATTTTCCCCATTTTCTAGTGAAACAATAGCTCATAAAATGATTGAGGTGTTAGTAATTACTTTTAAGCTCTCTTTATTTTCCAAGGGTATTCTGCTCAGCTTGCTGAGGTGCATGAAGAAGGCCTTTAAAAAACACTCTCCTTGATCAGAAGATTTAAGGAATTTCAAAGTAATCAAAAGCTTCTGATTAGGGGTTGCCTCAATGTTGTTGTTCTTTGTTAATATCACTTACAGCAAACAAAGATCTTCCAGTAAAGTGTAAATCTAGTCATGGTGTAAATAATATATATTTCCTACCTGACTAGTTGCTGAAAAAAAATTAATATAGCTGATTGGTGGTGGCATGTAAAAACAAAAAGAAGTAACTGCTAAATTATGCCTGCAAAATAGTTGTATCTGAGCGAAACTGCTGAAAACTGAGAGAAATAATGTGAAATACTTCAGGTATTCTTTTAGTTTAAAGAATTCATTGTGGTTTTAAACAGTAGCAGAACAGTGTACTCAGCAGTCATGTTGCCTGGAATATCACAACCTCCAAATACCCAGGAATTAAGGAAGTTACATGATCATGTCACAAAAAAGCTACATTCTTAATAGCTTAGAGTATATTCTCACTGTTCACATATTGTATATTTGCTATTTAAATAAGCTTCTTTTTCTTCTCTTTAATTTCTGCCATGCAGACTCGGTAGTTCTTGCGTCATTTGATGCTCCAACATATGCTGACAAAAAGGTGCCTCCTCTCAAATGTCAACCTTATTCTGTATCAAAATGGTCTAGAACAAGTGGGGAAATATTTGCAATATTGTCAAGGAACATTATTGTCCATCTGCAGGCCTTCAGCTCTCAAAAGTTGCCACTGGGTTTCATAGCCCAGTATATTTTTTGCTGAGGCATCAGACCAAGAGCTATCTATCCCCAGGTAGACAAAACTCAGGGTACTGTTAAGTCTGTTGTGCATTGACTGATTGTCTTTAAGCTTATATTTATAGTTCAAATCAACTAAATTCAGTTTTTAAAGGCGGTGTGATCTGTAACGGTGTTAATGTTCTGCTTCCTCTATGACTCAAACCCGTCAACCTGGATATAGCAAGCAGTATTTTGTCGTAGAGATGCAGTAATAACATCTGAAACGGACATTAAATCACAGCAGATCTAGTGCAGAAAGAGCCAGGGAGAAATTGACTCATGTTTAAGGTTTTTGTCTTGAGTTACGTTCGGTAACGACACATACAAATAATTTTATGACCTAGTCGTGACTGAGCTTAATGGACATTATCAAATGTGAATTGCCGCGAGAGGTTGGATCGCTTTATTGTCTGGCTTAGCCGTGACCAGGCTGAGCCTCTGAAGCCTCATGTGATTCAGCAACAGTTTAAGTGTCTTAATTCTCCATTCTGAGAAGTTCAGGAGGCTACAACTATAATCGCCGTTTCTCTACTTGGGTCAGTAGATTCTTTCAGAAATTTACCAAATGTATAAAAATGCATTGTCTGGAGGTAAATTATGTTAATTAAAATAGAAATAAAACCCAAACCTCACCAACCTAGCTGCCTACATTGTTAGAACCTTCATTTGTTGCACTCACTTTTTTTGATGAAATGCTATTCATCTTGGCTGCTTTCCAGCTAATGACATCTGTGCAACTGTCAAGTGAGAATTAATTCAGACGGCTCAGGGTTATTATTACCTTCCTGGAATGCACTGGATGAACTTACCTCCAGAGCTTTCCAAATGGGGCTCTGACCTCTTCTACATCGACATGAACAGCAATATCCAAAAATCAAACACTGATACTTTTATCTCTATTCCGTATCAGTGAGCTGTCATTGGTTGTCATGTCTTTTAATAATAAACATTTTGACCACATTTTCAGTACTTCAACAGCTAAGACTGCTGATGCAGTGATATGGTAATTTTGCCTTCACGTGTATCAAAAGCTAAAAACATTCACATCAAAACTTGTTGCGGTGGTTTCGCGATAGCTGAATAAACTCTGCGAAAGCTGTGTGGAGGCACACCAGGCATGTTCAGGAGGCAGCTCTTGCACACTGCAGCTGGCACATCAGGTCTTTGAAGACAGTAGGTGTTCTTGGCATAGCTGTAGCAACAGGGAAGGCTGTTGATATTTAGTTAAAAAAAAAAAAAAAAAGGAAACGTTACTTCAGGCAGGCCCTGCTCCCTTTTATGCGCTACGTAGCTGTTGCTTGTAGGGTTGTGCGTGATATCGAGGCACGTGGGGGTACGTCCACATGAGCTGGTCAGAAGATAATGAACTTGCTGATGAACATTAGCTACGATCTAAGGTGTTGGCACGAGTTTGTGTCAGAACTTAGGAGAGGCCTAAAGCCTGGGACGTGGGCGAAAGGCTGCCGTGCTCAAGCAAAGCCGGGTGAACACAGGGAATACGGCCCATGTGGTGTTGCGACGATAGGTAAGATACCACAGGGACCTCCAGGAGCCCTCTTGTTGAGGGGAGTACCGTGTCCTCTGCGAAACAAGCCCCAGCCCCAAGAGTTACCGTGTGGCCTGCCTGATCTGCACCAATTTGTTTATTCTCTTCAGACCATTAAACTCTGCTAAATGGTGTGATTGTTGGGGTTAAGTGTGCTTTTGTCTTTCAGTGCTTTAGGTTGCAAGAGATTACTTAGAATTAAGAGGCAGAGCTGAGCTTTCCAAAGGGAATTAGGTGCCTCACTCCTTTAGGCCCTGCTAGAAACACAAGTCAAGAAATGAATTAATACGCTTTGAGAGTCAGAGCTTCACTTGGAAAATACGCACAGTAAATGAGTTGCTTCGGGAAGTATTTGTCTCGTGCTGATAGGAGTATAAGGACAGCATGTTATCTTCATTTGTTTTAATGCCCGTTTGTCTTAATTATTAATGTGAATTTGAGCTGCCATCTCCACTGTGTTTAAAAGCAAATCACTCCAGGTTCAGAAGTTCACTGCACATGCCCAAAACTTTTTTTTTCCTCAAGAGCTTAAACCAAATTTCAGTGGTCTTAGCCCTGTTCTGCTTGACCAAATACTGACCTTCCTCTGCAGCAGAAAGGCATTTAAGCCTGTTTTCTGAAATTAAATCAAATTCTTGTAATCCAACGAGATTTACAACTGCTCAAATCTAGTCAGACTCATATATGTTTAAAGTGAGGCGGTTCCTGCGGTGTTTGTTTTTCTTGAGCTGGGGCTGTGTATAGCATTCCAGATTAAGCTGAAAATCAATGTGTTTCGTAAATGTCATCAGAGTAGGTGTGTAAAAATATTCCCAATGTTTCTCAAAACGATATCTACATATTATTTAATAGCCATTGCCAAAGGTTTCTCTGTATTCTGCTGTGTGCCACATTTTCTGAAAGTCTGTAGCTGTCATGGCTAATAACTATTCCTCGCTGATTAGTGTGACAGCAAGTGAAGCGTGAATATTGAGACTTGCCCTATCATGCATGCCAAGTTCCTATATGGCCCAACTGCTGTGAGACAAAACATGCTATTATGTTTCAGACACAAAGCCATATTGTATCCTGTCACATGCTGAAGGAGGTATATTTAAAAATCAGAATTTTTTTTCTTTATTTTTTTTGGTTAACTTTTCTGTATTAAATATTTAACTACTGAATCCCATTAGAAAAATCAGCCTTCGTCCCTTTTGAGGAATCATGTTTCAAACTTACAGCAGAGAAATTCTTAATGTTTTAAGGAGGACATTTTAAAGAGACTGTTGGGGGGGAGTGGGGGGGGGGAAGTTCTGAGCTTCCAGACTGGTGAGATTATGTGCTAAATGGGTTTCTCCAGCTATTCTGATGTAGTAGATGAAATTGAAACACGTGATCATACAGTGCATTTTTTGTAAGTAAAAGAAAAGCTTGTCTTTTAACAAAGCAACAGAATTAGTCATACGTTCCACTAAGGCATCAGTTTTAAGACTGACAACCTTAGGACCCCACATTTGCAGTGTCCACTGATTTCCAGAAGTGACCTTTGCAGAAGACACAGGTTTTGGAGAAGTATTTTATTCATTGCAGTGCAAAGCTCTGTAAGCAAAGCTAGAACTTTGATGTAGATCTTTAAAAATACAGCTGAGCCCAGCTAAAAGTGAGGATTTGATCCACGAGTGACTCCGAGGATCATCTTCGGCCCGTATTACACAGGAGGTGAGACTTGATTGTTATGGTCACTTCTGAGTTTAAAATCTATAAACGCTTGGAAACATAATACTAACAGTGGAGCAACTGGAATCTTCAAAGCGCTGTAGAAAGAACTGATGCCATCCCCTCATACCCACCCACCCCCCAGCACTACTCAGCTACTTGGAGTATTATTGGCGCAGGAAAATGTAATGGTTACAGCAGCTTGAACTATTTTTGCAGACTCTGTAATAAATTTAATCTTTTTTTCTATTTATTAATTATAAATCTGGTTCCAATTTTGACTGATTTATTCACGTGTATTTCATTAGTTGATGTGATCATGTTGCAGCCCTAGATATTTTTGTTAGGTTGGTAAAAATAATTGCTGCAGGTGAGATTAGGACACAAGACAGGCCTTACAGACTCAATATAATCACCAGTCCATGGAATTTCTGGAAGTGTAGAAGAATTAATACCAATTCGCCCTGAATGTTTACTGCTCCTTTTCCTTTTCTTTGTTAAAAATAGCCTTTTCTTCAGGTATTTTGCTGTGTTTTATAATGAATTTTCCTGCAATTTTCACAAAAGTTTAGTGGAACAATTTCTACAATATGGTAGTTTAAGGAATCTGGAATTAATATAATTTGTAATCTAATTTATAGGCAATGACAGTTTCATTCAAAATGCCTTTATTTTGTCATGAACTGAAAAATGAAAACAGAAAAAAATGAAGCCACTAGGAAGAGTGGAGTTCAGCATCTGTTTAACCTGGAATAGCAATTCCAAATCCTGATCCTAGGAATTCTGTAAGATTGTGGCCAATGAGAAATAACGTCCTAAAGTGGTCAGCCTTTCTGGGCAGTTTATCCCTGCGTAATTTCTGGGTGAATATCCTTTCAGTTCTCCAGAAGAGATCATATAGGCACAGTATTCAAAAATTCCTATCTAGAAATGGAAAAGACAGCCAGTGGCATATTTTTTGAATCATTGCAAATGTCAGCACATCATACATAGGCCAGCACATAATTTAGTAGAGATGCTTTTGCCTTTTTTATTTCCACACTGAGTGTAGTATGGACGTGGGCAAGAAGTTGTATCTGTGACTCGAAGTTCTCACTGTAATAACAATCTTTTTTTTTTTCATTTAGTGTTTTCAGTGTTGTCTGTTCATCCAGTGTGCATCACTGTGCAACATATACAGTGATCTGTATAAATTACGCCATGTCAGCCAAGTAAAAGAGTAACTCTCTTTAATCCATCTTCCTTGAATGGCTTTCCAGACAAAAAAAAAAAAGGAACATTTGCATGAAATGCACTGTAGGATTATTGATTTTTAGAGGATAACACTGTCTTGTTCAAATACTGCAGTATTTTGGACTGCAGTTTATCCATTTTGGGAAACCAGTGCATTGAAAAATAGGTCACTTTTTATACACTTTGGCATTTCTACCTGACGAGATCTTTTCAGAGCAAAGGCATGGTTGAATTTACGAAGTTACCTACTCATAATAGCAACACGGTGTTGACAAGATTCAGCATCTCTTTTCTTACTGCATGTTACAGTAAGTTGAGTGACTGGAAGTTTAGGTAGGTTACTAGACTCAAGTCACATCTTGCTGATTACAGTTTTACTCTCTCCTCTCCAAATCTATTATTTTCAGTTTATATTTCCTTGTAATATTCCCAAGCGTATAGCTCCCAGTGTAAAACGACTTTTCTCAGACTTGCTAAGGTAGCTTAGAAAAGATGATGCACTTACAATTTAATATTTGCATTGCATTAACACCTGATGAAGAGCCAACCCCCTGCCATGTGAATAGATAAAAAAATAAGGAGTCAACACTTCCCAAAAGGCAAACGTCTTATGAAACTTGATGCATATGTTGTGTGTTAAGCATCATTGGATTTTAAAATTTGATACTTCACAAAGCTGTATGTTGTATGTCATTTTAAGCTTGGATGTTGTGTGTTATTTTAAGCTTGGGTTTCACGGGTTTAGATAGTAGTGACCATTTGTTTCCAGCACGGTAAGTTTTCAGTATGCTCAAAAAAATATAAACGGAAGAATCAAACCAGTTGTTTTCAAGATGCTGTTGCTCATGATCTTTTAGCATATTAGAGAGGACATATGTAATACGGTATATTATATGCTCTACATTTGTAAAAAATATGTGAATTTTGAGCTCTCAATACAGAAATAATTCATTGATTCCATAATCTGAGGAATATCTTTTTTTTGGTAGCGCTCCCAAACAGACTTTGTCTGCAAGACTCAATGCTTCAACTCTGCTGACTGCAGGAGGAATTGGTAACAGAATAATGAGACTTCTTTTCAGAAAAACCTTCTTGTTTGTATTTCAGGCTGAGCTACGTGAACCACGCGGAAGATCTAGCCTCCAAACTCCTCCAGTGTTTCCCAAAGAACAGATTGTCAGCCCAGGCAGCCCTGAGCCATGAGTATTTCAGCGATCTGCCCCCACGGCTATGGGAGTTAACTGATAGTGAGTATCCCCCCAGCCGCAGCCACACGCACCATACACAAGTGCAAACGTGCATAGCTTGAAATAACAGAGCTAGCTTGACACAGGACAAAATGGATTCTTTTTTTTTTTTTTTTTTTTTTGCTATCTCTGCTCTGCAGTCTGCAGCCAGCTATCTTTGTATTTGATTATGTGAACAGCCAAGAGAATTATCTGAATTGTCATAAAGCAAAAAAGAAAAAATACGATTTACATATTTAGTGCTTTTTGCTTTGGAACGTACATTGCTTCTTAACTAGCTGCGGCACACAGGATAAAATCCAGCCGGGTTTGAGTCACAGAATCTCTATCTCTTACAACACTAACCTATAAGAAAGGAATTGCTCAGCATTTGGAAGTGTGAGAAACACAAAGTAGACAATCAGTTAATTTGCTGAATAAGACTGTATAAGAAGAGGATGGCAGATGGTACTGTTAACTAAGAATGCTTTCAGTATTTGCATACATATTATTTATTTCTCTTATTGAACAAAATGCATTCCAATTGACTTGGCAAAAATGTTCCTATCAATGTGTATGCTGTTGTACATCTCTTTAATAATTATAAATCATTTATATTGCGTATGTCCACATCTTTTTTCCAGTGTTAAAAGCACACTACTATTTATTTTGGGGCAAAATACTATCATGCATGATATTTTTGATTCAGAGAAGGTTCTATTATTAGAAATAGGTGGCATAGAGGAATAACAACCATCGTTTTGCTTTAACTTAATGTGGTGAAGAGAAACATGCTTGGATTAGAACAGTGGATGTTATTTTCTGCTTCCAAACATACATCCTTTAGTAAAATCCAGACCTCCAAGGCAAAACGTTCCGAGATTTAGCAATGCCACGTGTGTGGGGAACTATAACTGATCTGAAAATCTGCTGGTGAAAAGTGAGCTCCCTTCCTGAATATTAATCCACAAAAGATTCTGTTTACGTCAGTGTCAGCATGAAAGCTTTTGTCTTCCCAGGGTTTCTCTTTTCCATCCTTCACAGCTGGAGTAGTCACGTTTTGAGCTGATTCTGTGGCCTGACTGTCCAGGTACCCGACTCCCTACTCTGCTCTGAAGAGCACTCTCCGTTTGTAGGATATGAACATTAAAATCAAACTAGCACCATTAGTTTCTGTCCATTGTAAGCTCTGTCATAGATCCATGTCCTTGCTCTGCAAAAAGATTCCCAGTTTCCTCCCCTGCCACGCTGACCCAGCACTCAGTTTGCTGTCTGTGGTACTTTACAAACTGAAAATTCAAAGGATGCCGTGTAAATTAAGGCTGCTGTTGAAAGTCTGCCTCGGCTGAAGCTGATGCAAAGGCATTCATTTCTTCAGGACTAATGAAACATCAAGGATGCCAGTTCATTTATCCTTTTTCCACTAAATGGAAAACAAGAATCACTCTGCAATGGTGACATCTCAATCCTTCTGACTGTGTGATTTGGTCTAGCTAGGATTTTGAATTCTGAATTCTGCAGTAGTACTTCTCTGTTAATATGGACTTATTACCCACTTGCCACTTAGTTTATCAGTGAGTGGTTAAATCCAGTTCTATCAGCGAAGTAAATGCCTACACATTATCACTCTGCAGCAGGCTGCCAACAGAGACAGTCTTGTCCTAGTCATTAACAAGCACAATGTATGCATAACACCAGAGGGGAATTAAAACCATAAAAAATACCTCAGGGTGGTATTTTTAATATGAGAATTTAATTTGTAATTTCACAGATTAAGAATTTTGGCTGCATTAATCCTTTTATCAGCTCACAGCAGGTTATTTGCAGAAGCATAACCATAAGGCGATATTCATTGGCAGAAACACGTCTTTGCATAACGTTAAACATCAGGAGCAGTGAAACCTTTTGAAGGGGGGAGAATAAAGATGAAAAAATCATTATATTTTAAAGCAAGGTTCTTCTAAATGCCTCCAGTAAAATTTTGAGTTACAGAAAGACTATTTCTGTGTCTAGTAGATAATCATTATGAAGCATAAATCCAGATGCAAGTCAAGGACAATCCCAGAATCTAATACTACAATCGTTTCTATTTAGCATGACTTGGATATACTTGTAAACATATTTACAAAACAAAGAAGTCATATACTTTGGAGAGTTGGGAAAATGTTTATTCTGAAACGAAATTACCAGGGTTTGTGGTTCTAGTTTTCTGGGTTAGTATTTTACATTGGGAAACACTTGCTCTTGATAGTTAATTAAATGTAGGTATAAACATATTGAGTCTTTATGCACAACAGAAGTGCTTATACACACAAAATCTACTGCTTCCTAATCGAGATGCCACAGTGATTCTGCAAATCTCTGGAGTGAGTAGTACTCATCATCAAAAATATTTTGTCCAGTTTGATCCTAGTCCTGAATTACAAATTTGAGGATTTAGTACCAAAAGCCAAGGAAAGACAGGTGAGAAGAAATAAAAAAGAGGAGGGGAAAAAAAAAAATCAATCAAATGGTTTTTTCCACCAGAAAATACTGTTTCTTTGGAATCACAGTACTTCACAAAAGTATGGTAACTTTGGAAAAGTGAAACACAAGTGTTTCACTTTCTCTTCTTGTTTTGACTTTAGTACTATATATTTATATTCTATGTAATGTTTTACAGGATAAAATTTTAATATTGTGGTTTATTTTTAAATGTATACAAAATTACTTTACACAAGAAGCAAGATTTTTTTTTTTTTTTTAAATTTTGTTTGGCTTTAGGTCAAGGCATCATTCAAATTGGGTTGGGAGTTCAGTTTCCAGATAAGCTCTGTCTAACATCTAGCCAGTTTAAGGTGTGGGTTTTTTAAAAACAATACATTAAAAAGGTGAAGAGTTGTGTAGTTCTTCTAAAAACATCTTGTCTGGGAATACAGTCCAATTTATGATGCAAGAGATCCTTCATTCATCTCAGACCTAAGCAGTGATCTGTAGATTAACCATTTTTACTAAATATGTGTACTCATTATTTTCTATTGAAGAAAAAAGAAGTGGTTGTCCCTTTTCTGTTTCACATTTGATCCCCGTGATCCATATCATCATGTCTACTAATAATTAGTTGCCTGGTATTACGTGGTTTTTCTAGTTCATACAGAAGAGGGTTACTTTATGTAAAAGCTCTCTGAGTTGTTGGGATATTTTTAACAAGCCTAGTTGTCTTGAACAATTAATAAAATGAAGTCAAATATGTGATGGCAAATTCTCGAAAAACCTTGCTGCAGTCTTTCACATTCTTATTTATTTCTAAATGCTCTTAGACCAGAAGTGGAAAATATGAGTTATATAGTGGGGTAGAAGACAAGTAAACACACACCACCTAGAAATGGTTGGGTTTTTTCAGAAGGAGCACACAGCTAAGAATGTTTGCATCGTGCAGCTTCCACCATAATGCATGTGTCTTCTTTCCATTCAGAATTTTTACAGTGCTTATTTGCATGAATAGGTGGTATATGTAAAAGCTGTATATATTTACAGTGTTGTGTTTGCCATAGATATTAACTAATAATTTTTAAATTACTACTCCTGTGTAAAAAAAAAAAATAAAAATCAGTTTCTGAAGTGATACTCCTTTTCTTTTTGCAGTGTCTTCTGTTTTTACTGTACCGAATATAAGATTACAGCCAGAGACTGGAGAAAGTGCGAGAGTCTTTGGAAAAAACAATAATTATGGCAAAGGTGTATCGAACAGCAAACACTGAAGAATACCTGTGTTCACAACTGATTATGCAGGTAAGACGTCGTTATTGGAAGGTATGTCTTTGAAAATACTCTTTAGTTCTCTTTAGAGACAAAAAAAATCTAAAATCTAGCTGTGCATTGCCTAAATTGCTCTTGTTCAGGCAGATGGTCTGTTTTTACAGTATAATGATGAATGTGAGGACTGTTCCTGGTCTTTTCAACTGACAGGTTGAAAATATTGCTGAAGTCAGTGCCAGCAGGTTGCCTTTAACTTGGACTGATTTCCCCCCCGCCATTAAGATAAGGAGAGATGAAATACCTCTTGCCAGTTCTATTGTTAAACTTTTGAGACAAGGACCAAAAATTATTAGTTTAGTATGTTTGGAAGCCTTGATAACAGAAGGATGTTCTTTGTCACGTTAATGAATTTGATCTGTATCACTGAATCTGCTAGACTAGAACTGGGCTTGTTCTTGGATGGCTTTCATTCTATACCCCACCTTTTTAACCATAGTTGTTTGGCACTGAAGTGGTGGCTAATATGACTTCAGGTATTTTAAGAGTAGAACAGAACCTGGGAAGGGCAAGTGAATAAAGAGACTACTTAGCAAATTGCAGGAAGGGAATGGTGGTGGTTGTATCGTGGCATTAACTCTCTTCTGTCTGTCTGCATCGGTCAGGGTTTGTTCAGTGGGATTTACCACTTGATAGAATCTTCCAGATTAGCAGTATTCCCATGTATAGCTGCTTTGCCTATTATGCTTCCGTGAGTAGTTTCATACCCAAACTACAGATTTATTTCATTCAAAACCCCAAATCTGCCTTTTTTTGTTGAAACTCATGGTTGCTTTGGCATGTTGAGTCCATTATAACAACTTGTTATGGAAATTCTAGGAGCTAAGATAAATGCATGTGCTGTTCATGTACCTTTTTGAAGGTATAATATACAAATGTCATTGATATTTTCATGAAGTCGATCTTTAGCTAAGTCTGCTTGTTACAACAGCAGATATAACTTTAATAAATTAGGTTCAGGTTTACTGTTGTATATTTATATGTTTTTGTTTTTTTTTTTTTAACCGTGTAATGTTACGGAGGCTGCCTGATAGACAGAAACTGCTGAAAAACTGAAATGAATAGATTTTGGTCTTGACAGCCTGCCCCAGTTTTTGCACAAGCTCTTTGCCAGCAAACCATTTAAGATTTTCTAATGTCAGAAATGCAGCTGCCTCAGAGCAGTCTGTTTACATCTTTATTGACAAGCTAATCCCTACTTTTTCTCGGGGCTGCGTCCCTGCAGACATCTCTTCAACCTTGTTTGTTCGAACGTGACATATCATCCATCTAAGGTAAATTTAGAATGCGCCCATCTGTGCTAAAGACCTTTTATTTGGAAGCTTACATACAGAATCTCCTTTCTGTTGCTTCCAAACAAATGTAATGCTTCGTTTATACAATATACAATAGAAAGTTTCTATTTTCAAACAAGCCTATAGAATAGCACAAGAGAGAATTGTTTGATCATTCTTACTGAACATTTTATTTAAGCAGGTGTAAATGGCTTTTTAAAATTTTGTCTGTAAGCAGAAAGAGCGCGCCATGCGTACGTTTGACATACGCCGCTGGGCTGTTACAGCTGCTCGCTCACAGCCTTAATCCAGAATAGCACCTTTTGTTGTGTGAGGTCTGGAGCCACTCAATAAATGTGAGGTTGTGATAGGTATACGTTATTGATTACAGCTACTTTATTGATTACAGCTTTCCACTGTGGCTTGGGACTTTCTTGTTTTAGATGCTTACAGCACAGTAACACAGCAGTTCCTGCTTGTAGTATTGGACTTATGATAATAGATGGGGAGCAGCAGATAATAGTGGAAGAGTATTAGTACCAATACTAATAGTCCTCTTTACTTGTACAAGGTAGAGATCTTGAGGGGGAATGAGACAAAACTGGAATAGCAGGGGAGGCAGAAGAAACGTGGAGGTAGGAATTGGACCTGGATGAGGAATTATTTATCAGGATGGGTGGAAACTTTTGAAGGTGGCTAGGGTTTTAAGCAGGAGAGCGGTGACTGGCAAATATGATGTTCAATCATTAAAATGGATGAGTTAGGAGCCAAGTCAGTTGTCCTCACAGCAGACTAGAGTTGCAGTAAGCAGGACAGTAGCATTAAGGAAGTAGTTATTAGGAGATACTCAGTGAAAGTCTCCTTTCACAAGGCTCAGTAAAGCAAAAAGATGCATGAAAAGCAAAAAGGAAGCTGGCAGTAGCCCTCCAGGGCCACAAAGTTAACAGATAAGTGAGACAAGTAGAGTTAGAGAGATGGTGGCAAACATTACAGGCTGTTAAAATGTCAATGAGCACTGTCAGATAAGATCACTGCCAGTGGGGACAAAGGAAAATTAAATGGTGCCAATATTGCAAGGAAATAGATACAATTATGAAAAAAACAGATGCAAACAAATACTTAGAACTTCTCTCCTGGACAAGGCACATACATAAGATTTGCTCGTCTTCTTAAATTGACTTTATGCATATATAGAGGCAGTAGGGAAGTTGGGAACAGCTGGAATTTTGAAGTATTCCAGTATCCATTAGGAAGCTGTGAAAGAGAAAAAATTGTAAATATTTGCTCTTTAAATCCTCAGACGTGTGGAGGGGAGTGGGTCTACCTTTTATATATTGTATCTATTTTTATACATTCATACATTGTAAATGTATGAATGAGCAGGGCTCATTTGGAGAGCTTTAAACTAGATTCGAAGAGGGAAGGGGTTATAGC
>VWZK01013453.1:70127-148345 GCA_013396935.1 Baryphthengus martii | reverse complement strand
CTTGGGAAGAATATAAGGCTGTTGTCAGAGGATGTAGGGAGGCGACTAGGAAAGCTAAGGCCTCCTTAGAATTAAATCTTGCCAGAATCACCTCCTGCTGTTCTCTCCACATGCTTGGCAGATGTTACTGCACTAATAGTGCACCCACTGAATTTAATCCACCTTTCCATAGGGTCTAGAAAGCAAAGTGTCTGGGCTTTGCCCAAGAATGGCGGAGACATGGGCAACTATCATCATCTGCCAACTTTGGGAGCTGCAATTTCTGGCAGATTGGTGGAGAAGAGAAGCTAAAGGCAGTAACTTGGTGAACGGCTCCATCATCTTTATGTTAGAGCTCATCTGCTGCCCTCAAAAACAGCAGCTGAAGAAACGGGGGCATCTCTCAGAATTTCTACTGTCTTTAAGCTATTGCAGTGCCTCATTTCCCTGTCTGCTGCTTACAAACCAAAAAAAACCCCTCCTTGAAATAGCAGTAAGCTAGGACACGTTTCTGAAAACCTAGATAATCCCTGTCAGGCTCAGACTACTAATAGGGTCTTTGTGGACTACACTGTGTCATTGTCTTGGGCTCCAAGAGAGACAACACATTATTCCAGCGCCCGCAGGGAAAGAGCTGACGTTTGAAGTTACCAAGGTCAATGTTAAGACTGCTCCCTACTGGAGAAAATTAGAAAAGAGGGGATAATGAGCAATACTGCACCCAGAAGAAGCTGTCAGCGATGAATCAGACAGGGCCTTTGGGGGAGAAAGGCAAGAAAACTTTTGTCCGTATCTAAGCAACTTTAAAGCTGTGTGATAAAGCAAAACATTTTTCTTCTGTGCCTGGTGGTTCTCACTGGTATTTTTTTCCCCATGGGAACGGAATCATCTCTGTGAAAGCGTTCCCCATCTCTACACAGATTGTTGAGATACGGTGTGTATACTACAGATACTGTTTTATCAAAACAAGACTGGACCATAAGAAACTCTGAGCTGTGTTTTCCTTTGGCCAGCAGAATACATGGCTAGAGCTTGTTCCTCTCTGGAGAAGGATGAGTCAAAGTGTAATTGAAAAGGCATTGAAAGGCATTCCTTGATACCAGGTAGCATGCAGTGTTTTCTCGTGGTGATTTATAATCCCCAGCTCCCATTGGTGGACCAAAGACAGGAGATGTGTTTCTGACCTATTATCTGCTTGCCAGAGCCGACAGGGACAGCTTCATTCAGGACAGTAACACCATATGCTTTTAAAGTATTTAACCTGTATTACCATAATGAGATCCCTTGGCTTTCTAAATCTCTTTGACAATTCACTGGAGGCAAACAAAAAGTGCTCTTTATTTGTATTGCTTCACCACACGCACAGGCATCTGAGCAATCCTGAATTTCAATCACAGGGTGCTGAATTCTTTCTTCTCTGTCCATTTAAGCCAGCAACTGACACCAGCCCAGGTAGTCAATGGCATGATGGTGTCATTTGGGTTAGCTCAGCTGTGTAGAACAGAATAAAGCTGAAGACGTGACAGTAGCCACTGTAATAGAGGGGGGAAAAAATGGTCAGCAGCACAGACTCCTTATGTAAAATGACTTTTTTTCTCTTTGCTAGCTAGAGAGGTGGCTCTTGTTGCATCCCCAGTATAATTTTTGTTTGTCATCTGCAGTTTTACATTTACAGATTGTGTGACGGTGCTTCTTCAGCACTGCAGGGGTGGAACATAATTTCTACCTGCTTTGTCCTAGTTGAGCTGCAGGGAAAGCTGTAGTCCAGCAGCATAACGTATCCAGCAGTCACTGTTGAAAGTCACTCTCATTCACTACTCCCCTGCATTTGCTGTATCCTGGGTAGCCCAGTGTTGCTGAATCACTGTAGAAAACCATAGACCATGCTTCTAAGTCTTCCATCTGTCCAGCTTCAGGGGATAAACTGAATTACAGTAGAGATCTGCATAAAAGAGAAATTCTGGACTGACTTACTGTATGTCCGCCAGATTTTGTCATTTAATCAAAAGCTGAACGTGGCCAGTAGCACTTTACAGGTGTGAGAAGAACACACTTGAAATTCAGTGTAAACCCGACTTGGGAGAGAAAAGCAGAGCTATAAAAGCACAGCAGTTAACAGTTTCATTTTTCTAAATGCACTTCTGTGGTTTTTAATAGCTGGGTTCAAATAGATGTGGACAAACAGCCATTGTGCTGCTGCGGTTGAAAAGATGGAGGCCTAAGCACTGAAGATGGGAGGTTTAAATTTCTCTTGCATCTTTTAGTGCTAGACAATGTCTATACATGAATGTTGAGGGTCAGTGTAATTATTTAACTAATACTGGATTTGCATAAATTGGCTTTTGTGAAAAGCTAATAAGATGCAGTTGTGGTGGGCAGCTGAAAGCAATTTGGGTTTGAGTCCAGTAATGACTGAAATTGTAACATCGATTTTGTGAAATGTTAAATTAGTATCGAGCTGTGAATAAGATGTGCAGGATCCAAGATATTTTTTGGCTCTCTAATGCTTTTAGTGCCGTTATTTTCATATGTTAACAACATAATGGTTTATGAGACTGTTCCAGCTGTGCTTCACTTAATATCAAAGAATAAGATCACCACACTGATGGAATATGCCCTAAATTTAGCATTCCAGGCACTGGACTACAATCTCCTTTTGATATCTAAGAATTAATTATCTTATTCCTGTTAGTCTAAAATGAGAGTTATAGACTGAATTTTTTCCCTCTATTCGGCTATAAAGAAAATCCCCTTGTATTCAGTAGACTCTGTGCAGCGGGTGAAATGGACTGAGCAAGTGGCTGGTGAGTGCAAGGCTATCTTCCTATAAACCACCCGTCTCACTGAAGTGACACATGAGGACTGAGAATTCTTTTCGTACACAAGTCCGTTAGGTCCCCCAGTATGCCACAGTAACGGGAACCCACTACCTGATCGAGGAGTTCATGGGACTTAGGAACTTGTTGACTGGTGTTGCTGTTGCATCCTGCCTTCTCTATTTTCCTGGGAAATGCATTGTCACCTAATTGCACTCAGTTTAAATAGTGGCCTAGGTGGATTTTCTCATCGATTTCATGAGAGAAATCCTTATTCAGAGTTGGTAACCTAAGGCGGAGAAGTATGGAAAGCAAACCCGCAAAGGATGCCTTGTGGTCTCGCTAAGCCAGCTGAACAACAGCCTGCCGAAAGCCTGTCTGATCCACAGCCTGAAAAACCAGGGCAGCGTCTAGATCTGGAAGTCCTGTTCGGTAAGCCTGAACAGGGTTTCCAAAGTCACAGCCAGGATTCTGGGAGGAGAGATTGGGAGTTTCTTTAGGGGATGATGGAAGAAGCAGGAAGGAAAGGAAGCAAGACGGAGAGGGGAGGACTTCATATTTATTGTTATCTGCTGTTCTTGGTAGGACAAGTATTTCAAACCTCCATGGCTAGGAGACATTGACGTCTCCCTTGCAATTATATACCCATGTTATGCTGTGTGAAATTAGTGGCTACGTAAGGGTTGGCTTTATTTATTTATTTATTTAAAGTCACAATATTTCACAGCCAAATCAGCTGCAGAGCTGGCAGATGAAAAAGGAAGCGTTGCTACTATCACCAGGAACTTTTGTCAAAGGACAATGCCATATTTTCTTCTATCGTCGCATGGTCTGGAGCCTGTTTTCGGTTCCTTTCTAATGTGTGATAACTTGCCTTCAGCACTGTGAAGATTGCTTTTCCAATAATTTTTGGTGTAGACATTTTTAGTTCAGCGGGGGCTTATGCTGTAGGAAAGACAGGAGTCGTATTTGCGTGAATGCACGTGCTTAGCTGTTTGTCTCTCCAGTTTGTTCCTCCTTCAGTTTAGGAGATGGGAAGTGGAATCCTGTGTGCCATATGTTCACCATATTGTCTTATTAATATGAGGATAGCAAGTGGTTCCCACTGAACAGTCTTTGTGGTCTGTTGATGCTTTAAGAAGTGTCTGGGCATGAAAGGCCATTTGAGTTGCCGTGGGCTTGATGGTCTGTGATGACATCTGAATGCATAGAGGACAATATAGAAATGACAATGACTGGGAGGGAGGCAAAAGCGGATCTAAACTCTCCCTATTCTCCCATGGACAGTCACCTCTCCTTTAGGATTATTTCCTCACGTGACTCCTCAGTTAAGGCTTTGTCTAAGAGGAAAGTGGAGTCACTGAAGGGGAGAAACTGAGGTTTCCAGACAAAGCAGAGGCTTCTAGTGCTGACACGCGGCCCGTAACCCGGAGAGACAGCAAAGCTCATGAAAGGCATCGCCTCTCAGGCATCATTTGCAGCATTCAGAATTAATAGAACATTTTACTTGCAGCCAAATTGTAAACAAAACCCCCAAAAAATGAATTTTAGTAATGCCATATACCAGAATTGTTTCCATGGAAAGTGAGCTTTTTGTTGCTATTTGGAGCCTGTAGTTTACATTGCCAGGTTTCCTACGAAACAAAGAAACTAAACCAACCACAGCAAAATTGGCTTTGAAGGCAACACCCATTAAAGTAAATGTGCACGGAATGCTTCTAGTTGTGGGGAGATTCTTGCCTAAAAATGCAGCAATAGTTTACAACTCAGCTAATAAAAATCCTTTAATTTATTCTGCTTCGAAAGCTGGGATGAGGGTGGGTGGGTTTCCCACATGCTCGTATTGTTGTTAATTGCTATGAAAAGGCCGAGAAAGAAAACACCCAAAATTCAGGAAAAACCACAAAATTCTCCAAGAAAAATATTTTATGTAGAAGAATCTATAATGTAGACGAATAACTGTCACTATACCTTTGGGATATTTTCAGAACAGCAACGGGAATTAGGTATTTCCTTGATTTTGTGGTCTCGTTATAAATTATCAATATTATTTTGGACCATAAATGTATTTTTAATAATTACGGGTGATCATTCTCTGCCATTAGTACCTAGCTATTAATTCTGTACAGCCTTTTCTGTAACAATCTTTTGACATTAATATAAGGCCTGATTGTGCGTTATATTTTCTGGTGTGTATATTGCAACAGTACACTCGCAGCATGTAATTTCATTGCATAAGCCTTTTTATTTAAGTTTCCTCCCTGAATTTTTTAGTGGACTATTGCTTTTAATACCTCTGTTGTTCAGTAGGTGCATTGCATGTATATTAAAATCTGGTTAGCTTACAGTTCACCTGCTAAGTTTGATTCAAAATCTACACAATGAAATCTGTCTTTTGGGTGCTTGAAAGATTCAGCGATAAGTAATCTGTCACATCAGAAAACCAACAAAATCAAAACAACTGAGTCATTACCATGACTCTGCTTGGTTTCAGAAGCCCACAGTCACATCTAGACTCTGTAGATCCTCTATTTTGTTTTCTGTGTCTATGTGCAGACACTTGTAAATACAGAAGTGCAAATGTTGCCAATGTTTAAATTAGGTTAAAAATGCTATTTATGGCTTGCCACCAACAAAAAATTCATAATCATCCCTAGGTGAAGACATTAATTTAACGAGCTTACAGCTCCTAATTAATTCTGTAAAGAACGCCATTTGGCAGAGCAGAATTAAGAGGTTTGCATGTTGATGGTTGCAGGGGAAGAAAAAAAAAAATCTATCTGTTTTCTGGTTACATGATAAAAATTAACTCGAGTTCTTCAGAAAATGGTACATCTCAGAGGTATTGCTCTCAAAATGATCTCGGGGTGGAAAGGAATCAGTAATTACAGCATCAGGCATTCAGTTCTGTCCTAATTTCCCCACCAGTTTTTCCATGTTTCAGCTGCCTTCGAGACTTGAAGTGCTTTCATTAGTTAGCTGCAGAAGCTGCCTGCTTTGCCTCCTCCATCCCTCTCTCACTGCCTTTTGCTCTTCCTCTCCTTTTTTTTTCGCTCCCCCTCTCTTCCTCTCTCCTTTTTTCCTTTTTTTTTTTTTTTTTTTTTTTTTTTTTTTTTTTTTCCCCTCTCCCCCCTGCCTTGGGAGTGACTGTGAAGATCATTTGCTGGCATGATTGGCAGGTTAGAGGATTCAATCAGATGAGTTCCTCTTAGTGCGGGTCAAAAAGGCTAGTTAGCAGGAGCTGTCGAAAAATGCCAGCAGCATTCCAAATGGGAAATGTCATGACTTCCAGGCAGGGGGTGCCACCTGGAACAGAAAGCCCCCAGCTCATTAGCAACTTATGGGATGCAAGCTTAACTGGAGGGAGCAGAGCAGGAAAACGTAATACCCAATAGGGAAAATTATTGTGAAGTGGAATTGATTTCATGTATAATTTGTTTATCACTAGAGGGGACAAACGCTGTCCTCCTGACATGTGCGGAGGAGCGTGGACTGTGAATGAAGCAACTTAGCATAATCTTCAGGTTGAGCTTTGGATTTAAAGAATGCCAACTTCTTTCTTCCCAACTGTGGAAATGATCAGGTCGTGTTGTATTAATTAATTCAACCTGACATCCTCTCAAACGGTTTATCTGGGCAATTTTAGCAATGTAACAGAATGTGGTAGATAGGAGCCGCATTCATTATGAACACGAGGCAGTGTTTGGTTTTCTGGATGCAACGGGATCGGGTTTGTTTGGGGTTTTTTTTTTGTAAACAGATGTGATTCTGCTGCGAGCTGAATTATAACAGACTTCATTTTTAATGCTCAGTCAGACTGCATAAAATCAAAATGCAGTTTCAGCTGCATGATATAATTTCACTTCCAGGAAAGACTACATACCCTTAGAAAGTATGGATTTAAAAATAAATAAAACGTTTAGGTTTACTGTATAAAATCTAATCTGAAGTGAAGACTATGGGGTCTGCTGCTTGTCACGGACTTAAAAAATACTTATATAAAATATCACCACTACAAAATGCTTAGTCTTCTCCAAGACATTCTGTAGTGGTAAAATTACAGGCAAAACTCTTCATCCTGGGCAGTCTGTTCTCACAGAAAAGACATACTGCATATCAGCAGAAATGAACTGCACTGATTTCCCCACCCCCCCTGATTTTTTTTCAGAAATGTTAAGAAAATAAGATGAGCTCATGAGTCTTCCAGAGTCTTTTCTGGTGGTATCTTTGTGAGGCTTTGAGTCTCGCTTCACTCCTCCTGAAGACAATAGGAGAGCGCTACAGAATTTCATGGGAGTAGGGCTGGCTCCCTTATCAAAACTAATGTAGACACAACAACCACGATCTCAGGCTGAATAAATGTGATTTAAAGGCAGCAAGCTGTTCGTGAAGAACTGTTTTGCAAACTCTCTCTCTTCTTGCTCAGGAATTTTATCTTTTATATATAAAACACAAGCTTCTGTCAGAAGTTTGCAGCTCGTGCTTATGCAGTCTCTTGGTTGAATGCTGAGGAATGTTTTCTTAGTGTTCAGATCCTTGATGATTTCTTTTATTTCAGTTTTCATTTTCTTCCATCCATCAAAGCTTTAAAGTTGGTAATGGAGTAGCCAGCATTTGCTTTATTGAGTAACCACAGGCTGTTCAATTTCCCTTTCTCGACCTAATGTGAATCAGAATCAGACTTTTTAAAAGGACTTTCTTAAGCAAAATATTTGTACAGAGACTTAGAGATGAGTGTTTTCTGGTTTGTATTTCATATAAAAAGCTCAGCATTAACAGTCTGCTTGTTTGGCAAAAAAAACCCAACAGAAAAGTTCCTAAAGCACTGTAAGTGCAGGCATTCGTTCCATTGCAGGTAACGTGTTAGTGCAATGTTCTCCCAGATAGGTACTGTGCATATTGACTGCCATGATCTGTGCTAATTAATGCACAGGCTCGCTTCTTTCCAAAGTTCAATAAAGAGAGAAGAATATTGGAATAGAGGTATCGTCTGTGCAGGTCTCATGGGAGAGTATTTCCTGCCTTGGGTAGCTCTCCAGATACCCGACTCCTGTTTAAATAAAAAATTGGAAATTAGTTTGAAAAGCTCGGCAAGTATTCCTTACACAATGTCTGCTCTGGTGCTTTGTTTGGGGAAAGTGATAAACATTTAAATTATTTGAAAGGAATTTGAAAATGAGACGTCTACTGGGAAAAGAGAGCTAGCAGTCTGGGAAATCTCCATTAGCTCAATGGAGTAAAGACAAGGATCAGTAAGCACTGGACAGACCTGCTAGACTTTAATCCTGAGATCTATTTGAGGGACCTGTGGTGGCTTTTTTCGTCTGGCAGCAGCTCCTTGGACGTGAGTAGAAGGAAGTTTTGGCTGGAAAGTCAGGAAAGTGTAGATAAGGTCTTTCCTAGGACTCTGTGTATACAAGTTAGTCACCTCTGCGTGTCCTAGAAGTTCCAAAGAAGTTAGCGTCCAGAATAAGAAAAAAAGAATAGTTGAACAACTAATATTTTTCACATATCTACATTTTTTGGCAAGTAAAAGAAGTGTAGCCTGAAACATAAATAGTATTTAACTGTTATCTCTCATTTCTTTTGTTTTTTTTAAAGCTGACTCAAGCTGACTCAATGTTTTCTTAGCTTCTAGGAACTTCATAATTGAAATGAAGAAATGCAGCCAGGAAGGAATTAGTAAATGCCTTGGTGTCCCTCAAACTTACTATTCCTGCAGTTGTTTGTCATTCACTCAAACCCTGACATTACTAGTCTAAATGAATCCTACTTTGTTTCTTGACTCTCTAGGGAAGCTCAGGCAGGAGCAGTGAGTGAGATAATCGCATATTCATCATCTGATTTGTATATTGTTTCTTCCCAAAATTTCTGAGAAATCACTGAAAGTAACTAGTCTGCCTTCTGTAAAGTTACCCATCTTTGTTTATCACTTTTCAGGCAGGAAGAAGCTCTGACATATTCCATGTCAGTGACTCCTTTTGGCATTACTCGTGTGCGCAAACTCTTGCTGTATGAATTACCTGTGCCTTTTTTTCAGGGAGGTGTATGTGTAGAGAGTGTTGGAAAAATCCAGTGAGGCCTGAGGTCATCTAAAGAACTCTGTGTAATGTGAGCAGCTGCTGATGAAATGGGGTTCAATCAGCAGCATTTCAAATTGGCTATATGTATTATATTTCAAATTACATAGGACAGTATAAAACAATCGGTGGATTCTCTGCAAAAGCTAGTGATTTCTTTACTCCAGGTGTACATCCATATTCACATATATTCACAGCTCCCTGTTACCCAAACAGGATGTTTATCATTCTGAATGAATAACATTGTTTTAGCCTACTCATTCCATTTTTCTTCCTGTTTTACCCAGCTGAGTAGCTCACTGCTGCCATAGGGTCTTGTATCCAGTGGCAGACTTTGCCTTTTGAACTGCCTACATTGCAATTTTCTGCAGCTCCCTATTTCCACCAGAATTCTTTTTCTTTACTCTTAAATGTTTCCAGGGAGGAGGAGAAAGAAAGAAAAGAGTTAAAAAAAAAAAAGGGAGGGGGGGGNAAAGGGGGGGGGGGGGGGGGGAGGGGGTGTGTGTGGGGGTGTGGTGTGGCAGAGAAAGACTGCTGTGAAAAAAAAATAGACGTTTAAAAGAAAACCAGAATGAATGCTTCACTTGTTGCCTTTTAGCACAATTACCATACCTTAGGAAATATGCAGGGAATAGTTAATTATTACTAAATGAGCTCCTTTTAGAGTTCATGGCAGGCCCCAGCATCCAACTGTCAGTGTTGTGAAGGATTGAATTGGAAAAGGCTGGTCTCCCTGTCAGGCAGTAGGATGATCTGCTGGAGGAAGATAGACAATGAAAAGATAGCAGGGCAGGAGCAGCTTCAGCAAGGGAAACCCCTAGTGCATTTGCATACCTCTCCTGCAAAAAGGGGCTTTAATCCCAAGAAAGGAGGAGATTTTGGTATTGTCAGCCAAGGCTTTGTTCAGGGTGAAGAGCAGAAGGAAATCTGATGAAGGGGCATTTCTGAAGCCCTTGCTCACAGACTGGAGGTTGTTCTAGTTAAAGTTATGTGCTTTGGAATTGTTTACATGCTGTTGTCTGTTTGAAGGTCTTCTACACCAAAGGGCTCAAAGTGTTCCTCTCTGCTAACACACACACACAAAAAAAAAAAAGGCAGAAAATTTCTGTGGTAAAAACAATTTACACTGCAAAGCTGAACAAGTTCTTTTCGTTATCATCACAAAATACCCTGAAGTTCCTTTTTTCAGGAGTAGGCAAAGTTCCCTGATATTTCTTAGCTGCACTCGTATACCAAAATGTTTTCAGACTAGGAGAAAAACACAAGAATTATGTTCTCAAAGTGGAGAGAGCAGAAAAGTCAGTTCCCTTCAGGCTTAAGGCAGCCAAATTCTTGCTGCCTCCTCCAAAGCAGTTCTTTGGTAAGCAAATAGACACTTTACTGCCAACTAAAGCCAGTGTTTTTAAAATGTAGGTGGGGTGAAGGATTGTGCTGTTACTAAGATCTATTCTGTGTTTTCTGATTGTTTTATTTTTTTCTTTACCTGAGAGATGAACCAGAAGCCCCAAAGTAAACCTCCTTTGTAGATAATCCATAGCAGACCCAGTCCATTCCTTACAACTTTTCTGGGTAAAGTAAGGGATTTGTGTTTAAAACCAAAACCTATTTAAATGGTGGCAGGGAAATTCTTCCTTTGTGGAATGATTGTCCCCTTACAGTGTATACTTCCCCCTTCCAAAGTTTTCACATGGGAGAAAGTGCATCATGTCTTAGGAATCTGACTAATATTTAGGGATCAAATAGGCCATCGAACAATATAGCACCTGCAATAGATGGCTTTTGCTTTGTCTTCTTGTAGTTTTTGTGTGATTGCCATAACCGTAATGATTTTAGACATGATTTGATTATTTATGTAAATAAGTTACAGTCCTCTTAATATTAGTAATATTGTATTCTTATAATATGAATAAATGACTACACATATGATGAAATCTGGCTCTCAGCTGTACGTGCTGTGACTTGTTGCTTTTTTTTTTAACCTCAGATGCTTCATTATGCTCACTCAGACATCAGTGTTTCAGCCCAGTTTTTGCTCAGCTATGATAAATGTGAATAATTAAATGCTTAATCACCTCTTAGCTTTGTTTGCTACCACATGGATGTCATCAAACCTCACGGAAACACCAGGCAAAAGCCGGTCTATGAGGAATGTGCTATAGGGCACCAGGGCACCTTTGGTCTTAAGAGTGTTGATGCAACTTAAAAATCAAGAAAGAGGAGGTAGTTGATGTAAAATGTGCTGTATCCCATTGCTTGCTGAGTATTGTCTGCCATCTGGACTCAAGAAAAACCTGAATGAATTTCAGCATCTCCCTTTCTCTTCCACTAGAGAAAACCAAAAGGAGAGATCAAATTTATGCCAAAACGGTAGCTGAATGGAGGCGTCGTCTGGCACTCGACGTGCCCTTCCTACCTTCTCTTGTTAGTTTAATCCTTAATTAGAAACTTTAATTAGTTTATTCCTTAAAGCGTTTGCATTTTTCCAGCTGATGTGAGTAGTAGAGAATAAGGTACAACATGTTACGGGGGGGTTATTTGCTGGTATTTACTGCTGGGCGGCATAGCAGCGCTATCCATGAAGTAGATTTTTGCCGGCCTACAGAGACGAATAGACAACATGGGTGTAATACAGGGTGCAATTTCAAAAGGGTTATTTTAATATTAACTTTTAGCTTTTATTCCTTCATAAGAAAATTATAACATCGTGCTATGGTTCTTACCTCCTCAAGGGAAGAAACTGGTGTGACTTTCTCACGTGCTGGCCATCTTTCTCCAGCCTTTGTTGGCTGTAAAGAGCTCACACTCCGAAACACAGTGGTGGAAAAACAAAGGAGCGACTGCGGTGGTAATAAACATGCCATTTAAACCTTACAGGAAGATGAATGTGGTTTATTCAAACATCCCTTCTACAGAACAGCTAATGATAATATTTTAGTAACAGAGAGAGGGAGATCTAATGCTCCCATTCCTGGGCTCTGTTCCCATTGGAGGCAGCAGGAGCCGCACGGACAGATCCAGAGAGTTCACATCTTGAATAGCATCTAATATGGAGTTGCACAGTTGGGAAAAAAAAATAGGCGCTGGGCTCACTCCAGCGCTTACAGTCTGCGTGCACTGAAGTTACCTTTTCACTTTTCCATCTTCTCCTTTTTGTTTCGTGGTAACGGTGCGATCCCCAATTAGAAAGCACCCTCTGGCAGCAGCAGCCGGTGACGCCTCGTCCCGCTTTGCGTTTTTACTGTGAGAAGCGTGTCAGAATTTGGGGGGACTAAATATCCTCCTTTGTTGGTGAGCTTGTCAAGCAGCGCGCCGCATTCGCTTTCCCACCAGGAAGGTCAGGCTGCTGGGCAGCCATTCTATTTTTCTGCAATGATCCCTACTGTCTGTCCATGCCGTCTGACAGATTGAAACAGTTGTCTGTGTCACTGCTTTCAATGCTGTTTAAATGCCTCACTTTCCATGAAAGACGTGAAATATGTAGGCAGTGGGGGGGGAGGGAATGGAGAAGGGAAGTATACTTTTTGTTGGTTAAGGAAGTATGGGGTTTTCTTTTCTAAATAAAATTAATTTTTGTTTAAAATAAGTTTCTCAGAAAAAGAATTGATCTGGAAGAATGGGTAAGTCACAGGTTACATATTCTGTTTCTGAAATCTTGTTTTAAAATGAGGGCAATAAAATTATTAAACACACGGTCGTTTAGTGGCCGAAGTGAAATACTAAGTTTTCCCTACTCGTGCCTATTTCAGTGGAATATATTTTGATGTGAGGTATGTATAAAGCCTGAAGAAATGGGTAATGTGCTGAGCCTTCAGTACTCTCTAGATAATTGAAGTAATTAAATCTTTACCAACATTAACACAACTCCAGCATTTCTTGGATGGCGGTTAATTATTGCGTGAACATGGCAAGCTTAAACTAAACAGATGAAAATAGAGTCCCATCGAATGGGTATTGAATTTATTCTTTATTCATCTTTTGATAAGGTTTAATTAAAACTGCCTCTCTCCATTGTGGTGAGAATGAATGTGCTTGTTTTCTTAGTGAAAGCCAAATTATTCACTTCAGCCATGGTTCAATAATCAAAGCCTTTGTGAAATTTTCGGTTATATTGTAGCTGTGGAGATATAATTGCTGCAATTCTCTATGAAGGATTTATCTTTTTATTACATTTTCTTTTATTATTTTTTTTTTACATTTATTTAGAAAGAGAATTAGAGCATCCATTTTCTGATTCGCTATTTTAATGTGCTTTAAGCAGGGCATTTTTGTAAACAAGGAGTGAGCTGTTGAAACTAAAATCTAAAAGAAAAGATTTATTTATTTGTTTTTGGTAACTGGAATGCAAAAAAATATTTTAAAACCAAATCTAAATTCCAATCTTTTGGAGTAATACCCAAAGTAAATTTTAAGCATATATCAAGAGCTATCCTTATCAACTGTTGCGTATAAGGAATTGTCAGTTCTTTTTGAGTCAGTAAGAGGAGGGTGGTTTTGGCCACTCACCAGGCTTGCAAAGTGGCTTAATTACTCACTGAGAAAAAATTGTAGAAAGAAGCAGTCCCAGCTCGTAATGTTTACTACTCTCATGTAGTTCTGCAGGTGGCTTAGATGGGCCACCAAAAGGTCATCAAAAGAGTTGCATGATTTTATTGATATTCTGGATGCTTGCTCTGTCGTGGTTTGGAATGATGTCCTGTCTGAATCTTGATTTCCTGTCAAACTTCTGCTTTCCCATTTATGAAACATCGATTTCTCTTCTAAGATTTCTCATAAGCAACTATGAGACACTTGTGTCTTGGGCTCACCTTGTCACGAGGGGATTCCAGGCTGGCACGGTTGTTTTAATTTAAGGGGGGAGAAAGTGTTTGCTTCCTTCTTGGGGTTTTTTTGATTTCATGAATCATTTCTCTTACAGTGAATTTCACTGGGTCATAGAAATTTAAGACTTACAAGTCAAATCCTTTGCTAAAGGAGAAAATAAGGAGCAGGGAGTCTCTTGAACCATGGAGTTAGACTTAACTGTTAGTTCTTCTTCCTTTTGAGTGATGGTCAGTAGCATGCTGGGTGCATATCAGGTGAATCCAGAGCTATATGGAGTCACCAGCCAAAGGATCATCTACTGGGAAGTTGTAGATCATCTCTGCGACCACCTATTCCCTTTCTGGTTTTTTCTGAATAGACCTTTACTATTTTGTGAAATGTGTTTTTATTCGGCATACAGAAAATAGATATGGCAGAACTGTTATTTTATCCGAGTTTGTATCTGCTGCATTTTGTCTTTCAAAACACTGGAAGTCTGTTATTCTAGGAAATGGATTTCTCTTTTTATTTTAAGGGCTTTAATGTGTTTTTGCATTAATTTGAATCTGTTAAAGGTTCTATATGATTATTGTAGTATTTACTACAATTAGTCTGTGGTTCCATACTCATTGACATGGGCTCTGTGCAGTCCCCGTTTCCCAGCAGCACAACTTTGATCCGGATCTGAATGGACACCTGATCTTATTTATGGAGAGTACGGTGGCTTCATGCTGGTTCCTGGAGAATCATGATAAAGCCTGCTGCTTCAAGGTTAACCCATCAGATTGTTGTTTCAAATATGATAGTGTGTATATATATATATAAAAAAAAGTGTTAGATTGTAGAGGGTCAACATGGTTTTCACTCAGCCATAGGAGCTTTAAAGCAGGATTTGTAGCCTTGTCACACATGCTTTTGTCAATCAGATTTTTCCTAAACTCTTAACGGAAAAATTGTCTTCTAATACTTTGTTACATTAAAATTATTTTGCTGGATAATTTATTTTTAAATGGTGATAGTAATCTTGAATCAAATAGGAAAAACCTGATGTCCTGGAAATAAGAAACAGTTTCTGGCTGGGGTTGCTGAAAAAAACTGCTTGCTCAAGAGATTGTAATCTCATCTGAGTGGATTGGAAGATTCCAAAATGTCTTCTTTAAATGTGGAGAGATTGTTGCATGTTAATTATTAATTCACTCATGTGGGTTGATACCCATTAGCATTTTTGAATATAGGCTATACAGCACTGGCAGCTTTGCATATCATCCCTATTGATGCCTTCATTTAGTGTGATTCTTAAGCATTTGGTTGATACCAGGCATACATCAAGATGTGTGTGTAAATGTGTTTATTAAGGAGCTTCCCAGCCTTCCTCCAGTAGCCATTAAGTGAAGTGTGCCTTCTGAGGTGCAAGAGGACAGACTTTTGACTGCATTCATTCATTATAACATAATGCGATTTATTATTGTTTTTTTCAAGTGATGAGATTCCTTCATGTTTTTTAAAATTGCTACGTAAGCAAGAACAATTCTGCTTGCTTCCTTGCCTCACTAGTTGGTATAAAATCTACAGGAGTGCAAAAAGGTGATTTCCCTAAAAGCAGGCTCATTTATAATTTACAGGGCTACCACAAGAAATCCTAATGACTTTACACGTATATGACTGTTATTAGCTTGCCTCCAGCCACAGTATTCATGGAGTAATAAATAATCATCTTTGTGCTATCAGCTACTACTTGATCCAATCCAGTATCATGTTTTCTTTTCTTTATAGTTGCTATGTCATGATGATCAGTCCTTGTATTTGCTGTCGACTTTATGATTCACTCTTCCTAGGAAGTTCCTTGTGATCTGCAGAATGTGGCCGGTCACTTGCATGAAGTGGAGAATAAGGTTTTGACAGTGTGGTATTTAAAAATTTGCCACGTTTTTTGCCTCTAGAACTTCTGAGCTTTCTTTAGGAATGTGCTCTTCGTATTATGGAAGAGCGATCTCATTATTTTACATTTCTCTTTAGATGTGGCTCCCCTAGCTCAGAAGAAGGCTAAGTTCAGTTATGCAAACTACTACGCGATCATATATTAATATTCTTTTATGTAAAGATCTCAGACCGTGTGCTCAGCTTCGCAGACTGCCACCCTCTGAATAAAATCAGCTTTTATTCAGGAAACTGGATGGCCTTTCCATTCAGGATTCATTCTTGCCTGTTCAATGATACTTAAATGCTCTAATCATATTAATTTGTATATGGGAGTCTTGAATAATTATTGAATTGCTACATCTTATAAGAAATTCTAGGTGCCTCATGCAGATAGATAGGAAAATAGCATGTAGATAAAAAGAATATTGCTTGAGGAGGAATCTTAATTCATGCACAGTTGCAGACAACCCCATGAATGCATATTATTAATAGAATTCACATTATTGTGAAGAACTAAAAACTGAGGCAGAGATAAATAACTAGCATTTCTTGAACTTTCTTAATCAAGGATCTGAACTGTGTGACAAAAAAGCTTTCAAATTCAGGATGAGTTCGGTTAAGTTTGGGGTTTTTCCCCCAGAAAAGACCCAGAATGCTTGGTACTTAGACTGAGGAGTAGCCTTGCTGGTTGTGCGCAGAGCATTGATGGCAGGGGGTGGGGAAGTAAAAAAGGAAAATCCCATTCAGGTGAAGATGCATTCGTTCAGAAAGAGCTGGGTAGTTCACAATGAGCTGGCGTGTGGGAACTAATGTGGTATCATGCAGCTACTTCTGATTACCATCACCCATCACGAAGGGACAAAAATCTATTAGAGATAAACGAATATATTGAGAAGAAAATGGCCTTATGATAAACTTGGGTGCAAAGCAGGCTTTTCATGAAACTTACTGTGCAGGTTTGTTTGGGTGGTTTGGCATTAAAAGGGTTCAGAAGATTATGTCTGTGAATATAGATAAACTATGTTCTTGAACACGTCTTGAAACCTTTCACTAATTTTTCGCTGGTCCTCAAGCCAAGAACTGACACCTCCCACTCCCCACCAAATCTGCAGATACCATTTTCTTGCTGAGAGGAATCTAGAAGTGGGAGTTAAACCTTTCCATGTTCCTTTGGGTTATACACCATCTTGTATCATCCCAAGGAAAGCAAGTACTCGAAGTGAAGAGTTAAATCTCAAGGCACTGCAATAGTAAATGAAATCTCTTACACGCCAGGGATTTGTTCATCATAGTTTTGTGTCTCGGGATTTCACAACCTTTACTTGAGGGAAACAAATACTTAAATCCCAGTTAGACCAGAATAGAGGAAAATACTCCAGGTTCAATTACCGTTGGAGTTATCAGCCTATGAAATTTTTATTCAATTTGTATCTTCACCATCTTTTTCATGAAGTTCTGCATAAGCTGTTCCTGGGATGTGGCAGCACAGAAAGGGAATGACCACTTTGAAGCTAATCAGAAGAAAGGATCTGTTTCCTGACAGAGAGACATCTGAGATTTCTTCTCAGAAAGTGCTGGAGTCCTGAACAGCGCATTTTAGGTGAAGTCTAACACCAGTAGTTTTTTTTAATGAATTTTCTGGGTGTGAAAATTCACCTGCATGTACAGATATGTATAGTCAATCTTTTTTTGAAGACAGTGAATTTGCAAAACCATTTATCTATTTTTTTTATTATTATTTTGGATTAGATTAAATATATGAAAAACATAGTTTACTTCTTGGTATTGAATGTCACATGCAGTCAGAGAATAAGAGGAGACAATTTACTATTATGCATTAAAAACAAAATAAAGATGGGGAGAAAAAGATAACAGTTGCTGAAAATGGCAAAGGATGTTTCTACTCAACTTTTTTTTCTTTTTGCGTATGATGGAACTCAGATTTTTATTAAAATAATGCAAGGGTTTAATTAAACCACCAATCCTGCCTGCTTTAAAGAGATTAAAAGTCATCTCAGGGAATGAGCTGTGCAGCACAGTGGGAGGGTAGACCCAGTCTCCATTTGTGTAAGAAATGTGAGTTCTGATTCTCCTCACACCTGCTGCAGGACAGGGAGGAAAAGCTCTTCTGATGTCAGTGAAGTTGCACCAGTTTAAAAATAACACAAGGTGAGAAAAGAATCAAGCCCCAGGACATTTCAAAGCTATGTGCTGATTCACTGAATCATAGAAAATACGGCAGGAAGAGCCTCAAGAGGTCATCTAGGCTATCCTGCCTTCCCCAAGGCAGGATCAGCTGGATCGGTGTCATTCCGACAGATGTTTGACTAACATGTTTTTAAAAACATCCAATAATAGCAATTCCACCACCTCCTCAGGGCAGCCTGTTCCAGAGCTTTGCTCTCCTTTCTGTTTAACATCAATAAAGACTTTCCAACCTTGGCTGCTCCTGCTGCAGTTTGAGTCCATAGTTACTTCTCCTATTTAATGCGGACCAGTTTGCAAAAGCCATTGTAAACTTATGAACACTCCAGTCCTCTGTAGATTATGAAGTGGCTTCTTGGTTTTGTTTTTGGTTTTTTTTTGTTTTGTTTTGGTTTGGTTTTTTGTTGGTTGTTGTTTTTTTTTCTTCAGTCTTGATAAAGTATTTTGGCTTTTTGAACTCTGGAGAACAGGCGTGGAGGACAGAGGGTTTGTTTGGGATTTCGGAGAGAAAGATAAACTGAGAACTTAAGTGGCAAATTCCCACCCAACAGTCAGATGGATGACTTGCTTTGGATGAGTGAGCGGATGCTCTTCCAGTAGAAGAAATAGTTTAACAATGTAGTAAAGTCACCATTTTCAAGGATGTTTCTATCAGGAGAGAATTTGACCCTACGTCTTCTAGCAAGCAACTTGAATAAGGTAAAATGGTCTGTGGGATTTTATTCAACACTGCTCTAAAGTCCTCTGTGATCAAGGCCGTTATTTCATATTAATATTATTAATTGACAGTGATTCTCCACCAAGAGCATACAGACATAGGAGGTTCAACTCACAGTGTCACATAGCTGCTCTGAAAGAAGTTGACACTAGTTAGCTTATTGCAAGAATAATTCCTGGGAGTGAGAGTCTTTGGTGGTACATAGTGATGGTTCCCTTCAAATAAAGGATAAAAAGCTTCTTTCTGACAAATGTTTGATATTGTGCAGCAATAAGGGTTTTGAAATGCAGGTATGGGCTTTATTTCTGTTATCAAATTAGCCTGTATCATCGGGCTTCATGTGAGGGGTTGTTACCCTACTTTAAGAGCTAAAGCTTGCCTAGTAAAATTGGTAGCAGTCTGTAGTGACCACCTTTGCATTACTAATAACTTCAGGCATGTTTGATCTATCTTTAGGCTTTTCAGCACGTTTCAGGAAAATGGAGAGTCCAGTGTATACTGCTAAGCTAAAAACTTGTTGGAATGGGTCAGAGCAACAACTGTGTTGTGAAGCAGGTTGGCTCTAATTCTCAAGCTAAATTGTACCAGCCTTTATCTCTAATCCTCCTTCCTACTAATTACTGCAATGAAAATATCATCCAGAAAATTTATCAGATTAAGCCTGTCACGTTTACTCTCTGCTTAATATAAAATGATGTAATTTTTTTTATTATTTTTTTTTTAAATTTTTTTAAAGGAGCAGTAAACCTTTTGAATGTCAGATTGTACTACCAAGACATGTCAGTGCAGGCTGCATAGATTTCTGTGTTGTGTCCCTGTCTAGTGTAAGCTAACATTCAAAAGGCAATAGTAACCACTAGGTTTTCTTCATTTTTATATTAAAAACTATATCAAGAGCATATTTTTTACAAACTGCACGTCACTGTAATGAAAATGAGCTTACAGCCTGGAAGAGATTTTGTCATTCTCTGCTGTTATGTCTGTTTTGCTCCATGTGCTTTTTTCCTTCTCGTTGACCCTAGCGTGCAAATCTGTAATGAAAAAAACTGATTGACTCTTAGGGTGGGGGTTTGCAATATCGTGATTTCATGCTCAGTTATTGGCTAACAAGGCTCTGTAGTTTTTATTTAGATAGGTCCGGTTTCAAAACAAAAACCAAACAAACAAAAACACCAAAAAAAAAAAAAAAAAAAAGAATTGTGTTATTTGCAGCTGCCAAGGTTACAGAGCAAGTGGCTTAGAGGGCTCCCGGGTTCCAGGCAAGAGAGGGATTGTCTCTGCCCAGCAGGTAAGGGATAGAGGAAGACAGACTCTGTTGTGCTCAAGATGCTGACTGACCCCAGTGATTCATGAATCCAAAAAATTACAACATTCTCTGCTTATCAGTAAATAGAGCAGACACTCAGTTGTTTAATTAACCCTTTGAAGGTTATGGCCACGGTGCAGCCAGCTCGTTGGAAAGATACCTGCCCTTTTCTGAGCACCTCACTCCTGACGTCCTGGGGATGTTAGATACACGCTACTGGCAGTCTGCTACATATTACGTGTAAATACTTACAGTATTTCATATATCCATCCTAAGGATTGCTTTTTTCCTTGTGCCTAATTCTTTTTAATACATCTTTGTATATGTCACAAAACATTGTAAATTCTCTGAGCTAGTTTAGCTGCTTCAAATAGAGATGGTGGGATATAGGAAAGTAGCCAAGGTGCCCAGCCTTACATGGCTCAGTTTGAAGCAGAGCTCTGATTTTAATTAATAGAAACCTGTCCCAAAGTGTCAGCTGTCAAAGTTGCTGGTTTTATCTGCTCGTAAGCTCTGTGTGAGGCAGCATGTTGCAGATAGATAGTTTTATATACATAACGTCTTTTATTATTTTATGTGTGTTCTATTTTAATAATTGGCTTTTTAATAAAGCCTTTTCCCTTTTTTTTTTTAATGGAGCTGTCTTCTGACTTTGCCCCCCCCCCCCTTTTTTTTTTCCCATCTCCGTAAGACAACCACCTTATCAAAGTGTTCCACTTGTTTATAGGGAGTGCATTTTTCCCCTGACCCAAGTTCATCCCTAAAAAGAATTCCACAGAATTTTTCAGAAGACTCTCCCCAGGTCTCTTTGTGCAGAATCCTTCAGTCCAAGAAACAGGCTGGCTTTGCTCCTTCAGTCAGTCATTGCTGCATGGAAGGAAACCTGCAGGCACCCGGGCAGCGTATGTGGCCAAAGGTATTTTTGAGTGAAAAATCTCCTCATGTTTGCTTTGCCCTGGCTCCCCAGGAGGAATGACTGTCTTCTGCTTCTGCGTTCCTGGGTGTCTCCTCTGTCGATCTGTATATTGCTCATCATGGCGAACCAAGAATATCCATTAATTTAAGTCAGTGTCCATACACATACATTGTCTTCTTTTGTGGACTTTGTGAGGTTTGGTAATCTTGATTAAATTCGGTGGCCAATATAACCAATATTCGCTCTTTCAGACGTAAGATTAATGTCTTTTAATACACCTTAGTCCTCTATTTTCTACCACTCTGCCTTTACCTTCCAGATGTCATTTGTTGTTACCAGATGCTATTTTCCTACAGTTCCACTCTATCAAGATGCTTTTTTCTCATGGTATTTGGGTCCAATTCTGACATTTGCAAAAATACGTTTAGTGTGTCCCGCTTCCCCCCACTTCCCTGGGGTATCTGCTTTATCATGTGTACTTACCTCCTTGTATTTCATTATCACCTACTACCCACATTTGCATTTATAAATCATGTGTGGAACTGATTTGCACATCTGCAGGCCTTTTTCTTCTGCAATATCCTATACTAGAGTTTGTATCTTGTAACATAAACTAAGCTACCCTTTTATTGCACTGCTCAATATCACAGTTACAGGAGAATTCCAGGGTTTGATTTTTGATTTTTTTTTTTTTTTCCTTTTGAAGGCCTGCAAAACTCAGTGAATATTTTTAAGGCCACTCTTAGAAATCTGGAGGGAAAATGGCCATATTTTACTACAGTAAACACTCGCCGTATTCTACTTTTGAAAGTAAAGTTACTTTTACCAAGTATACATACATAGGAGAAGTTCTTCTGAAAACAGACATTTCTTTTTGTTTTATACTCATGTCACTTAAAGTCAGCTGAAAGAACATTTTAAAATGACTTGCTTTGCATCATTACTAGTATTTTTCAGGTCAAGTTCAAACCTTTATGCAGATTTTTTCAGGCACGCGAATGTATTGCTTGCTCTGTCAGATAAATAACTTCTCAAGTTAACTGAACAGAAACATCAGGCAGCATGTTATTTCTGATTCTGTGTTGCAGAGCGTATTGTTTTCCTTTTAATTAAATGGTTGCGTGGTGTTCTCCCCTTAAGATTGTGTGCTTGCATTTCATTATCACTTGTTATTCAAACTTGCATCTCATTTGAAATTTGCAAACCTGGCAGGTTTTTTCCTATCTTTGTTATGAATTATTACTTCATTTCCCATCATCTCTGTTAAGAGCGTGGCCTATTTTTGATGGTGTTTTCTCCTGTGCAATGTTTCTCCAGCTTTGGATTCAGTCAACTTTGCCTTCATTTCCCCCCACAAAGCTTGCTGGATCTCCATGATTTTATTACTTTTGATTTACTCGCCTTACGCAGCTTCCACCCTGATTTGCTGTTTTCCTCCTGCTGCCATAGAGCGCTTCTGTTAAAAAACTCCTCTTCTGGTTCAAAATAAATGAAAAGGAAGGAAGTAATATGAGATTTATGGAGTGAAAAGTACACTGGTTTCTTTAAGAGCTGGCAAAAGTGTAGTTGGTTCCTGTCAGCAAAGAAAGAAGCTTCTAGCGCATAGTAAGTTTTTGTTTATATCCACTCTAAAAAAAGGCTAAGAAATCTGTACAGCTTGTAGCAATCTGTTCAGCTCGTAACTAAACTAGGTACAATATACTCAGCTTCCAATTAAATAATAATTATTATTACCTGCTTACAGAATGTTTAGGAAACTATCAGCCTCTGCCATTCTGCCACCAAGCTACACAGTAAATTGCTTTGGTACTTGGATTGCTTGGTTTGTTCCCCATTTATCTGGAATGAGAGTAAAGGTTGGTCCCATTTTCTTTCTTCAGTCCTGCCCTTCATTCCCACCACGTGTGTTTATGGGATTCTTAAAATGACCCATGGAGACGCAGTGAGGGCAGCTGAATAACTCTGGAGAGAAGCTGCAGGAATTTCAGAGGGCGTCCCTGCGCGCTATTTCATACTGCTGATCTTTTTTTTTTTTGAGAAGATAAAAACTGTCTTGTATACAGCTGTCCTCCATCCTTTTCAAACTCTTGCTTTGCCAGGTTTGAGATCCAGCTGTGAAGTGTACATCTTGAACGCGTGCCCATGTACACATACTTCGAATCCTCATTTTGCACTCGCCAGGCTGTGTTTTTCAGCCCCGCTGCCGGCCCCTATGGACGGCACACCTCAGGAGCCAGCTGTGAGGGGGAGGCTGGGGAAGGGCTGCCAGGCTGATTTAGCCCTCCTTTGGCATTGCTCCGGGGGAGCTGAGCTGCCTTGAAGCTCCTGATGGAGCCTAAAGCTCTCCTCCCATTGCCCTTCTGGAGGGAAACCCAGGACACCACGCAGATCCGCTCTCTTCCGCTCCTGGGGCCAGCTTTGCTGGACTTGGTGTCATGAGTAGAGCACAGAATCAGGCATCTTTACAGAGAAACCCTTGAACAAGCAGTGAAGAATGGTGTGGTGGAGAAGCTGTCCTTCTCCTGTTGAACTCAGAGGGGGAATCGAACCCACAATGTAGGAGTTCATGGTGAACGTCCTCTGCCTGTATTCCAAGGAGCTGTGCTCTTCTGCAGAGCCCTGGAGGCAGACTGGGCAATAGGTAGGAGGTGAGGAGAAATAATGGGTTTGCAGCTCTGTGGAGGAACCAGCCATTCCTCCTTTCTAACAGCGTGTGAAAGCAGAAGGAGGAGACTCTTGTCTCCAGAGCGGTGTGGTCCTCAGCTCTGACAATTTCTATTAAAAAATACTTTTTTTGGGGGGGGGAACTATTCTTCATTACATCTTTCAGCGTTGCAGGATCTCGAGACAAAAATAAAGATTTAAGCAATTGTCGTTTTTAGGAGAGGGTAAATCTTTAACCTAAATACACAGAAATAGAAATATTTATTGGTGAAAAATACATCTAATGTAAAAAAAAACCCAAAAACAACCTTTCTGCTTAGAACCAGATTGTAAGGATTAAGTATTCAAATGCATACCTCTGGACAGCCAATAAAAATGGCAGTCACGTTGCTTATCGATGCCCTTACCAGCTTGAGTAAAATGCTTGTATGTAGTGTTAAAGTCTGCAAACACTTTATTTAATATTCAGCAAACATTACATGTTGGCAGTTGCAACAGCGTATTATAGACTTACGGTTTGAATTATGGCTACAGTGCAGCGCTGATCTTACGGTCCTTTGGCCATGGCGATAGCTCTCTCAAATGAAAAACAGCACCATTTTTTTTTTTGACAAATATTATCTGGCACCTTTACTTTGCGCTTAACTGAAAAGATAAAATACTTGCTCAGGCGTCAGGTTCACTGAAAAATGTAGCCTAACGTTATGGATGGTATCACAAGAGGAAATAGGTGGGAATTTAGGACTGGTTCTCAGTTTCTCAAATATTTTTTTTTTTCCTGTTGGGAAGGCCCTGGAGTTAAACACTGGGCTTCTCCTCCATCACTTAATCTCTACTACTGTAACTGTGAGCAGCCTGGGCGTGATGAGAATTATTTAACATGACCTGTCATCTGGAGCTATCTTTAACTCAGAGGCCCTTCCATATATAGGAACATTTGCCTCAACCATTCTCATACTACTGTCCTCCTAAGTGAGAGTATTTGCTGGGGTGAAAGGAGCAGGGCTGTAACGGGAGAAAATAGGTAAAAAAAGCTTCTTCCCCAGCTTTGCCATCTAAGTAAAAGAACTGACTTAAACTTTGTACGTTACTCCTAAGTATTGATTTTATCTTCAGCTTTCGGTGTTTCACGTTCTTGAGAGTGTGGCGAAGTGCGCAGGCATCTCAGCCTGGTGATGCTCCTCCAACATCCCTGCCTGGGGACAAGCTGTGGAGGTGGTTGGAGTCTCCTGTCCACACTGGAAAGCATCAGTCAGTCAGATAAACACTGAAAGGACTGTGCTGCATCTGCGATAATGACAAGTAATAGTTGGACCTCGAAGGAGATTCGTTACACGCTGGTGGGCACTGTTTAATTGCTACTGACAGATTTTCTCTGCTGATGAACTTAAGAGGGTGTCACAGATGATCAGAGCAGTGCTCCGTAGTTTGTACAGTGCTTTAAGATGGGCATTTTTATCTGTTATGATAAATTCTTTTCATAAAGCATTGTGTTTTACTGCAGAAAAGTGCAATCCGTAAGACACGTTGATATTGAATCAAATCCCAGGATTAGGTATTTTCTCGTCTTTATTATCAAGGAATTAATGAGCTGCAGCTCAAAAAGCATTGAAGTTAAGGACTAGCATCAAAACATACACAATTAAACATCATATTTAATGTAAGAGTACCTGTAGGTAGCTACACTGCAACTTTAAAATAATATTCTAGGCATGAGAACTACATTTCTCGAAGAGTAGTGGTGAGCTCACCAAGCGGGTGGATTACCTGAGTAGTTGCCTGGTTTTAGGATTAACTGCCTCCCAAACTAGTGTTTTCAAGGCTCCTACGAACATGAAAACATCCATATGGAGGCAGACGGAAAATCCATCAAGATTAACATTCTGTCCCTGACAGCTGCCATTGGCCTCTCAAGAAATCTTTGGAACTACCAAAGGCTGAATCTGGAGTTTTCTAGCAGAAGACATAACCACTCCTACATCCTCTTCCAAACCAACCTGTTTCTTTTTTCTTGCCTTCCTCTGACCTGCTTCACACTCTGAGCTAAGCTTTTTCCCAGTCCTTCCAATTCTGTAGGGAAGAAACACATGTTTTTGAGAATAAAACCATTTGTAGATAAGTTCTTTCCCCCCTCAAAATACTTTACAATAGTAGCATAATCCAAAATGACACCGACAGTCCTGAGTGTTTACTTATCACAGGTTTAGGGCATGTCCCTGAAAACACCTGAAATTTCAGGTGAAATAGTGACAATGCTTGCAATGCTTTTCTGTGAAATCTGTATAATTATTGTTTTCTGATGCTTTTTGCCTGTGTTAAGAGAAAAGAAGTTCCTCTAGGCACACTCTCTCCCATACCAAAAAAAAAAAAAGAGTCAAGTTTGAAAGCACACCAAAACCTTTTCTGGCCATGGTCCTGGCTGGTGATCCACAGCTGGGGGTGTGAAAAAAAAAAAAGAGGTGAAAGGCACTCCAACCTGCCACTGATATGTGTACAATGGAGAGAATATTTTTATTTAAAAGACAGACAGCTGAGCGGCAGTTATTTTATCCGTGCTGCTTGAGGGACAATGGGAGAAAAGAGTATTTCTGTGATGGCTCTTTGATGATTCCTGTGCAGCTTCATGGCTGTGGCTCCGGCAGAAACTGGAACTGTACTAACAACGCTATGATAGGGCAGAGTTACGTCACAAGCGTTTTTGGAGTTGTACTTCACATTCACATCCAAATGGATTGCTTCCAGACCAAAGACACTTAGTTTGTTTTGTAAAAAAATTGTATTTTGTTTTTAAAAAAGCTTAATCTACTCTGCCTAAAGCGTATGGGTGAAAATGGAGATGGGCTTGTGTTTGCATACTTCAGAAAAAGAGCTAATTATATGGTATGGGATGAGTAAATATGAAAGATTTGGTCACATGGTATTTCAGTGCTCTCTTTGCATAACCTACCTTTTTTGTTGCCTTGACATTGCAAAATGACAGTCCCGTCCCTGTCCGTGTTGTATAACACCTCTAGCTCTCATCCTGCCGCTGTCCTGGCAAGGCAACATGAACTCCAAATGTATAAGAAAATGAAATAACTGCCAAGTAATCAAAAGTTGCACTGGTTGAAGGTGGCAGGGTTTTAAAGGTAGTGACCTGAGTTCTATACGTCCTAACATTTCCTACCCATATGGTTGAAAGCAAATTTCAAAATGGGGAGATTCCACTTACCGGTTGCTGGTTCTTATGACCATGAAGTGCTTGACCTCAAATCTGAGGTACTTCTGTGTACGTACAATTACTATTTCTGGTTTCGAGTTGAATTATTTAGAAGCCGCGTCTCGCATTGTCAGCCTGCAGAGCAGCTCTAGCACTGCAGGGCTCTCTTCCTTACTGCCTCACAGACACGCTGGGGTATTTCTTAGCAAAGTAGCAGAGCAGAAAGGGAAACCAGTAGGACAACACGAGGGAAAAACAAAAAGAAGGAGGGAAACTTGAAGACTGTGGTTCTTTGTTATTGTTTAGTAATGTTTAAGGATTTTCCCCAAAAAACTTCTGCGTGCATGCAAATAAATATTATCAACAGCTTTAGAAAGAATATAAAACAAAAGGTTAACCTTTTCTTCTCGTGTAGAATTTTTGCCAAATGCGCATCTATTCATTAAAAAAAAAAAAAAATTAAGGAGCATAAAGAACTTTTCAAATCTATAACAATGATTAGGCCTATTTGCACAGAAATCTTAATCATTGTGTATATTCTATAGTGAAGGAAAGACTGCTTTGCAGCCAGACATTACTCTGTTAGTGGCTGCCTCTCTGTTTTGAAAGCCTGGATATGTTTGTTCTGAAGATCTCAGTGGGCCTGTCCTATATGTGCATAAGTATACAATTTAGGTTTATTTATTTTTAAGTGAAACAAGTGCATAAATTCCAGGCTATGTGGAGATTCCTAATCAGCAATTCTCTCTGTAATTTTAGTAAAAAAATGATGGGAGCTTTGTGTAAGAAAACAGTGTGCCAAGTAATGAAGTCATTATGAGCTAATTGTGAGCTAACGACTTTAAGCAGCTACTGTTTGCCCTATGCCTCTAATATGGGTTAATAATTACTTAGGAAATTATCTTACCAGCATAACATAATAATTATAACCAGGACATTTTTAACATAGAATTACTGAAGAGTTCTCAGTCTTCCAGCTCTGTAGCCTAAAATGGGAGCCTTGCACAGGGTTGTGCTCTGAATCATCGCTTTGGTCGCTCTTTAAGTGGAGCTTGTAGTGATGCGTGTTGTTAATTACAGTCTGTTGGATGTAATTATCATGCTTATGGGGTGACTCTCAGGGCCTGTTGGGCTTGCCTATATTGATTATCTGGTTGGCTGACCTCTCTGGTGGAAAAATTCCTGTGTCCCACAGAAAATAAGGGAACTAGCCATCAGTCGTGTGCCCAGTAACATTGCAGAAGGAATTGTGGAAGTTGGGAATTCGGATAGGCTGAAAAATATGTACTGCACTATGGTTGTGCTGGAGAGAATTTCAAAATGAAAAATGAGTGACAGAATTTCTCTTAATTCTGCTGAATTTTTTATTTTTTTTTCAAATATGTTTGTCTTGTAACTCTTTGCCCCTTCTACTTTCTCTGGAGCTTTTCTTTCTCAAGAAAGATCAATCCTTAGGATTGAAATTTATGAAAAATTAAAGAACTGAGAACCTATTGCTACAGGAAAATAAGGTAACATTTGCAGATTTATTTCTTTTTCAAGGCTGTGGCTTAGAAGAGCAGTTACAGGGCTGAAAGCCATGGGAAACTTCCCACTTTCTCTTATTTCTGCCACCAACTATCCTTGATCCCTTTCATTTACTCAAGACATCTACAAAGGTAATTCAGTTAAGACTGAGAAACCATCTGTAAAGCAGATAAGTATTGTTTGTGTGATCCTTTCCGATCCCCAGTGGGTTAATTAAGGTAGGGGGTGCGTTGGTGTTCACACCGAGGGGAGGACTGGTGCTTGGGCAGCAATGATTGCTGTGAAAAGCTGCAGAGGCAGGGCTGATGAAGCTGAGGAGACACCTCAGCACTGCCAGGAGTGTTTGTCTGCATTTATTCTCCAGCTCAACCTTACCAACTCTTGCTTGCCCGGTATCAGCGGAAGCTTTTCCTAGGGAAGCAGGAAGAAACGGTCAAGTGTCAAAGCCTTCTGCTTAAAATAAAGCAAAACTGGAGAAGCCTAAAGAGTCAAACTCCGTTTGAGCTGAGCTCCAGTCACTCAGAAACCTCTCAGCACCTCAGGTGTATTTGGGTTAAGAAGACAAGGCTTCAGTGTGGGAAGAGGCAAAGTGGAGGAGGATGTCTGCAAGTGAATGGAGGATGTGTGTGTGTGTGTGTGTGTGTCCAGGGAGGTTGGGTAATGACTGGGTGAGGGCAGGATGGCAATCTGCTTGGAAAGATAACTGCCAGTATGTAAGGCAGGGCCAGGCACGAAGGATTTTGTGACGAAGAGATTAAAGGGCTTACTGGGCAAGTGTGTGTTGGTATTTATATAGGAAGGAGAAAGGGAGGTTTGTGGTTTACTTTCTGTTCAAGGTACTTCTGTGTAAGGTGGTAACTTTTTATTTATTTTTTTATTTTTTATTTTTTACAACTTTGCAATCTTTGCTAGCAATTCTTAAAGCAATCCCCATGCCCATGGTGGATGCTCCACAGAACCAGATTAAACAAGAAAACTTCAGAACTTTTCAGAGAAAGTTTGAAGGTCATGAAGTCCTGTCGGTTCAGATATTTGGGAGAGCTTAGTCTAAATCATACCATTTGGGTTGTTTCAGCAGCTCATATTTAGCAACTGTACAGTTTGTGATCAAGATGCTGTCTCAGTGTTTTATTCTTTGCATCTACATTTCCTATTATCTGCTGCTGAAAACGAATACCAGTAATTGTAAAATGGTGGAAACTATTTTGAAACAGCATAAAATTGTTATAGTGTCATCTACTTTTTAACTTTGCAGACAGATGTGGTTTGATAAAACCTTGCTGTCTGAATAACTCTACCAGCTTTCAGCTTGCACAAGACTGCCAGAAACACGAGACATGGTTTATTGCCTCGTCATCTCATTTGTTCCATATTTCAGCCAAAATAAATTCTCTGTTGCCCTACCCATTTCCTTCTTTCCTCATGCAAGATGTCAGTTCTGTATCTGTGTTGGTTTTCTTGTTGTTTGTTTGTTTGTTTTGTCAAGGAGCATAGTTCTGTCCATCTGGTTGAAGCACCCTAACAGTGAGAATTACAAACCCCCAGATTCTGTGGCTGGTCTACAACATAATAGATAAGGCATTCAATATCCTGTAACTGTCCTCTGAACCAGGCACGTTTGGAGGCGACGCGTGCCCACCCACAAATCAGAACTATGTGTTTGCTGCCTATCTATCCTTGATTCTATAGTATCTTGAGATGATAAAGCTACTGATTTCGTAACAGTGAAGTTCTATGAGGAGATACTATTACGGGTTTTATGGGAAACTATTGACATCTGCGTACAAGGACAGACATTTATGTATATCAGGGTCTAGTATTCAGGAAATGCGAACATCTTGGTTTCTCTTAATAGTCTCTTCTGCTATTCAATTAATAAGAATTATTTTGGTCTCATTCATGTCTGACCTGAAGAATTTATGAAATGTAGTTCTCTCTCCGTCAACATGTCTCCACTATGTATACATATTCAACACATCTTTGTGAACTTAGCAAATCCCGTCTGTTTGAAAGGACAGTGTGAAATCCTGTGTTAGACTGTGGTCTGCTACACATATGGCCATTCTCCTCCTCTTTGAACACAGAACACAGTAAAATGTATTGTACAGCGTACCAGTTTGATACCGCTTTGATAGACATGATGTGACCTTATATACACACTCCAGCATACTCTAATCTGTGGTCTCCCCGCTCCCACTCTGCAGGATTTTTGCGATGTTGATGGAACCCTGCAGCAGCTGCAGTGACCCCTCGCCCTGCTTGCTGCTGCTGACAGCTGCCTACCATGTGTAGAGGAAACCTCACAGACTAAAATCTCCCTCCTAATGCACAGATCTTTAGATAAACATGCAGGTCTGATCATGCTACTGCTTTAAAAATAAATAGTTTAAACCCAGAACATTTTTTGTGGCACTAATAAGAGCAGCAGCTAAATATCCAACGCATTCTGCCTGGTAGAAATAATGGATGTGTGACACAGCGTCTCCTTTTGAAAAAATAAAAAAAAGTTCAGTCTAAACAATGGAAGGTATCCTAAGTGTAAATAATTTGCATAAGAAATGAGTCAATCTTGTCTATTAGGACAGGTCTGACTTGCTAAACAAGGCTCATCAGGTTCTTCTGGTTTATGTTTAAGAGCAGTGCCGTAACTACCTGAAGCGAGAAAAACACGGACAGGCAGTAATTCATCTATCAAACAAGAAAGGCTGATTTCATCTTTGTTGTGACTTTTCTCCACATGGTGTATGTTCTTTTGTCAGGATTTTTACTTAGGAAAAAATAAAGTGGAATGGAAGCGAAAGTTTAAAATAAAGTGGAATGGAAGCAAGAGTTTAAAATACAACTGAAGAACAAAGTTGTGCGTGATTTAAAAAAAAACCCCAAAACCTACAAACTAACAACAAGGAAAAGACAAAACCCCAAAACTAAAACTTTAAATCATTATTAAGTAAAAACAGGTTGGCGTCGTATTTCTTAAGGCATTTCATTCACATACAGTAGCAAGAGTTATATCCTGGCTAATGTTTTCCTGCTGAGCTACTGTCATCTTTTGTCTTGCTGTCATAGGATTACATTGGTGGACCTTCTCTGTTTGGGTCAAGGTCGTTCTCCCGGTGCCCAGTTGCGTTGCCTCTGCTGAGCAGGTTAACTGCTTGAAGTCTTTTATCTAGACAAATGTTTTACCAACGCTTTTGCTCCACAATGACACAAACTGTTCCTCAGAGGTCAAACCCAGGCGGATTAGTGGTGCTGTAAGAGCATGTTCCCTGGATGTTCACACTCTCACTCAGACCCATGGGAGTAAAGGCAGCAGCTTTGTGAAATGAATGAAAATTATGATTAAAGTGTCCTTTTTTTCTTTTCTTCAGGATTCGCTTCTCCCAAGTTAAGTACTTACCAGTTGTTTTCATTTAGTATTTTTCAATGTCTCTGAAAACTGGATTCTCAAAAGTATGTCATTTTACAACGACCTCTGACAACTGTAGGGTAATCACAGTAGCTAATTCTTACAAATAAAATGTCTGCACAATAAGCGCAATTCACACATTTTTTTTTAATGTGTTAGCCAATTCTATCAATATCTTCCTTTAAAGTAGTAGCTTTGAGACTTCTTAGCCATTCCCTGGTTTTGGGGTGGTTTTTTTTGATAGTTTCTTTTCTGTGCATGAGTGATAATCCAGAGGCCAAATAACAAGTGGGAAAATGCCCTAAAACTTGTTCCACTGCGCTGAGATTTGAAAGCATCTAGGTGATATGAGTGGAGAGATAATAATATTAAACAAAACAAGATGTAGGTGCCTGTTAAAACACATTTTTAGCGTACTAAAGCTTTCAGGAGACAAAGTCGTTCATTTTAATATTCGTTTGAACAATTTCATGTTGAGGGTAATAATATAGATGTGTATCTTTAACAAAGAGGTGGGAAAAGGAAGAAACTTTGGCATTTGGAGCTCACTTTTATGCCATCGATTTTAGGTTAGAAGTTCTAGCAAGTGCGTATCACCCATGTTCAGGGTTTTAGTAGATTGCATCAGCCTTATCCCAAACAGAAAAAGATGTGTACAAGAGCTAATCCTCCCCATCTCTTCATAGGAATTTGCAGGTATTCGTTGATCTGTGAAATAGTATTTGATACAACCTTGCTGAACAAGAGTGATGAGCGCTATAATTTGTCACACAAAGAAAAGTCTCTTTTCATCTCCTATTCGTACAAACCTCAATTTAGGAATGTAGCTGAACAAATATTTAGCTTTAGGGCTCGATTAAGACCTACCAAATGAAGTTTCTGGAGATGCCAGTGTGGGAAACAGAAATTCTCGTCTCAATCTGGACTAAATTTCCTTTAAAATTTGAAACTTTTAAGCTAGGAACGACAGAGGGAGGATCAAGGTCACTTGCCTTCTCGAAGACCTAAAAGTTATCAATGCGTAATAGGATTTCCGTATTTATTGCTTTAGCTGCAAGTATTTATGTTGAAAATGCTAATACACAAATTTAACTGCGTAATTCCTGTCTCTTTCTGTGTCCCACTGGGAGAACCGTGTGGACTTCAAACAAGCTCTGTGTGGGTATCAGTCTCTTTCCTTGGAGTTCCATAAAGGGTCAGGGTTGCAGCCTTCATATGGCAGAGAGAGAAAAAATGAAAGGAAGATGAAGTTCTGTTTTATCCATGTGTATGCATAAAAGCAGAAATATACATATCTCTCAAGGTACGTATTGTTGCTTCATAACTTACAACAAAGAGCACCTCTGAGCTTCTGCTGCACAGAGAATCTGAGGGAACGCACTGTTTTTATAAGCAGTATATTCATTTTTTTGTTGGTTAAGGTGGTTGGGGGGGTTGGCTTTTCTTTTATTTTAAGTAGATCTTCTGTAGTGGTACATACAAGCAAGATTTTGGAAGACTTTGGGTATGAAAGCGTTGGGAGCCAGAGGGAAAGCAGAATGCTCTTCGTTCAGAAATTGGATTTCTGCCTGGCAAAGACTTAGTTCTTTGGACCAGTTTCTCTCTGGAGTGGAGGGAGATTTTCAGGTGAATGGGAACTGATTCAATTAGTGCTTAAATTAACAAGTGATGTCCTTTTACCGTCTGCTGTCTCCACTGGGGATTAGATCCAGTCTGCCAGGAAGGATACAGGGCTCATCTGAACTACTGAGGCCATGAGCTTGGTTCTCGCAAGGAAATTTTCTGCTTTGGTACTAAAAAATGATCAAAGACTGTCATTAGAATTTGATTTTTGTTTGTCGTATGAGTTCATTTAGAGTATGCCAGAGGCTGCTGCAGCCAGTGAACCTAAATAAATGTCTGTTGGATATCTGTTTAGCAGCAGGCTCCATTTTTTTTCAGCACCATCTCCGTATAACCTTTTAATCTAGTTCTTGTCTTTGACTTTTCATATTTTATATATTTAACCCCTCGATGCAGATATTTTGCATTAAGTACTTTAGAAATCCTGATTTACTGCCTCGAGGGATTAACCAGAATGCCAGTATTCTTGCTTTATCTACATTCATTTATAAAGCCCATTTATTTCTAATAGATATGTTGGCTGGATCATATTTCTTTGCAAATTCTAAGCCCTGCAAATAAATTTATGCAGTGACATAACGAAAATAATAAAAACTGTCTTGCATATTGCTTTTATTCTTGCTTTAAATATCAGCTTCCAAGGGCACAGTGGGTTTATATTCTACAAGTAAACATCACCTTTGAGGTTCGCGCTGCAAAGCTCTAATTTTTAGTTGACTTCTAAGGGGATTTAATCAAACTACAGGATATATGATTCAAAGCAAAAAATGTAATTAAGAAAAAATCTTTTTCTGTAGGCAAAGAGCAGCTTGTTTTCATTAATTTTATGAAGAATGTTGTTTTTCTTGGCTGAAAACTTAAACCCATGGGACAAAGGAAGATTTATGGGGTGATCCACAAAATCAAACAGGTTTTGTGTTGCAATTCTGGTTTTGAAGTGACTACTCGAGTCCCTATAGCTGAAAGTTTATCAGTGTTTCTTTCTATAAATCTCTTATTTCCAGAAAGGGCTTTTATTCAGAGATTGGCTTTGGGCTAAATATACGCACACAAAGTCACAGTGTGTATGTAGTGTGGTAAGCATGTCTATTTTAATGTAAACAATTTATAATACTTTAAGAGCTCCCACATTAAAGGAAAAATGAAACTGAAGGAAGAATGGCTATTTAGACCTCCCGTTCATACGGCAAACTCTCCAGCAGTTGCTGAAAGCCACTAGAACAGAAGATCAGAGACATGGTGTCTCTCACCCTAACTCGTCAAGGTGTCAACACCACTTGGGAGGTGCTGAGGCCGAAGATCTGTGCGTTCTATAAAGTCTTCACTTTTGTGATCCTCAGAGTGGAAGTAGGGAGACTGAGAGGAGGTTGGCTTACTGGATGGCGCTTTGACTGACTTCTCGCTTCTGAGTTTTGGCCCCTTTAGATTTGGAGTTCAAAGTCAGCTTTAACTCTTGACACACATGCATTTTTAAACCAAATAATACGTTTATTTAGTTAACTATATCAAATGAAATACCTTTTGTGTCTTTTAAAAAAAAATCTCTCTTCAAGATCAGTAGTTCAGGAACAGCAGTGAAACAAATATCTTAATGGAATGTTCTTTCATTCCCCATAATGTCAGCAAGAGCGTCTACTTGTTTAATGTTGTAGTAAACAGAAAAGTTAATGGTTCAGTGCTTAAGCCACTGAGCTGTCTCCCCAGCTGTTCCTGGCTGCCAGTATTTTACTTACTCAACAGGAAACTAATTTAATTAGTACAAAGAACAGGCCAGTACAGATGCCTGTATGAAATTCTTTCAGTTTTTAGAAGGCGTATGCTAAACTCCCTACATTGGATGAAAAAAGGCAAGAGATCGTAAAATTTACACAATGGAATATCTGTTATCCTGTATTATCAAAGGCTGCTGTCTCAAATTATGTTACAGGGGTCTTGCAACATCAAACCGGACCAAATAGTTCAGTTGAAAGACATAGAAGCTGAGAGTAAATTTGAGCCAAGCTCACGTTTCAGATTACAAATCTCTTCATCCTATTTGTGACTGGTTGGGGAAGATACGTCATTAGATTTTAGCAACATTGTCTTATCCTAAAGTCTGCTTCAAGAGCTTTATCAAAGCGGCACATTCAAAGAGTAGTTAAGAAATACAAAAGTTAAGGTTTCAAATTTTAATTTCCTCCACCTGTTCATACATTCAGCTACAGTCTTCATTTCCAGCACCGTATACTATTATTATTTCTTGGCACCTCAAATGCCTTTTCTACAGGACAGTGGGTTATGAATGCAGATGGATACGAATGTTTATTTTCGTCTTCATCATTCAGTGTTTGATCATATGTTATTATGGTTACAGCATCCATAGCCTGCGCCAGATATCGAATCATTCATTTTCATGGAGGCTTTTTGTGACTCATTGTATCTTAGTTCCTTGCCAATGTGGGGAAGCCGCCTTCCCAGCACCTCCATGAACTGAGGTGGTATAGAGGTGTCCATTTTGCGCGCTAGGAGCTGATGCACAGGTGTTAACGTGGCAATTGTTAAAAATAAATCTGTTTTTCTTGCCTGATTTCTCAGAGCTCCTAGCATCTTTTAGTGCTTAATATGTTCAGGTTGGATTTCATTTTGCATTGACTTCTGTTAGAGCAGTGAACGCCCAGTGTATCAGCAGCCCAAGCTAGGAAACATCTTGTATTATACAGAAAATAAGAGTTGACAAGTGAATTCCTGTTAGAAAAAAAAATATTAAATGAAATAAGTTAATATAACTTCTCTAGTGTCACGTAAGGGCCCTGATCAAACTTCTCTAGCATCATGTGGGAACTAGGGCAGAAGCAGGACTCAAATGCAACTTTCTAGGCATTCAGCTAGTGAAACTCATTCTCATCTCCTGCTCAACTTCCTTGAGACCTTCCAGCTTCCACAAGAAAGAATTCGAGGGTCCTATTTTCAATCAAACTCTTTGTTTTACAAAATCAGAAAACAGTTTGAGCGGCGAACGTGGCAAGGGCCTTTTGGGGTAAGAGAACGATCACGTGTTAAAGACTACGGTAGATGTGGAAGGGATTCTGTGCAATATTGCATGAGCGTTTTTAACTCCTTTCAAGAGTTGTAATTTCCCAAATTTCCTGAAACCAAGCAAGTGAAAGAAGGAAGATTTTGTGCACAGAATCCTAGTGATGCCTCTTTCACCTTCATAGATCTGTGCCGGCAGTGGGTTTCATACCTTTCGAGCCACAGTGTGAGGACAGCAGGTAGCAGTAGGAGGTGATTATCTTCTGTGTCAGGCAGACACAAGAGGAAGCACGGTGCACTGTGCGAACAAGCTTACCTGCTGTTTGTTGGACAGGAGATAATGTTGTGTGACCCGGGAATAATAGGTCCTCCTGCTGCTGCTGAAAAGACGTGGAGCCTCCGAGATGTACAGTCTTTGCCGCCTGCCCTGTGCCTCTTTGTGTCTCCTTCGTCCTCTTTTCTTGCCAGTCACATCCCTGTTCCCTAACCTCGTGCCTCAGCCTGTTTCCCCTCTCCTTGTCAAAAAGGAATCAGCTATGGGATTAGCCTCAATAATGCCTGTCCTGATTACAGGAGGTTTGGCTTGAAAGGTATTTTTAATATTGCTCTGGTGTTTAACCCCCTCTATTTCCCTCCCCCCTAAAAAAAAAAACAAAAAAAAAAACAAGCCAAAATGGTATTTGCAAGGATGGGAAGAGGAATCCATCTCCTTATCAAAGTTTAACGTTATGGAAGTTGGTTCTTTCTCTTTGAATATGTTATCCTTCTGTCTGTTTTGTTTGTCTGCCTGTCCTGGTCAAAGATGGAACGACCGAGAACGTGGCAAATCCTGGCTTTCTCATTTACCCACTGTTAATCACTTGACATTGCATTTAGAGCTCGTTTGCACAAGATACGTGAAAAGCAAAGAGCCTCACTGGCATGCTGGGTTAACTGCAGGGAACATTTTCCCCTCCCGTCTGCTGCATTCATTATTATTTAAAAGCGAATCAAGAGGCAGAATTGGATTAGCAGAATGGGTGGCACCAGTGGAAAACCAGCTCTGCACTGGCAGCCACCCTGCCAAGCTCCTGAGAAAATGCCTGTTTTCACCGGCAGCTCCAGCTTAGCTTGGTTGTGATGACATATGGGCCTGGAGGGTAAGAATCTATTTCCATATTCTAACAGCTTCTGCTGTGAAACCTCATTGTTTGTAGCTGTGTGACTTCAGCTGCAGACTGCCCTCCTGGTCTGCTCCACCATGCCGGGCTCCTTGGCCGGCAACTTGGCTTCTTCCCAAGGTTCCCTGGGCAACTTCACCCACGTGTCGATACCTGGCTTTCCCCCAGCAACTCTTGATCCCAAGCCACGTTGAAATGTCAAGAAGCAAAATGGGGAAGCTCATAATCCCCTCTTCTGCGAGTCCCTTCAGAGTCGAAGGAGAGAAATCAATCCCTTCCTTTGACTCTCAAGGGTCAGTAGTTTCTCCAAGCAGCAGGGATATGTATTTTATGTTTGAGAAAGAAAGAAAGTAGCATGTATGCCGTACGTCGGCTCTAAACTTAATCACCTCATAAAGTGGCATTTACAAATGAAAAATTGGCTTCTTTAAATTAATAAAAATCCCTTGGTTCAAATATTAGTGTTCTAAATTTTTCCAGGATACGATTTCAGAGCCCAGTGTTTTTTGATTGTACTTCTGCATAATGGAAGTTTTGGTGCCTTGCATTGAAATCAATGTGGCAGGGATACCACCAGCTTCAGCAATTCTGTAAAGTAAGCTCAAAGATATTTCAGAAACCAGGCTGCCCTTAAGTCCCTCAGCTGTGATTAGCGAGTTAACAGTAACATTTCTTATTTCAGAAATCTCTTTTTCATCCCCCCACTTACCATATAAGGCAAATAATTAAAATAACTCTATACAAAGCCCTTTCAAAGCACAAAGTATGTATCTCTGTGAGTTTACAGTACTGTTCTTGAAGATTATTACTTGTAGGGATAAAAATATTCTGAGGAGGGAGACTTACAGGCTGTTGACTATTTGTTAAAATTGCCAGAATTTCCAGTGCTTTTTTTTTATCTTTTTTTTTTTCTTTTTTTTTTTCTTTTTTCCCTTTGGGCATGCTCTGCTGCTAGACCTCACTTTAGAAACCTTTGTTTTGGGGATAGCAAAGGGAGCAGAGAAACCTCACTGGTGAGAACATACGATGCAGCTCATGGCAAATGGAAGAGTTCAGTCCTATTAATCTTAGACTATTAATAGTCTAATCTTACTTTAATCTTAGTCCTATTAACCACAGCGTGTGCATGGTAACAACCCTGGTCTAACAACTGTGACCATTCTTCATACCGCAATTACGTTTTGTTTCTGGATGAAATTAAAAGGTGCTTTTTGATTTTTTTTAGAGGGGTCTAATAATCTGAGATAGTAGGTGGCGTTCATATTCAGAAGCCTGCATTTTAAAGTGAAAAGGGCTGATGGTGCACTGAAAGTCACACTGCCTGTTTGTGGGATCCCAAGCAATGGGATGTTCTGGTGCATCTATTTCACCTTTTGATAATCAGACCCAGAAATGCCAGATATCATTCTGTATTATTATCTGTTCTTCTCCCTCTTTCTCTCCTTTCCTGTAACAGTTTTCAGCCTCATATCTTGCATATTTTTCATAGAGACCAGCTACATTTTATGCGAGTCATAAAACCAATACAAGCTCATCAGGTGAACTTCACTTGCCACGAACAAATGAGGACTTACTGTAGTGCCGTGCTGTTCAGTAGTCCCGGAGAAGTCTCAGTTTGAGAAAAGCCATCGTAAATTAATTTATGTGCCCACCCAGATTTATTTTAATTAAAATTATCCATGAATCTTGGCTGTTGCTTTGACTACTAAGTACTTACAAATAAGCTTAATAGACGTGTTTGGTTTTTTCTGCAGCTGTAAAAATACATATTCTGCTACATGATTGTTTTTTTTATCAGATTTATTTGAATAGAGTTAGGTAAAAATGCAGTTTATAGGGAAAGTTAAAGGGTCAAAATCCTATTTAATTAACTTACACCCACTTGGGAAGCAGCCAAGGTAAAAGAATGCAGGGAAAGTAAGCTTCAAATAATACGAAATCTTTTGAAAAGGACTAACGACCTTTGGCGAAAGGCTTTCCTGTTCTTAACCTCGTCTTGTTTGAACTATTTAAATGAGCTATGCTAAACCTTACATTTATAATGGAGCTTTAAAATAAATGAATAAATAAATAAATACATTAAAATAAGTATTTCGTGCAGTTACAAGAAAACTGATGCTTATGGCATGGCAAAAAAAGCCTGTAGTACTCCATCATGCCGTTCTCCCTGTCTCTATGTACCACAAAATGCACAGTATGTTGCACCTGATTTGACATCTACTGTTTGTGCCACATGTATGAAGTCTCTCAAGTGCATGATTCTGCCTTTCAAAAATAGGGGAGTCTTTCAAAAAGTAATTAGGGGAGGGGAAGCCTCTGTAATACCTGAAGGAGGTCTGATTTTTCAAAGGATGTAGATGCCACGCAGATCGCACTGGGGAAATATTTCTGTTTCAGTGCTCCATGTGGTTTTGTAGGTAAAGATGGAACAGAAAGGGAAAAAAGCATCTAGCCTGAAGCTGCCGGTAACTATTTCTCATGTCATAGATTTCCAGGAAGAATCCCAGGTGGGAGCTGTAGAGGTGAAAGGACTGCATTGCAGTGTTCAGAAGGTACCAGCAGAACCTATAGGGCATGGGCAGGGGCAAGCAACATCCTCTATAGACACCACTGCACTTCCTAAACTGGGATTTCATCTCCCCTGCCTCATTCTAGTCTTAAGCGCTGTTGGGTTGGGAAGCTCTTCAGGCTTGAAAAGGTCAGCTCCAAAGACTTCCTGATTTCTCTGTCAATACCCCTGTACAGCATTCACAGTGTGGGTGGACACATAGCCTAAGAGCTTTGGACGTCATGGTATTTGAAAACGTATTCCAAAATTTAAATACATCTATTACTTAACCTTGCCATTAATGTAATATACTGTAACTGTGGGGAAAGGTCCTTCTGATTCATCGTGTGAGGTCTGCTTTCTGCCTTAATTTTATGTGTGATTAAGGGTTGCAGTGTTGTCTTAAAAAAAAAAAAAGGCATTTTAATTGTCATGACCACTTTGACATCGTGCTCAGTCTCTGAAAAGCCACAGAAGCAAATAGAATGTGCAACCAGATGGTGCTTAGCTAGAAGGGTCATTGCTGTCCAGAATGCAACTGCAATGTTCTGTCAAGCTAAACCGATGTCATTCATAACTTCACATTCCAGATTAATTAAGAATTCCTTGCTGGTCTGAAAAGTACTCTTTAAGAAAAAAAAGCTAAGAAAAATAAAAATACATGCCAAATTTTTTTTTTTTTCTGAGCTTACCCATCCCTCTTTCTTCTTACTTCTCTGAGCATTCATTATTTAGAGAAGAACTAAAAAATTATTTTGGTAGTGATAAACGGTCACACTTTGTTTTCTTAATGTTTGTCATGTATCTGTGGGGACTAAGGTGGTTTAAAGTGTTGTGATCCTTTAGAGAGATCTCTTTAAATTCCAAGGAATCCTTTTTTTCTGTAAGCCAAAATCGTCCACACCCATCTCACAACCATCCTATTGCTGCTTTGCCCTGATGACACTAGAAGCATTAAGTTTGTTCCAAGAGCACTTTTCTTTCAAGAAGTAACTTGGCTAATATTAGGAATGACACATATAAAAAAAAATGTACCTGTGGATACTTTAGTCTTTGTAGGATGCAGTGCTTAGTTTTTTGGGAAGAGGTGAATGCTGATGAATCACCTGGCAGGTATTTATCCTCATAGAATGTTAAATAGCAGTGACCATGAGCCCTGAGCCTGGCCATCTCTAAGTTTCATTTGTGGTATTTAGCTTAGGGCACAGCTGATCTGGTCTCCCTGAGCTCTAGGGTTGTGTTCTCCATTCAAAGGTAGATACTGACTGATGAATAATCAGATGCTTCTCTGTCTCTTCTGCAGTCTCTGAACTCTGGTTGCTAAATATGACTTGAAGCTTCACAAACTGTTAAACATCTCCTTGATATGTTGGCAGGATGATGTATTTTTACTGATTAAAAAAAGAAATTAAACCCAACCAAAAAAATTCAAGTCAGAGGGACGGCCTCTCAGCCATCTCTTGTTTGCTGTTCCCTTGAAACAGTACAGGAGATTATCCTTATTAGGCAATCCTATGGGTGTTCCCAGATCTTTTGAGTAGGGTTTTCTTCCTTTTTAATTAGTAGGTCATTACGCGACAGCTTCTGTCTGCTCCCCTAAGTGACCAGCTAAGGCAGATTTCACTCTCTTTCTGGATACCTGAAAATAATTAGCCATTTGTGAGCTGGGAGGTGGCTTCAGACTTTAGAAAGCGAAGCTGTGTTGTGAGAAATGCGCTGATGAACTGCTGTTGATGAAAAACAAGGATGCTGCCTTTTTCTTTTTTTTCTTTGTCTCCTTTCAAATGTTTTAATTATGCTTGTTCAGGCACAGCAGTTACCTGTTTCAGAGCAGAGAGCCCTAGAGCTGCAGCTGAGATGAGGATCCCATTGTGTCAAAAACTGGCGAAAAATTGCAGGTTACGATTTCCCTGATTATAAACCCAGGGAGACAGCATTTCTCCAGTTTGCGGTCAGTCAGTTCCTCTTTGGCAGCCTGTTTTACAAAGTCATCAGGGTGCAAAATGTAGCAATATAGACACATCACATTAAGGGGAAAAAAAAAAAAAAAAAAAAAAAAAAAAAAAAAAAAGGAAGGAAGGTGGAGGACTTGTTTGGGTTTCTTGCATACTGGAATCTAGAACATCTTTGAGTTTCGTCCTTCACTTTTTCTACTGATATAATCATGACTGAAAATGTATGGCTTTATAGGGATTCAGTTTTGGAGGAGACAAATCTTTAAGTAATAAAAAATGTCAGTAACATTCAGAATTCTAAAGCCTTTTGAAAAGGAGAACCAAACAGGAGGGTATATGAAGTTGTAGGGTTTGGCTGTTTTTCAGGTTTGAGAAGCATGTTCTTGCTAATAAGTAGCACTAATCTTTTCCTGGTCTCGATGTGTACCAAAATCCTCAGCTTGCTTTTTTGTTTTTGATGAGGTTTCTCTGGCTTTGCTTGCAAACTTAAATTGAGCTCAGTAACACTGCTGGTTTTGTAGTATCTTTGTCTGAAGGGTTAGTTTTCCCAGAGCTCGCTCACAGAGGGCTGCGCTTTATTCTCAAAAAACTAGAAGACATGTAGTAGATTCAGTCCTGGCCTTTTTTCCTGTGAAACCTTATTCAAATGGTAATTGTAAAAGGCCTTGTGGACTTTGTTCTCATCTCAAAGAAAAAACTTCAGCTGTGGGCAGCTAGGGCAGGAAAGAATTTTTGCTGAAAGACTCGGAGGAAACTAATTTGGAAATTACCACAGCCACTCAAAAGTTAGAGGTATACCTACAAATCAACTGTGAAACCAATCGTGTTATCAAATGTTATTAATATTGGGAACAAAATACATCACAGTGAAGATCAGGACTTGCCTTCCTTTCTTTCCCTGACAAGACACACTATGAAGGGATTCATTATAATATTTTGGAGAGACTTGCGTGCAAAGTAGGCGCAGTTGGTTTGCAATTATTGATATGCATATATGCTACTGAGCAACCCGTGTGTAATTTAAGGGTAAGTCTTGGCTCCTCAGAATCAGCCTCCCACACTGGGCTGTTGGAGGCATGTTGACGATGTCCTAAGTGATGCAGGGCCTTCATTTTGGACTCTTATTGTATACAGAGGTATACTTTGGAAAACTCACAGTCCAAGTAAGGATTTCAACAACTCCCAAAGTCTGCAACAGTTCTAATACTGCACTTTTTGTTAAATGTAACTCTGTTTATGTAATTTGACCTATTAGTGGTCAATCCAGCTAAAATTTGGCTTATTTTGGGAGACGCTCTAAACCCAGAGCCTGCAATATAAAACAGAGCCCTTATTCCAAAACAGAGGTTACAGGGGGATAAGGTGACTCGCCTACAGTGACATTCCGTGGCAAATCCAAAATCTTCATTTCGGTTTTCCAGCCTCATATCCTCTGTGCCATAGACCGCTCACCCTTAAAAGATTATATCACTGATGAAATATATGTATTCTTGTTAAATAATTTCAGATTTAGTTGTTTTATTATTCTAACTTTTTCTTTTCTGACTAGTTTATGGTCCTTGTCTAGCACTCACTTCTTTTAGAGCTATCCCCTCACACCCACCTTGACACTGCAATCACCTCCCATATGCAGTTCTCTTTCTTTGGAGTTGGAGGCAAAGTCCATCTATGAAAAATTCTTTGTGGGAAGAGCAGTTCTTAAAACAGACACATATCCATATGCAATCTGTATTACGATTCGTATGTTAGAACTGTGGAGAAGATTATCATAGAATCATATAAATATATATATATGTATACTGCCATTTCAGTCACTGAGGACAGAATCTGGAAATCCAGTGTGTATAAGAGTACCAATGCGGGAGCTAAGGCACAGGCAAAAAGAGCAGGGAAAAATTAATCGGTAAATCCATTGTTACTTGTTTGTTAAACGTGATTTGCTCTTCATGACTGATAGTATCTGATAGTAGTTGTTGTAATTAGTAAGTATTCCATACAGTGCTGCATCTGTGAAAGAGTAAGAGCCAGCTGTCTCCAAGATAATCCAGAGATATCACTTAAACATTAAATGAGATTAAATATTGCTAAAGAAATGTGAAGTCAATTGGAAAAACGATGTGACCAATGTCAGGGGAGGAAGGTGAGGATGTTCTTTCTTTATTAAATTATGCCCCATCCTAGGAAAAAGATTCAAGGTCACATCCAGAGTGTACTTGGCAAAGGAGGTTCCACCTGATGTTTTGGCCACACAGGCAACTTGCACCTCTTTTGCTAAGGCTTTAATTCTTCAGTTAGGGCAGTGCAGGATCCTGAGTTGACAGTATAAACTGACCGTGTCAACACAGGCTTTGACACAAGCTGAAATTAAATTGCACTCATTCAGCTCCTGAAAGTTCTTTGCAGACACATCACGGGGCAGAAGATGCTTTTGTTTCAGAAGTGGTGCGAATCCACCTGTGTGTTACAAGGTATCTGCGTTCAGGAATTACATATCAGCCTATAGCAGAATATAGTCTCTTCAAATCCTTCTCAGTTCGGAGAAAAAAACGTAGTTTTTTCAAGTGTCATTTTTTAATTATTTTTTTCAAATAAATTTTTTATGACAACCTGAAGTCTGGCCTCTCCTGTGTATGTTGGGGCATGGATAACTAGATAAAATTAAAGCCAAACAGAAAGCAATCTTAGTAATCTTGTATTTAGCCTCAGCAAACAGTATTCCTTGGGACACCGCAAGCAAGGTGGAGTCCATCAAAGAGGAGCTTTCAGCAAAGCCAGGCTGTGCACTGACATAATCTTTGAACTAACCCCTCGGAAGATCTGCAGAGCAGCAGTAGAGGCGGCGGTCTGCTGAAGGGTAATTCAGAGCCTGAGCTAACAACACTGCAGATCATTTATTTTTCATAGAATAGAACAATTGCATTTCTTTTCAATCTCGCAGAAGCAAAGCTTCCCCATGACAGAGAACACTCTCTACAGCATGACAATTCCTTCTTTTAAAGCATGTTTCTAGAAATGTTTCCATATACCCGTGCTTTCTGCACACATTCAGACTCATAGGTACACATTTTCTATATGTTTGCATTTGTGCACATGTATGTGCATTTGTGCACAGGTATAAAATAAGGCGTGTACACATCTCTATAGAGGTGTATATATATATTTGAAGGGGAAAAAAGAATTTACTGTAGGCCAGCTAGACTTAATTTGTCTGCTTGTATTTAGCACTTAAGGGCTTATATACTCAGTTTGTTCAAAAGAGTGAAGAACTACTCCTTGCTTATGCCTCAAATCACAAATGTATGAAGTGCAGCTGCAGAGATAATACATGCTCCCCAAAGGCTTTGGCTGAGCAAATTAGGTGTCAATGGGGTGCCTGTGCAGGCAGTACTCTCTCTAATTAGTCTCTGGAGCCTAGTTGGTGGCGGGTATAAGATGATCTAATCAATTGGTCCGTGTCTGATGGTAGGGGTAAAAATCCTGGCAGGCAGAGCTATCTCCCACAGGTCACTCACCTGCACAGTGGGAACGCTCATTTTCATTTTTCATTTCTTTCGTCATGTGATGCTGACAGTTGGTTTTAAGAAAATTGAATCCCCCAAAATATCTAGTTCATAGGGCATGTAGGTCAAAATTAAAGTTGCATTATGGGTATTTGTGATCCAATTAATTAATATTTATAGCAGCAAGTTGCATGTAGATATTATCCGAGCACAAATAGGATTGATAATGTTTGGTTGGCTTTTTAAAATTACTTCTCTGGACAAAGGGAGGAATAAAAGGTGTGGGGAAAAATCATCTGTTAATAGTATACTTCTTTTAGAGGAACGGTGTCTGCGGTGTGTGCATGTGTGTTGGAGGGAGGAACAGAAAGAATATATTGTGGATGATCTTAAATACCCCCGTGTTACATCTCACAGAGAATACAGTATCTCCAGTTGTCAGCTCACATTTTTATTTTAAATCTGGCACTGTAGAATGAATACTCTTCCCATAACACTAAATAAGCTGCCACGTAAATAGACCTGCACTCGGAGTGTGCTTTGCATGCTAAGGACTCTGCGGGAGCACAGCTCCACCCGATGTGATAATTTATACAAAAATTAAAAGCACCTTGAGAAGGATGCTGATGGTGCCAAAAGGAGCAGGTATGGAATTTGGGATTTGCATCTCTAAAGGAAAGGACATTCTTTTACTAATTAAAATCAGGAAAAATATTTGGGATTTAGCCACCCTCCTCTGCCTCATGTCTTGAGAGCATGATTAATGTTTAAATTACAAGCTTTAATATCCCTTTCTAGAGCCACTGTTACATCAACAGCTGCCGCATCCTGAAGTTGGTGTCTACCATTTTTAAGGTGGGTTAACACGTTATTTTATCATGTTTAGGATCTGGGACAAGCAGGATGTGTGTGGCAGATGATTTCGCTAGATAACAAACATATAATTGAGTTACTTGATTTAGGTCACTTGATATTTCAAGCACATCATTAACTTGCTTGTAATCTTCTGTTAGATTTAGTAGAGATATCACAAAACCCCAAAGTAACAAGTTCCTTTTTAAGGCAGTCTGTTAGATTTCAGATTTTGTTGTTTTGTTTTGGTTTGTTTGGGTTTTTTTAAGGAGATCTAAAAGAATCTTATTTTGCTCTTGGGAAATCGCAAGTTGTAAATATTCCATTTAACAATTTATGCTTTTATAAGCAAAGCTGTGACCAGAGGCCATAAACACAATCTGGCAAGTCACCAGGCAAAACTTTTGATTCGTATGATCAGGAAAATATATTAAATTCTAAGCAAAGATATTTCTAAAACGTATCTTAAAAAAATGCAAATATGGAATACTAAGCCATCAGGGGAACTGAATGGCAGCCCTGTGTGAAGGGCCCAGCCTTGGAACTTGGTCATATGAACAACTGGTGTTTCAGATCAAAAGCCCCACTGAAGAAACAATGGGTTTTTTAAATAAAAAGATTGGTTCATGCCAATCTACCATTGGCCCCAAAAAGGTCATCCCTAAAAAAGTGCTTTTGAAGCGAGGGAAATGTGGCATTTGGGGAATATCATCAATGGTATTTCACCACCAAGCAGTTGTGAATCTCTGCATATGCCAAACATAGCTTTTCTTTTTAAGCTTATGAAGGGTCAACTAAGTGGATCGACTCTAAAGCATTCCTTGAAACAGCATTTATTGGTGCGTCAGCCAAGCTCCTAGACCCTGGGGAAAGTGGGATGTTCCTGGGGAATAGACATTCCACAGAAGCATTTAGGAAACAACCCAAGCAGGACTCAAGAGGTGGTAGACCAAGCTCCAGGAGGGCACCATGATGCTGCCACGCATCGTTAGAAAAGGCTTTTGTTAATCCAGTTCCGGTATTCTGGTGCAGAAGGAAAGCTCTGAAGAACCAAGACAGGAACCCTGGAAATTATGGAAGTTCAATGTTGTGTACAGAGGAGACTGTTTTGATGAAAGCCACGATCAAATTATTATGCTCGAAACTGCAGTTCAAAACTGACGCCTTGTTTTTCTCCTGCTTCTGAAATGAGGGCTAGAATAGATTCTGGAACCTCCATCCAGTTTGATTTAAATAGTTTTAGGCTGTGCTAATACAAACCAGTTCTATGCTCGATGAATATTTGAGCATTCTTTTTCTTAAGTGCTAAAATTCCTTCATATCTTCATTGTCTTCCTGAAACCACATTTTAAAAAGGTAGCAGGCTTGTAGTTACAATCCTTGGTCTTGAAAAACCTTGTAAAACAAAATAAACTTTGAACTTTAGAAGGTCTCACTTTACTACTTGGCCTAGAGTTCTACTTGGACATTTATTAAGAGTTAAATGTGTTAATTATGAAATCCTTTCAATGGCTCCAGTCCATCTAAGCCTTCATTTAGCCTTCACCAGGCTCTTCTTGCTATTGTTGGATGCTTTGTTTCATGCTTCCCATGTTCTCAGCCTGCCTCCTGTTTTGTGTAAATCTCAAAAACATCACGCCACCTTCTTGCAAGTGCAGTCCTTGAGCCTGTACAAACAGGATTGATCAGCAGCGTGAAACGCAACGGAAGCGAAGCTGTTGATATGGTGGTTATTTTTGGTGTACGAAAGGAAAGGTTTTAGCTATCTGCCCATTACCAGAAAACTACCGACATAAAGGTGACTACGTGTAAATGCAGCACACCAAGGTGCTCCATAACCCGGCTGTCTTTGTGGAAACGTTCATGTTGTGCCCCAGGGTACCACAAATAACTGTTAGGAGGCAAAGCTGAGGAGACCTTTCGATAAATGACCTGCCTGCGTTGCTGTAAAGGCAATGGCTAGAGACTCTGTGAGAAAGGGGGGGGAAACAGAGCTTGCAAACTCCTGCAGCTGTGCCCATAGTTAGTGACCTTTCTCTGCATTAATGAGGTGTGACCACCTTTAGAAGAGCAGACTTTCTATTTATGACTGCCTGTAATTTCCATGGAGAATGTGAGCGCTGATGGCACCTCTGAAAATTAGCACTTGGGGCGGAGATACATGAATATGGATTAATATATCTCAATTGGGCAACCAGCCTGAAAACATTGGTGGTTTAAGTTCATTTTCTTGAGGTACCAGCTCTAAAAGTGGTTTGGAACAGTCTATCCTTTGCTCTGAGCTGGTGTCTTCATAACCAGCTTTGGACTAACCTCTGTTTTATGAAGCAAAAAGTAATTTTAAAATGCAGTTTGTGAGGCTTATGGTAATTTATATTGTTTCCTTGCAGGATTAAATTTACCAATTTGGAGGAGGGAAAAAAAATACTAACGAGGAGGCTGACACCAGGAAGGAACCACGGACTGTTTCCTCTCTTTCTCTATGGTGGATTTCATTCAAAGGAAAATTGAAGCTGGCAAAACTCTGTTTGTTTGTTTTCCCCCACCCCCGGCAATTTATTTAAACCGTTGCACGCATTTGGATACCTTGTGATTTCAGACACCTATGTGAAGATTAAGCTTTTGCTACATGGCATGTACTCTTTCTGTCCTTTGTGTTTGATTTTGTTTGATTTCCCACTGCAGTGCTGCATCTTTGTAAGGATTTTTATGCTTTCACCAGCAATGTCTTAAATACATTAAGACAACACATTTGGTGATCACACCTCTTCAGTAACAACTGTACAAAAAAAAAAAAAAAAAAGCCAAGGGTGGCATAAAGGACCCATGTGTTTTCTTTGAGAGTTGTGCATATTTTGCAACCAATGGGAAAACTCTTTCTGGAAGAGCAAGCCTGACTTGTTTCATCAGCTGACAATTACAGCACCTTGCTACTATTCCTGAAGTCTTGCTGGGTTCGTTCTTTTTTTTTTTTTTTTCATTATCACCTCAGACCGTCTATATACATTTGAAAAACATGGCAATAATTGCATGTTCCCTTCAGTACTGGGAATTTGGTCACTCTCCTTAAGCTGTGTTGCATGCCAGGTTTCAAAGTAGGCTGCTGAGAAAGACAAAGCAAAAAAAAAAGATGAGATGCACACAGCTGACAGATAGATACACAGTGAATGCTTTACAGTTTGACTCCCTTCAAGAATATTTTATTTTTTTTTTATGTGTCTTGGCTGACATCTCTCTGGTTTTCCTTACGTTATTTACCTTTTGAAAATAGAGATGATGAAACTGTTGTGTTTAATTCAAGGCAGATACTGAGGTACCAAAAAAAATTGTTGAACAAGCCATTCAATCTTGCCGTGTTACTTTGCCACGTACAAAGCAAAGTGGAGAATTTTTCTTATCCCAAACTGTTTGCTGTCCCACAGTAAAGCACCTTTAGAGTTATTTTCCATAGGTATTCTGAGCTGATGGGAAGGCACTACCAGACACTGTGTCTTTTGCTCACTTTTCTAAATGAATCATTCAAAGGCAAACTTTGCAAGAAACTAAGTTACTTGATTTTAGAAAAGAAAGTCCCTGCGTTTTTTTGTTCGTTCATTTGGTTGGTTGGTTGTTTTCGGCTGGGGAAAAGATTGTGTTCAGGGGTGTGATGAAACTGCCCTGACCACATACAATGCTTTGCATTCAGAGAGAGCAGGGTATGGTGCAAAACCCACTGTTGAGTTACAGTCCTGCTTGGACAGAAACGCTTGCCAGGCAATATTATTCTACACATAAATTTGACATCCTTTGCTTGCTGGATGCATTGAATTACATTTTTAAGAAATGTGATAACCCTGCGGTTAGCTTTCAGTGTCTAAAAGGAGAGGAAAAGGATTTGTGCTATTGCCATCTTATTAAACACCACCAGTGTTTAGTAAGAGAAAAATCACCCAAAAAGGCAAAGCCTTAAATGTGCAAGTAGCTACCAAAGGCCTCTTAATGACCTGGGACATGAGTCTACACTTTGAAAGTGCAGAGCCACGGAAATATTCTCAAAATTTGCACAGCCATTAAAAGACAGTTTTCCCCCGTGACATCTGTGTTTCAGGATCTGGTAAAAGCCATCTGAAAGCCACTTTCAGTCACAATCCTATTGAGAACTTCACACAGAACTCCCCCTCTCTTTTTTTTTTTTTGGGGGGGGGGGAAGTGACCGCTGTGCTTTTGAATTTTTCAACACACTGAATCTGCCTTAGACGTGGTTTGTTTGGGTTTCATGTTTGTTGCTTTTTCTTTGTAAGAGAAAAGTATTTTATACATTGTCTTTGCTACTTAAATTGTGTGCAGTTTGATGATTGAAATTAGCTATTTTTAGAAAAAAAAAACACAAAAAAACCTTGCTGCAAAAACGTTTAAGGATTTTTGAAAATGTAACAAAGATTTCAATTAGGAATGTAAGGGTAGTTTCGTAGACGCTTCTCCTTTGGCAGTTTAAATTGGGAGGCAAGCAATTACACTGCTCAGCTAAACAGCTGAAGGTTTAATATAGAGAGTAATACCCCAACTGTTCCCACATTACTATCCATAGTGACTCATGTACGATGTTTGCCTAAGGGGGGGCGGGGGTAGGCGCACAGGCATGGGAGATGAGCTGCTCTGTCCCAGTCCTACTTTTAAGCAACCACTGAAATGAAGCTGGTCCATAAATCTTCAAACTTAATTGCCTGAAGGAAACAGCATAAATATCTCGGTTCCTAAAGAGTAACTTGATCTTCAGCAGTAGTGAGGTTCTCTGGGCTGCTCATCGATTAAGCAGTGACCAGGATCTTGTACTTCATTGCCTTTAGCGACTTTGGGTCTGGGCCCTGGGGATGTTCTTCTGGCACTGAGGGAACCTGGGCCCAGCAAGCTGGTTGTTACTCATGTGAGCACTGCAAATTATTCTTCTGGAACATTGGATCTGCTGGGAGATCTCGAGGGTTGTTTGTTTTTTTTCAGAAAGTAGCAGCTCCTTTGACCACGAACTGACGGTACAGCCTTATTTCGCTCTTCCTTCTTCCAGCAGAGCCTTTACCTGCATGGCTAGCCCAATTGACACCCATCAGTTAGGACCCCCTGACAGCCAGCCCACCCCTCCAGCATCTTGCAGAAGTGGGGTTTTCACCGTTGCTCTTTTCAGTGTTGCAGAATGGACTGTTTAAACCCCACCAATGCTCTTGAGACAGCTTCAGCAAAGATCAGGAGTGTTGCACTCATTTTCTCTCATTCTTCCCAGACCAGTTCCCTACAGAATCTTCAAAGGGACAAGAAGAAGTAGCCTGGCCTTCCAGACGTGCTGTGCTTGCTGGGAACATGGGTGTTTCATGCCGTCAACAATCAAAAGTTGGCTTGAGTGACCAGTAGTGTCTGGGGCACAGTCCTTGAGAAACTATGAGACTCGTTCAGAGCTGACAGCCGGCAGCAGCAGCAGCGTAGCTTTCCTTTTCCTACCACTTGGCTGAGCCCCTGTAGATCATTCCTGATGATACTGAGAGGATATGGCTTTGCTGCAAGAGCAGGGAGGAGCCACATGGCAGGAGGTGTCGCAGGCAGATAGAAGTGGGAGGGCATCTGCTGACTGTACGATATCCAAGAGTAAGTGAACAGGGAAGGGAAGGTGGTGCTAGAGATGGATCTCGGCACGATGCAGAGATTCCTTACAAGGTCAGGTTTACAGAATCTTGACTTTACAAGTCAAGCAGCTGGAGATGGCTTGCTCCTCTCTCCTGCTGGGTTCAGCTCAGCTCTAATCCATACCCAGCAGGGACTGCACCAGTCAGGATGCTCCAGGAGTGACATTACGTTACTGTACGGTGTCCTGGGTCAGTTGGGTCCCTGTAATTCTCATTATTGTTTTTAATCAGAAACATGGTTTAGGGTAGGTCGTCAGTAGATGCAACACTGAAGAGTCAACTTGCAGTAGAGGGAAGCACAGGGGTTTTGCTTTCTCTTTGGTGCGCTGGGGCTCTGCACTTCACACTCCTGGGGAAAGGAGGTGGGATAGTAAATTCCCTGTGGTCCGCTGGGTGACGTACACCTTTGTGTGCTCTGTGCTAGTGCACACAGCCGAATGTGTGGTCAATGCTCTGGTATGCTCACATACAAAATATCCATCTGTGAACATTATTTGCTTTGTAATCTTTGGTATAAAAAAACTGTTGAGGTGGTACAGACTGGGGAGCAAAACACAGACACCCCCTAGAGACAGAATTAGGTTGTATTACTGAGCATAACAATACTCTCCCCTCACCAGCATGGAGGTGGAGTGACTGTATGTTTCACATAAGCAAAAAAAAAACCCCTAAAAGTAAAGGATGCACTAATAATTCCCGTTCCCCCCGCTCCCCAGATGCATTTCAGTGGTGCTGCATACAAAATCCCTGCTTGCCAGCTTCCACGTGGATTTTTGTATGGTGCACTAAGAGGTGTTCTCTTTTTTTTTTTAACAAATAAAAAGAGGAGGGCTGGTACATGAAAACAATGTTAATGTAATTAAATATATATATACACTTCAGAAGAACAGCATAGTAAGCCGTACAGTAAAATAAATGTTGCATTATTTGTTACACCTTGTAATTTGTCTGTATTATGAAAGATGTAATGGTTTGTCAGCTGTAACTTGTTCTCTTGTAACATCATATTGAATAAAGTGTAGCAGAATCTCTCTTCTCCTTCCTATATGTGATCTAGACCTAACTCAGGGAATAAAATCTTTCTTGTACTTTTTGTGCTTAAAAAAATGAACAAGGAAATCATTGTAAATGACAGATTTTTAAGGAATGAAAAGGACTTGGAAGCAGGCAAGCACTAGACAGTCATTAGTGGAAAAGATCCAGTCAAACTCATGAGCTTAATCAAAACTCCAAGGCAGTGCTGAGTACACAGGGCAAGGTTCTTCATATTTCTGTCTGTAGTAGTAAGTTAATTATTTGGTGTTTCTTTCTACATAGTTATATGTGTGACAAGGGACCTATTTATAGTGCACTGGGATTTAATTGAAGTGGTAGAAGGGCTGGGTTTCTGAGAAAAAAACACCAAAACACTAAGGTTTCATTTAAATATATCATTGTATGGAGGGTACGCTCCAGCTTATTGCAACTTCTCTTGAAATAAGAGCTTGATAATTCCGGTTGAAAATCAGGCAAAACAAACAAACCACATTTTTTCAAAACTTTGATAGGGGAGTGTGATTTGCACCTGTTATTTATCTCAATCAGTATGTGCTGCTTGGATTGATTCTTAACCTGGCTATTTGTGCATTACAGCATCAGCTTGACAAGTGCTCACTCACCCAGAATCTAATCAATATCTGCCTGCAGTATTTTCTCCTCCTTTCCATCACTTCTAGCTTTTTTTTTTTTGGTACCAGTGTCTCGCTGGGACCTATTTTTAGACAATGAAATTTAAATCAATGCAGCTTGCACAGACATGGTTAGATGTTTGACTGAAATGTCGGAATGTTCTGGTTTCGCAAATGCAAGAGTCGACAGGAGTCTGTTGGTTTTAAAATCATTTTGGTCATCGTCCATTTGTGATGGGGAGTAGCATGTGCTGGTACTGTCTAGGCTGATGGGGAAGCCACTAGCCTAGAGTATGGATAATGGAGGACCGAAATTCTAGTCTTGGCTCCAGCTGATTAGGAGTAATTGAAGATAAAATGATCTTCCTTTGAACTAGCACCATAGAGCCTTGAGCGTGAGTTTTCAGCATCCCAGGTTTTATCTGGTAGAATAACGTTCTGGCCCAGTTCTGATGGCAAAACTCATCAGGAGAAGAATCTTCTCCACTTTTGAATCCAGAAAGTTGCCACAAAAAGACATCAGCTGTTCCCAGAAGGCTTCTATTTTATCTCCAATGGCCAGGGCAAATTTACAAAGGTGTTGCCTTTTCATAGTCTAGATTAACGATCTGTACTTTCAGCTGATCACCTGATTTGTTTTGTATTCCCGACTGACTACCTGGGTGGCAACTTTCACCTGCAAATCTCTCAGATTCAAATGAGACCGAGAATTATTACCTTAAAAGGTTTGTATCTTTGAGCCCTGGGTACCAGGAAACATATTCAGAGCGAGCTTTTAATTACACAGCATAATCCTTAAAGCTTAAAGCCATCTCCTGACCCCCTTGGCTGTGCTCCTAGCCTGTCTAGCCCCAAGGTTTTCTTCCTAAACCAGCCTGGCTGCTGTAGCAAAGCAAAGCAAGAGATGCACTTAAGGAGAACGGCAACCATCCCTCCCCCGAGAAAAAAAAAAACACCAGAGGGAAGGTGTCAGGAGCAACCTTGTGCCAGGAGGTTAACACCTCCAGTTTCTCAATAATGCCTCTCCTTGTAAACCCCCACAAAGTATACCCTGGAGCAGCGGAAGGGCTTGCTGCTACCAGTGGGAGGTGGTGGTATGGACATTAGATTTGAGAAGCTTACATAGCACACCGGCGAGGATAAAGGGATACAAATCAGGGAGGGGAGGAATATACTGAAGATATATATATTAAAAAAAAAATAAAAAAAATTCAGGGCCAAGTATTTAGTGTTCATTCTCCTTGTGAGTGGTGTTAGAGATTGTCTGCAGTGGGTCCTGCTGAGAGCCAGCTGGTCACAAGAACAGCTGAGAGCAATCCTGCAGCCCCTTCCTTATTGCCTCTGCCAGCTGATGCCAAGTTGGGTGAGGGGAAGTGATTCCAAAAATTTATTTTTTTCTTCTCGTGATTGTTGGGGGTGTACTGCCTTGATAAACTAAAATCAAATGTATTTTAAAATTAATGTTCCAAAGGACTGATTCACATAAAAGGTGTAACAGCTTTAAGTGCTAGACAACAAAATACTGTGGTGCTATATACCCCAGTGAAGTTTTGAAGCCTAAGGAGATTTATGATATCATAGAAACACCTCAACCTCACCTTTCAACTGGAATCAGGACTTACAATGTAGGTTTCAAAGGGTAGGTGTTCGTCTTACAATCCAGATAATTATAATAGTTTGCCCCCAGCTTCCACCTGAGTTAGCCCAGAGATATTAATGTCTTAATGAAATGAGCTGTACACACAGCCCTGGGCTACACCATATAGATGTAAACATCCATATTTTGTAGAAGAAAAAAATAACAAAAGCAACCACCCTACCTTAAAAACCAAGGCATAGATTCATGGCTGCACCAGGAAACACAAATACCACCCTCAAACATTTCAGAGACCCTCTCAGGTTTTCTTCTGGAACCTCAATTTTTCTTTTTTTTTTTTTCATGACAAACAATACAAACAGCAAAGCAGAAGTGACCGTCTGCTTGTGAAGCAGTGTTCTACAGAAATAGCCCTTTCAGATAGGTGGTTAACATTTTATAGATCCTTCTCTCCCAGTATGCTCCTCTGGCCCATTACGTGTCATAAATGCAAACCGCTATAGCCCGAAAAAAGCCCTTTTTATGTACATTGCTGGCTGCTACATGAACCTGGCAGTGGTTAGGAAATGGTCACAGGCCTAAGTTCCCTTCTTTTCGAAATCTCTTGAGTGTTCACCCTGCCACTAGCTGGGTCCTTCTATAAACCCACATGAGAAAGGGATATTTAGAGGTCCTCCCAAACCCTCTCGTCAATCAATTGTCCCTTAGATTTAGGACAACCGATTGATCAAAGGAAAGGGGAGAGTCTCAGAGCTCAACACTTCTGAAAGCATTTTGCTACGACGCAGCAGTTCAAGTGCAACACCTTCAATCCCAGTTAGAGTATTGCCTTAGATCCCTCATGTATCCTCAGATGCATCCATGAAGCAGGAACAGGGGTTTGTGCTGGTGTGTGAGTACCATATGAAGATGGAATTGGACTTCATGCCATCTGCAAAACACAGTATCAAAGTCACACCTGCTCCAGACCCTGCTCTTTTATTAATTTATTCCATACAGAGAAGAAAAAAATTGCAACCAAGATCTTTTACAGATCTTCTCATTGGAGAAATGGCCTTAGGCAGGGCTTTATATTGTTGGTTTTTTTTAACTTGGACATTTACTACAATGAGAGAAAGAAAAGGTCCTGTTTAATCTCTCATGTGATCCTCAGTCTCTACCTGGTTTATTTTCACCAGATACAATCTCCTTTGTTCTCTGGCAGCAGTCACCTAAACAAGTGATGAATAGAGGAAGGATCAGCCTGCAATGCTCCCAGCTGCAGGATGCAATGCAGGTTAAAAAAATAAATCCACACTGTTTTTTTTTCTGACATGCCTCCCAGGACTACCTCGTCCCAACAGAGGAATCCATGTTGTAGCAACATACAAGCTTTTTTTTTTTTTGAGGTGTCCCTCAGTACTTTCCCAAATCTCCCAGACCTCCCCACACCTTCTTTCAATTAAATTGCTTTTCTTAATTTGGGACTGTTTAATTAGAGCTGTTCGAAAGGTTTGGTTTCTTTCCCCCCAGCAAAGAAAGGTTCTTCAGCAGCTTTGTGAACCCCTGATTTATCAGGAGAGAAAGACTTACTTTCAATTAACTTCCTTCACCTGTGGGTTGCCAGGAGCTCAGGTTTCTTAACTGAGTGAATGCCTGTGAGGCTGGAGACTTCAGGGGGTCTTGTCCCTTAGCTATAGCACTGGGAGTCAGCTTTGGGGCAGTGCAGATGCCAGAAGTCGGTGTCGCTGTTTTGGTTTCAAGACACTACAAGCTTCGGTCATGAAACTGGCCAAACTGCTATCCCCAGGTATCTCAGTATTTTGTAGGTTTGACCAGAGTACTTCAACTCCACAAATGTGTTTATGGTTTTGTTCTTAGTTTTGAATGAAGCATTTTAAGAAAGTGTTTCCATGTGAAAGAAGAAAGAATCAATTGTTCATCAGCATGGAAACCTATCAAAAAAGGATAACAAGCTTCAGGAGGAGACAACAGGTAAATTCAGCCTATGGCTGAGATGTATTCTTTTTAAACAAAATCATGACTTAATTAGATCACTTTTACCACTAGTTTGAAATCAACTGGAGTCCTGGCAGTTCTGAAGTAACTGAGTTAGTTGGGGTTTTTTGCATTGATTTCAGCACCTGTAGTATCAGCACTTTATCTGGGATGACTTGCTAAAATAGACACTTTAAACAGTTTAAACAGAACTTGGAGCTTGAGGCTGGATTCCACTTTCTGAATGTTGATGGCTTATGCAAGCAGGAAGTCAACCTTGGTAGCCTTATAATTTGTTAATTATATAAGAGGTCACAACAGCTACATGGTTTACTCGTGGCGAAATTTAGATTCTGTCCTGTTTTAACCTATTTGCAGATGTTACAAGTACCGGTTCTTCATGGTCCTTTTTTTAACCTTCATGTGATAAGCAGTGTGTTTTGTTTTGTGTGTTCTTTGGACTCAAAAGTGGCTGCAACCTTTGCTTTCTGCTGTGATTTGTCTCTCATGAGCATTCCCACTGTTCTAAAAAAATTGATTTGAATTCTAGGTTGATACGGGAGATGCATATAAACAGCACTCAGCTCCCCTCCTGCGTGGGCAATTTATGCAAAATAAGTTTAGGGGCTCTGGGATTTAAAGTTTACTGGCTTTTGTCTGTGGGAACTGGAGTACCACTTTGCACATCAGGAGCATTGTTGTGAATTACCTGCCTTCAGGGGGATTGTTAGCACATGAATCAGAAGTGGCTGACTGATGTAGAACATCTCAAACAAAAGGATTAGACAATTGCTCGGGTGGCAAGATGGATTTTAAACCAGCTGAAGCGACATTAGGTGCTTTTGAATCTAATACTGTTCTTAGGGATAAGGTTGAACAACGGCTGTGCAAATAGGAAGGCCTGAGTACCCCGGGTTTGTTAGAGAGAAGATGCCATCTGTTTTCACTTTAAAAGCAGACTACTTCCTTTACCCTGGGCAATGGTGCTAGCTCAATCCTACCTGCTTCATATGATTCTGTCACAAAGTCCATAGTGATTCTCCTTTGATTCTGTGCATAACACTCTGGGGAATGAGGCGATTATATACACAAATTTTACTGTATTTTTATATTGGAAAAGAAGGCTTTGTTTGTTTTGTTGTGTTTTGTTTTTTTAAGATGCTCCAGGGTTACTTTCTGCTCCTGCTAAGAAACCTTTGCAGCAGCAGCAGCCTCGGTGTGATGTTTGTCCTTGGGAGTGCTGCTACAAAGACACCCCATGCCTGAGCTCAGCTCGGGTGCTCTGCGACATGGGGTCTTGCAAATGCCACTCTCTCATCTCTTCCAAACTTTCAGGGAAAGTTTAAAGCATCAGGAGGCTAAATGCTGTTTCACTTAATGACCACACCACGCCTCGCAGGCAGAGCGAATGAAACTCCTGTGATGGACACTGCCTGAGGCCTGTTTTCTGGGAAATGTGGAGATCCTGACCACCTGAAGGCATTGGTACTTGACGAGAAGAAAAATTCACTGTGGCAACTACAGAGAATAGAGAGGAGCCTCTCTCTTGAATGCTGACATGTCCCATCTCATAGAGCTCATGACCATTCACTGGAGAAGAAAACAGGTCAGGATTATGTTATGGGCTTGTGGCTAGGACAGTCATTTGAATTTTCCATTTTCTGCTCCCAAGTGTCTTCAAAGGGAAAAAAAATGAAGTTGTCCCACCCAGAATCAGTATCATTGTGAAAGAGGTAGGAAGCTCACAATTTTAAGACCCAGCTTTAAATCAACTAGAAAAGGGAGTGGATATTTGCCTCCAGTCTCACAAAATTTAGTTGCTATGGAGTAAGGATGCTCCTCTCCTGTTTTCTGTTGTTTCAGAAAATGTTTTCAAGCCCGATTCCACATCTCGCCTGGAAAGTCAAAGCAAAAAGTATTACCAGAACACCAACACAATCCCTTCCACATTTTATTTCAGGTGAAAGTGTTGACTAAAATTGACTTGACATTACAAGTGTTTGCATTTTTCTGTGACCAAGCGATTCCTTACGCACTTTGTGCTCTGCTCTAGCTTGAGCTCTGCTGTTATTTCACCCTTGTGTTCTGCTTTGAGACGCACCTAAGATACCTGCTCCATTGCTGAGCCGTAGCCTCCTCCGCAGGACCGAGCGGGCACGCTCGCTTGGTGCTTGTATCAATTCTTCCAGCAAACCGATTTCCATGATAAACACCTGAGGTGCTAAAAAAAAACCAACATGGCTTCAGTCCTTCCCTTCCAAAATCCTAATCAAATAACCGTGATTGCCATCCTGAGACGGCAGCCTGCGAGGATCAATATCCGTTATTGGACTTCTCGGCTGGTGTGCGCTGCTCTTCGGCCTGCTGACAGTAGAGATGGGCCAGAGGCAATCTTCATCTTCAAAATGTAGAGATTGTGGATCTTGAGGACATTTTGAGCCATGAAGCAACAAAACCGTACTGTTCACTTGCACCCCAGCACTCTCCACCTCTGCTGAGATGTCGCATCTTGCTGAAGGATTTTTATGTGTAAATCTGGGCTGCGCTGTGGCTCCCCTTCCTCTATGCTCCTGCCAACCTGGCTTCTTATTAAAGCTCCTGCTGAAAGTGTGAACTCAGCTGGAGGTGGGGGGTGTGTGTGTCTGCCTCCTTTTCCAACTTGCTAGAGACTGCACATCTCAATGCACACGAGAGGCAGGTGACTTAGCCCCTGGCCTCTTCCAACAGCTACAGCTTCAGGGAGCCACAGGAGGTGTTTCCAGCTCTGCTGCCTGGACTCATCTGACAAATAAGCCGGTTTTCTGCCTTTTTCTTTTTTCCCAAATCACCGCATGTGGGCCCTCCTTTTGTCATCATCTGTCCTTAGTTGTTCCTTCTTGAGTTCACAGAGTATTTTGTGCTGGTTTGGGTTTATTTTCCTGGTTGCCGCTCGTTTCATGACATTGCCTGGAACTCGGAGGGGCAGCCAGCCAGATCTGCTGAAGACATGAATACTAAGGAAGTGGTTTCCTAGTAACAATAACCGTGTAAGAGCTCACACAATTTCCTGCCCTTCCTTATGGGGTTGGTTTGTTTGTGTGTTTCTCCCTGGGTCAAGATAGATGAGACACCAAAATTGGAGCTGGCCAAAAGGCCTCCAGGATCAGCTTACTGGAAATGCGCAGGGTAGAAAAGACCAGTGCTGCATTTGCAAGTGGTGTCATTACAGAGTTTGGCTTTGTTTTGGTTTATGGGAGTAATCCAGGGCCACGAGCACTGACTGAACAGACTCAAGTATAACTCAGAATCATATTTCAGAACAGTGTTTTTTACCGACACTTTACTTTTATTTTCCCAAATGAAACTATTGCCATAGTGGATTAAGTGCAGTTTCGAGGCGGTAATCAATTAACGGAAAGCAGAGCGGAGGAACAAACCTACCCATGAAGTATGCAATGTCAGGGCAGGACTTACTGCTTGGCACTTTAGAGAAGGTGAATTAAGCAGCTTTTGGGAACATGGGTGAATGGGTTTCTGGGTTCAGACTTCTCCTAGGGGGTTGTCTGGCTGGCATGCTCTTGCGATCGAAAAAGAAGGGAGAGATTCATTCTCTTAATACCTTGCAAAATATTCCTCAAATAAAGTAGCTATACTGCTGTTCAGGTAGGGGATCCTGGTAGGCATGTTATGGATGATCATTCAATTGGGTTATCTTTTTAGTCTTTTAATCAGCCAGTCTATTTACAGCTCACTTGAAGCCAGGTGGAGCAATTTGCAGTACTATTCCAAGGTATTTGGTCTGCCTCTTCAGCCATTGAAAAGCTGAATTCCTGGATTTCATTAGCCATTGTTCATATATGTACATAAAATGTTGTGACCCCCTTCTGTGTTGTGCTTTTTATATTAAAAAGGCATTTTTAAAAGGCTTAGTATTACCTATTGGCTATTTGTAAAGCTGGCTCTTACTTAAGGTGGGTCTGTTCCTGAGCAAGCTGAAATTATTTTATCTGTTGCTAGAAGGAAAAACTGATAAGGGCCAAACTGCAATCAGCTGTGAGTTTACTGTTAAGATAATAACACAAACAGACACCATGTAGAGATCAGCCATGCTTTGCTTTTTCAAGATCTTTGACCACAACGAAATCATGACATTATCTCAAAGCCGACATATGTAACTCCAGTCATACAGATGTTTACAGCTAAAAATGATAAGCTTGATCATGGGAGATGGTGGGTACACCGATCCTTACTACTTTTGACGGTAGTTCGGGGTGTTCAGAGCCTTTGGATCAGACTAAGATTGTCTCAACAAATCACAGTGAGGGAGACGGAGAGGAAATGGCTATCAGAAAACCAAAGACAGGCTGAGATTTTATCCTTATCAGACAGAGATGAGGTGGCTCGGAGCAATATATCACTTCTTTTCCCAGGCTGTATCAAGTATCAAGACTGGCCAATGCACTTTAGTTCAGGACAACCACAGAAATAAGCATGACCATGTTTGTAATGAGTGCTTACTCTCCCTCAGCAGGTATAACTCCCACCAGCACCACAGTATCTTCCCAGCACAGGTAGCATATTTGAAGCTGGGCATTTTAAGCTGGTTGCATTATGCTCTTCTCCTGTAAAGCAGCTGCGTTGGAATCCTTAACAATCAAAATCAGTATTAGACCTGCACACAGCATGAGCTCGGCAGAGAACAATAGTAGTTTGTGCTCTTGAGGTCGTTGACAGTAAGGAAATTACACCATTGTCTTCCATGTTGAACATACATTAAGTCTAGTCACGTGAGAGCATGTTAGGTTCTTCCATTACTAAGAAAGCACCACTTAGTAAAATCTCCATTTTGGTTTTACAATCCCCCACCCGAAGGCACAGAGTCTCCAGAATTATTGTACACTTTAGACAGTGTCTTTATTTCTGTTTGCAAAATAAACTTCCATTATTAATACCGAATAATTAACTAAATCCAGTGGGTTTCTATATGCCTGGTGACACGAGCACATCATCAATGATGCACGTGCAGATGCAAGTATGACTTCGGATGAGTAAAGGAGCGTGGCTGTATTCAATTCTGAAAATAAGAAACCAGCTCCTAATTATGTAAATGGTTGGCTATGCTGATTTAGGCCGGTGTATTTATCCTCTGTTTTCTAATACATGGACCTAAAGACTGGAAGTTGCCAAAATTGAATCAGATCTGCAGTAGAGAATTTAAAACATTTACCATGTTGTTCAATGTCCAAACATTCTTCTTTTCACAGGGGTGTAATGTGGGTCTTACAGTGCAGCAACAGCTATGAATCATTTGCAAATGTGCGATAGCCTTTGAATGTCATAGATACTTTTCTCATGAATAAGGAACTTTTCACTGTAGGAAGATTTTTATATGACGCCTGCTTGCTTCCCAGTCTATTTCTAGGCTAAATTTACTGTAAAGAGAGGGTTTGCATCTGCCTGTGTCAGTTCTCCAGTGTATTGAGGTCAGCTTCCATTCTCCTTGGCTCTGATGTCTGCCTGTATAAATACAAATTCCATTTCCATCCTATTAATTTCCTAATCAAGGGTTTGTCATGCAAGAGAAGATCTGAGGTGACTGTGTTTTCCATTATGCAAAACATTCCATTATGATAATATCTTCAGGACAGTCTCCTAAAGGTGCCCTGCCCAAAGAAATCACAAATGAGAGCAGTGAAATAGTAGACAAATCCCGCATAATTTGTCCTCTCATTTAACATTCAGGCCACGGAGTTCACCCTAATTTTCCTCTGACATTCTCAATCTGTACATATGGTAAAAATAAGAATTGGCAGCTTTCACCGAGTAGACTTCTCTAAGTGCCTATCAAAAGACGAAGAAGAAAGGGGTTGTAAAATGCAGTCATATTTTGTACATCCTTCACTTTCTTTTGCTTTCTCTGCTAAACTCACACTTAGTAAAATCTACAGTCAATGAAATTTACCTTTTGAGCACAAGTTGTTTCCATTCAGAACAAAGTCAAAAATATACCAGCAAAGAAAATCTGATATATCTTAGAAATTCTCTTTTCTTTCTTATGCCAAATCCCAAGAGGCAGTGCTCCACAGAAAGGGAGTTTATTTTCTAAATCCTTTGAACACAAAGCTGTTACATTTTCTAGGACGAGATGTTTTCCTAGACAATCTCAATATTGTACCTTTGTATTAATACATCTGTCATAAAGGTGAAAACACACACACGTCTTTTATTGTATAGATTTAATTTCCATTAGATGTCATTTCAATTATTCAAATGTGAATTGGCTTACGAGCCGATTCCTGTGAAGACTTGTGCCTGAGTCTTGGCAAGCACATCGGATTTCTGCAGTTTCTGTTTATTTGATTTGTTTGTTCTCCCTTCTTACTGTGCAAACGCGTGTGGTGTATGTGCATATGGGCTAAATACGTAGGGCAGTCAAACTACACTGACTTCTTTGGAAAAATACCTGAATTTGTGGGATTTTTACAAGTTCTTCATGGTGATGGCTGTTTCTGACTATTTCTATAACCAGCCAGCTACTTTTTTGGGCTGTAGAAAACTTAGGAAGCTTAATTATAATCCGAAACAGGGAAATGGTTCTTTTTCTTCTGTGGCTGTTCTAGAGGGTCCTCCTAGATCTGGGCAACAGAATGGTGTTGCCGAGCATTCCTATTCAGGGATTATTCTACTGTTAAACAGAGCTTAATTTAATGCAGTGTCCAGTCATGAACTAATCGATACAGCTTTTAGGCCTTTAATTTTTTTGGTTGCTTGGTTTGGTTTTTTGTGTCATGTATTGGTGTGGTCTGGCGTATCACCGAGATTATAATCTTTTTAATTCGAGTCAGTGCCTTGCCTTGATTTCCCGACTCAGTCTCTGATCTTTTCAGATATTTTCCTGCAATCTTTGGAAAAGCTTCCTCTTAACCATCTCCAGTCGTCTTCTGCAGTTTTATCTCATTTAGTGGAGCTGTTTTCAGTCCATGAGGTAATAATAAATTTGGAAAAAAAACCCATGGATTTTTAGATGTATTAATCTCATTGATCCATAATCTCATCAGCTACTGTGCAGCACTTGTGACTAAGGTACATGACTGTTTTAATTCATCTTTACTGAACCACTGACTGATTCTGCTATGACTATATCTACACATAGGGATACATTTCTCTGTAACTTCCCTTATTTTGCATGCCAGCACAGTATGTACTCTTCCTTCTCCAAGATGCAGCCATTCCATCATCTTGGAACTAGTTTTAAGTTCCAGCCTTGAACAAAACCAGTTTTCCAAGGTGGCAAATAATACTTGCATTACATTAGTCATATTATGCCATCTCATTTTCATTTACTGAAAAGCGTTGCTACGGATCTTTCAAAATTATGCCCTCCAAGCCATTGATCTTTCAAAATTATGCCTCCAAGCCATCTAACAGCAACATTCCGCTTCACAATGAAAATTGAGTGTGATTCCACTTCCCCTACTCCTAAATCGCACTTCAACTTACCCCATGGCTTGATTTTTCTCCTGTTTTGTACCACACTATAGGAGTTTGAAGACCCACCTTTTATAATTAGTTATCTGAAATTCCACATGAGATCTGCTCCCTCTATATTTTATCCACTCCATCCAAGCCAGTTGCTTGCTTCCGAAAGCTTTAATCCATCTTTATTACTCTCCTCCCATCAGTTGTCAAGAGCGATCGTTTGATCAATCCAGCTTGTGTCTGCTGTGAAGTCACACCATTTCTGGCCCTCCGCTTCTTCTCAAACAGGCCTTAATCTGTTGGTAATTATGTTCAGGATGATTTTTTTTCCACCAGTGACTAAACTTCTGTAATTACCTGGATCGGCAGGATCTTCCTTTCTTTAAAGCTGGTACAGGTATTGCCTCTAGCTGCTTACCTGCTACCTCCTTGTGTTCCCATACATCTGACTATCTGGGTTTTGGCTGCTTTGGTGGTGTTTGCACTGGTGCTTGCACTGGCAGCCTTCACCGGCTCAGCCATGCCACTGCCTGTTCCTGCAGCTATCCCACTGCTGACTGTTTTGCCGCTTTTCTCTCTATTTGTCTGTAAACATTAAGTAGAACCAATATATAAAACCACAGAGCTGCCAGGACCTTTCAAGTCAGTATGGCAATGGATTTTGTACTTTATTTAAAAAAAAAAAAAAGCCAAGCAACTGATCAGGTTCTGACCTTAATTGAATTTGGATGGAGAAACTGTGCCCACATCAACTACCAGAGCGTAACAGGTTATTGCGCAGCTGCTGATCTGTGCTAACTGCTTATTCTCAGCTTCTGGAAAGTGCAAAAGAGACAGAGATATGAAACTTTGTGCATCCTACAGTTTGCAACTCCATACTTGTCCTGTGGCCATACACCCAAAAAATGAAGCAAAGCATTTCTGCAGTTCTCGGCATCCAGCTGCAGGCAGATGCTCACTGCAAGAGCTTTTCAGATGGCATCATATTTTTACTAATTCTTCTTGACTTATTTTGCTCACTCTTCCTAACTGCCACGCTATCCAAAGCCACTAAAACAGCCAATCTTTCTGAACCAAACCTGGCCAAAGCTCCAGCAAGCTCAGTCTCGTGGTACTACTGGTGAGAACCAAGTATATTCTGCCCAGCTCAGTTCAAACACTGCCTATTCCCCACGCAGCAGAACTGGGAAGCAAAGAATAAATGAGAGGACATATCCTGCCTCCACTGCTGGATGAATTCAGAGAGTGCCCCCTCAAGAAAGCATATTCTACCTGCTCCAGTACCAAGGGGATAGAGTACCACAGTTATAATCCCTGGAGGAAATGGTTACAATTTCTTGGCTGTGAGAGTGTGAACTGAGCTGTGCTTTCTGTGTCACTATCAAGACTATTATCTGCAAAACCATACATTCCTTTAATTAGATAGCAAAGAGTATGTTTGCTTAATTCTACTTTTTATTCCAAAACATACGATAATGAAAATGATTGATTCTGGTGTCTGCCAGCTCCCTGATACCCTTATGTGTTTTAGAATCTAGGCAATTAGAGCATTCATGTGGTAATTCCTCCATTATACTTTCCACACGAATACCATAATTTCTTCTGAATGGTTTGGTCAAATGAATTGCCTTGAGCCTTATTTTGGGTACACCAAGGATCATTCTAAAAAGAGTTATTAAACTACCAATTTTTACCTCACTTAAGAATTGCCATAATGACAACATTCAGGAGAGCTGGTTCATGATCTGATATGGTGATAGCTCAAATTTTTGTATGTGTTGTGTTGTCAAGCAGCCTGGGAGATAATAGAAAATATCTACTCTTGGCTAGGGAAAGGCTGAGATGTGAAGTTTTCTCTGCTGGAGTGCATATGCCTTCAGACTTCAAAGCTTCAAAAATTTTCCACAGAGCAGAATGGAAATGGGACATTTTATCACCTGGGGCGCTGCCTGCTCCCTGCTGCTTTGCCTGCCCAGCAGCTCCCCTGAGCGGGAGCGAAAGCAGCTCAGACCTGAGGCCTGAAGTGATGGCACACTGCTGGCTATGGCTGTGGGCATCCCTTGACAGCAACTGGTTTTCCTGGGAACTTTACAATGACAACAAACATCAATAAAGTAGCTATATCCTGGGCAATTATAAACCAAGCACCTGTAGGAGATGTTTCTTCACTCTTTAAAGGCTCCGACCTTCAACTTCAGAACTATCTTCTCCAGCATGACATGGAAACAAGCTGTAATCGTGTAGCGCTGCCAGTCTATAATATAGTCTCTTCTTACAGGATAGATGTCTGCTTGCAAAGTGAGAATCTCCTCAAATACACACTCAGGTTCTTTGTCATTAAAGCTATAGGTAAAGAGTTCAGAGGCTGCACAGAACTGGTCAGGGAGCAGCACGGAGAGAAAGCTGCGTCTGTCTCCTGCGAGCACGTGAGGGATCCCTGAACAGCGTCGGACGTGAACGGTGTCAGAGAGGAATTTGGAAGGGTGACATTTTTATTTATTTTTATTGGGTGATTATCCACTTGTGAGAAATACAGGCCAAGTCTTGGGTCTGGGAAAACGACTTATGTCTGGAATTTATCTTGATAAAATATAAAGGCAGATTATGTTTCCGTGGGTCAAAAGTTGTTAGCGTAAGTATGAAATTATGAGATCCTTGGTTCTGTACTGCTTTAAGAAAAGAGAGAGAGAGAATTTTGAAAGAAAAAAACAAAGTAATGAAATAATGACTATCTGCATGCAGAGAGAATTTGTTGATTAGGCTGGTAGGTACTTCCATAAAATACTATTTTTGCTGGTTTTAGGTGTCATGTCCATTACTTCAGCCAAAAGGCTATCAAAATCTCAGGAGTAAATAAATCTTCCCAGGATTTGTCATTGTGCTCCTAAAAGATCATCCAGTTGTCTTGGGCTGTTGAGCTCAAGAAAGGTGGAAAAAGTAGGAGATGGTCCTTTTAAATGCAAACTAAACAGTGGAGGAAAACTGATTTTCATGTTAGCTGCAGCCAAAGCACTGCCTCCTATGTACGAGAGGAGGTGTAACATTTGGGTACATCCTAAAGGTTGTGTACCCAGGAAACTTCCGCTTCAAAGCACAGCCAGATCTCTGACCAGCTTCAGATAAATAATCACCCAACAGAGAAATTAAGGCACCTCAAACACTAATCAACAAAGTTAAAAATGTTGGAGTTTTTCAACTTTGATTTTAATTGAGCAATCCCATAGCTAAGTTTCTTGCCCAATAGTTACTCTTAATATTTTTAAATGTAATTTAGATTTTAATCCTGAGGATGACAATCTCAGCCTAGGATTGGGTTGTCACGTTGATGATCATCACTGTTGACAATCTACCTCTGGTAATACTACTTCTTTTGAGCCTTTTGGTTTTTTGTTTGTTTATTCCTGGAGGATTCACTGCACGGTATGATAAATACTGGTCTGGCAGTGGCACAGTTTCAGCTTCATTGGTTAGACTTGTTGAGAAGCAGTTAGGACTCTTTACCTCTTATCCAGAATGACAAGGGGATAGAGTTTTGGCTACTCTTGCATCATTTAATCTTGACCAAGGGTTCCTTCTTCTCCTGCGAAGAGACCTGCTCTATAGTGTGACTAGTGGCCCTGCGAGATCCACTCACAACAGATATCTCATAGTTGATCTCTGGTAGAGATGGAAAGTCTACTAAATGACAGCCTCAGTTCCTGTCGCCCTCCCTCTTCAGGGGAGTGAGTCAGCATCAAGGTGACTCAATGCCTTTTCTACTCCTCAGTTCCTCAATCTGCTGTATCCCATTGCAGTACTGGGAAGAAAAAAACAAGAGGGATTTCTCCCCATTTTTTTTCACCTCAGCAGCTGGTACAGTTATGCCTAGATTTTTTTTTTTTTAACTTCAAGTCCGAATAAGTAACGATTAAATTTGCTTTGTGAAGGTGCAGTCCAAGCTGCAGCTTCATGATTGCTTGACAGCCATCAAAGCTGTGGCTGTTGCCACCAGGAGCCATGCTCTCCTCTCCCATCCTTCAGTTGACATCCTCCCTTTCCCCCTGCTGGCACTGGCATCCCTGCAGATATGCCAAGAGCTGCAGAGAGGAACTGATGCAACTGGAAGTGGGTTTTGCTGATAGGCTTTTGGCTGGGTGGCTGCAGGCAGGGGGTGGGACTGGGAGGAAGGTGTAGGACCATCTCCCTCAGGGGGCTTAAACCAACTGTGATTCGAAGCCCTCCAAAGCTTTCCAGGGAGGAAAAAAATAGGCCTTAGGGAAAAAAAGACACGTGTGTGCCAGCTTTAGGTTAAATTCCCTTTTCTATCACAGGCTTCCTACCTAACTTTGAATAGGTCATTTTAATCTCTTTCTGCCTTAGATTTCCCTCTCCCAAACCAAGACAGAGCGGTACTTTTATCTCCCAGAACAAACACATTCAAGATTTTGAAGTGCTGAGGTGCCTGGGTACTCTGGGAATAGGGGCACAGAAAGACTTTTGATAGGCCTGCAAATATTTTTAAAGTGCTTCTGCCTCCAGCCTCCCTTCTTAATTGCCTTAATTGTAGACAGCACTCACTTGTACTGCAGAGCTCAATTCTTTGTAGCTTATTCTGTAAGAATCCACCTGTTTGGCAAATCATTGGTGGAAATGAATCCCAGGTATTAGAATTCGAGGTATAAAGACAAGATATATGGCAAAAGATGGAAGGGTGTTTTTTTCTTTTCAGGCTTTAAGAATGTTTTCATCATATTTCAAGTTTCAGTAACTTTTAGTGGCAGAGTGAGCAAGCAGTCCAGGGTGGAAACAGCTGCATTTCACATGCAAATATCTTTCAGTCACTCATACCACAGCATTACTCACTCCTTCCCAACCTGAGTCTGATCTGAGGAGATGAAGCTCATCAGACCTGCCATTGTCATAATTTTTTTTTTTTTTCCCACCAGAGCTAATGTATGGTTTTGTTTGTGGCCAGAACCATCACTTACAGGGCTTCGGACTAATACACTTGCTTTAATATAGAGCAGATAGAGTGGTTGTTTGGACCACAACCATTTTTATTTTTTTTTCCAGTAATGGATGACAGTATTGCATCAATACGGTCACTGTAGCCCTCTTCCTGGTCTAAAAAGCTCTGCTCACAGAGTAGTGTTTGAAATGTTTAACCCTAGAAAAAATATACTAGGTGTAGCCACAACAAGTGGTAGAATATCCTTTTTGCCTCAGAATTTGAGATTAGAATGTCTGTATTTACAGCTAAAGAAGGATATCGCTAGAAATAAATATTTGCTAAGGTAGTGATATTATTACAAGGGCATCATATCATTCAAGATATGATATCATTCAAGAAGAAAAAAGCCAGTCTTATATTTACAAAACTCAAATGAGAGAATACAGACTAGTTATTCTGGGATACATCTGTCTGACTCTGGCAATTTGATTTTAATGGGCCAGTTAGAGAAAGCACAGGCAGCAACACTTTTTATATATAAGGTCCCTGAAAGACGCAGAGACCAGAGGTATGTGAAGTCATCAGTCTGATTCTGAAACCACATCTCTACATTCGCTCTCCAGTTTTACCACATACTCTTTTTTTTTTTTTTTTTTTTTTTTTTGACCTTGGAAGCGCACTTCATTTCTCCTGTGTTTAGAAAATGGGGATTAAGAACTCAGATGCTCTAACTTTATTGATATTTGCAGCTTTCAGAGCTCTAAGGGGCGGCACTGTACAAAAGCAAAGAGTTCTTTTACGTTTTACTGAAGTGATTCATTTTCCAGCTGGCCACAATGTTGTACTGCAAATCTTCAGCGAGTGCAGACTGGCCAATTTGAAGAAACAATTGATTTAACTAAACGTTTTTTCAAAGACATGTAGAGAAATTGGTGCAGCCCCATCACGGAGTTAAATTTATATCAGGCTGAGTGCCTCGTATTGATTAAGCTTATGTCAGCAAGGAATCAACTTGCTAATTCCATGAAAGGCACTTTTAAACTCAAGAGTGTCTACACAGGGGGTTAGTTTAATATTGGCAGGTTTTTTTTCCCCAAATAAGACAAGCCTTTAAGCCCCATATCCCTAGTGTTGTGCATTTCAAAGGATAAAAAAAAAAAAAAAAAGAGAAAGGAAAGTGCCACAGTAGACAGCAAAGTCAGACAGGTTTAAGATCCATGCTGTCCTTGGCACTCGGGGTGCTACATTGGCTCAGAATTGCTAGGATTTGAAGCACCTTTAAGTCTGCTGCTCTTTTAACACATGATGTGGGAACACAGTTCTGTCACAGGTTTTTAATGGTTCACACAATGCTGACTGGCATATCCCAAAGGTGTGGGTTCAAGGATATGGTTTAATAGCAGCCTAATTTTACCGCAGATCAGCTGCAACTACGAAGTCTTTCTATCATCCAACCTGGAAGCCACAAATACAACATAGAATCATATCATAGAACCAAAGAATGGTTTGGGTTGGGTTGGAAGGGACCTTAAAGATCACCTAGTTGTAATCCTCCTGCCACGGACAGGGACATTTTCAACTAGATGAGGCTGCTCAAAGCCCCATCCAACCTGGCCTTCAGCATTTCCAGGGATGAGGCATCCACAACTTCCCTGGGCAACCTGTTCCAGTGTCTCAGCACCCTCACAGTAAAGAATTTCTTCCTTGTATCTAGTCTAAATCTACCCTCTTTCGATTTAAAAGTTACCCTTCATCTTAACGCTATACTCCCTGCTAAAGAGCCCCTCTCCATCTTTTCTGTAGGCCTCTTTTAAGCACAACATCTAAGAGCCAGAAGATAGACATCCCTTCTTTTCCCTTACCATCCCTTTTGATAGCTTTCTATTCAGTGCTCATGTTATTATGGAGATCCTTCCTCATGAACTTCCAAAACTGAAGAGTGTACAAGAAGTCCTTATCTCTTTCACTTTCCTGGTAGAATAAGTAAGGATGGAATTTCTCTTGCATTCCAAGGGTGTGAATGGACCTTACTTGCAATGGTGTGACTACTACTGAGAGTCAACGCAGGAAAAAAGAGGTGTTTTCCTCTGTAAATACAGAAGTATATGCCAGAATCTCCTGGATGCTACAGCTTGAGATGGGTACACTAGCTGTGTCTCCTGCAGAGGGGCTGATTCTTGCCAAGCAGACCTGAGGCTGAAGGTGTTACTGCAGTGGTAGGTTGCTGTAACAGGGCTGCAGAGACCAGCCAGCCTTGCTATGGCTTGGATCAGGCCCAGGTGAGACTTCAAGATAAGGAACAAAACCTTGTGACTCTGTATTTGGCATGTGGCCAGTTGAAAGGAACAGAAGATCTAGGACACTGAGGTGATGTGGTTTCTCCTCCTTGGTCTGCAGTGCTGGGAATGCTGTGATAGTTTTCTTCATGTCAGCAACGCCATGCGAAAGTACATAGAATTGCAATAACCGTCTCTGCAGATGGTGAATGTGTGGCTTTCCACAGATAAGTCCAAATCCAGTAAAAAAATTACACAGTCTTGTTAGTCGCTATGGAAAACAGAGATGTCATGAAATCCAGAAGCAGAGTCCAGATGTGCACCGATGTGCAATAGCTTCATTTTCTGACAGGGGAGGAGACGCTTAAACACTTTGCTGGATCTATGAGCTATATAGAATGGGAATGAAAAGTCATCCTTTCACTCATAGCTGTGAACTTTTGAGATTTTTCTGAAGTGCTGCTTTTTCTCCTCCTTAAAGACTGGGATCTGGTAAGGATGGTTTATCTGGGGCCCACATGAGATATTATATACTCCTGGAGGGGTCACAGATGTTGAGCAGTCACCGTGCATCTGGGCTTGGAGAGCAGAGTGAATGCGAACCAGAAAAGTCAGCTGAAGAACTGGAGGAAGTTCTAGAACACTAATCCTGTCCATGCTCAAGACAACTCCTTTCACACAGTCAGCCTCAAGTTTCTGAGAAGAATTTACTTCAAAATACAGCTGTATATGAATAAGAATGTCTTGAGGGGAGAAGCAGAGCGTACAAGCAGATCCAAGCGGTGTGTTCCTTTCAGACTTGCTGGGCAGTTTGCATCTGTTTACAATAGTTAAATATTTAAAGCGATCTTTCCAAAGTAAAGCAAAAGCTCCAAAGATGTTTTCCTGAAGTGAAAGTTGAGATTGGCCTTTAAAATGTAGCAAGCCACGTTCCATGGTGAAAGGCAGATGCAGGCTGCAAATTATTTGCTGCTCTGACCTCATCCTGCTCATGTTCTCTGCAACACTCATGGAAAATACATGCACACCTGAAAGACACAGAAAAACAACTTCCCTCTACTCTATTTCCTCACCTCATCCACATACCTTTTCAATTTGTGTATCTTGAAATACTGATGCAGAAAATATGATCTGTATCTCACTTATATCTGTGGAATCAGGGAGCAATTTCTTTAAAAGGAATGTACGTCGAGCATGGCAAAAAGCTGCGCGAGGCCAGAAGCAGAAGCTCATCATGGAATTTCTCCTTGCACAGCAGCCCTGTGAACCTCTGCTGGCTTCCCCTGCACCCGTGAAATCAGTAAGTCTACTCCTGAGAGTCCGGGTTGTCGGCTTAGGCCCTTAAATCAGCCTCTCTGAAGAACAAGAGAGAGTCTGTGTTTTCAGTCACTGCATGTAACTGTAGAATAACTCGCTCAAGAAAGGGAAATAAAAAGAATGTGAAAAAAAAAAAAATGTTCTCATTCTCTCAGAACAAAATGAGCTGTGATCTGCAATTGCCCTTTTAAGAGTTGTGACTGTTTCTTGTTCTCCAGAAAACTTCTGGCAGCACAAGCAGCAGCAGCCCGGCTGCAGCCTCTGTGCCTCTCAACCCAGCCCAGAACGTGTCAGGAAAGGCAGGGAACATACGGCTTCAATTTGCAAGGGGATCCTCTACATTTCTTCTGAAAATCAAATCAAATCTCCACATACTCAATCTCTCTTGAATAAACAGCATTAAGGAAAGAAAAATGCTGTGGGTATTGAGAGGAAGGAGACTCTTTGTAGCTCATTTTGAGCACGGAGACCGTTTCTCCTCGTGCCTCTTTAAAACGTACAAAATCGGTGTACTGGGGGGGCTGACTGACACCAGTGCTACTCAGAGATTGCTTTTTATTCCTAGCCTGTCCTACACGGTAGGAGTTTGGGTTACAATAGGTGTCACGCAGCAGGAGTAAATCACCGCTTCTGTGGCTAGAGCTGCATTTCCATTTCTCTTATTCCCACAACCCTCAAATACAAATAGAAGTACCATTTTTACCTAAATTGACAATGGCGGGCTAAAGCGGCCGATTAATAAAAGGCACACAGAAAGGCATTTTGGATGAAGTGAAAGTGAAGGTGACCTGGGCCACAAGATGGTAAGAGAATTACTTGATACCTGTTAATGACGACCGCCTCTGCACCGTGATTTTCTGAGCACTTAGCTGCACAGTCAGTATTCTGGCTGCTGACTTCACCATCGTCTAGGGTTCATGTTCAGCTCCTACTGATTTTCTTTGCCAGCCATTCCATGCGTTTGTTATTTTTGTCAGCACAGGCATCCTTTCAAGAGTCTTCTAAATGTTCCAAGAAATAGCTGATATCCAAGGTAGGCTTTTAAATTTTAAGGATTTTGTTCTTCTGGCAAAAGTAAATCCATGAGATGCTACGGCATGTGGCCCTGAGGTGGATGGCTGTATCATTGGCGTGTTGCAAAGTGAAAAACATCTCACCATGCAACCGTAAAAGACGCTTGGGAGTCTTGCCTGTGTACTTCCTCTTCAGAATGTTGGGTCTGCAGACCTGCATGTCAACTTCTAGGGCCACTCAACTTTGATTAAGGAGAGTATATTATCTGGACTAAGGATTTTATCACCAGAAATATATGGTAGCTTTAACAGGGCAATGTAAGGGGATACCTCGTTTCATCTTACAGTGTCAGTTGCATGACACTAGAACCACCTTTCCTGAATTTGACTTTATCTGCACTGATTCTTCAGCAAGCATTCTTGTCTGTGCCATCACAAGGACTTGCTGCGTCCTGCCAGCACTGACAGCTGACATGAGACCCACCTGAGCTGCGGACCTGTACTACATCTAAAAGCCCTTAGGTCACTCCAAGAAAGTTCATGGATTTAGTATGCCCATTGCTGCCCATCACAGATGACATTCCTGAACCCCTCTCTCTACCAAGAGTCCGTCCTTTCCACCCAGAGCTAATGCCTCTGCCCCTTTCCCGTCCCCCCCCAATATTCTGTTCTTATTGGCCAAGATTCTTGCTCAATGTGTGACAAAAATCAACTTTGAACTTGTCCCACTGTATTAGGATGACCTCATTTTTAACCCTTTGTTTGACATTTAAATAAAGGAATCTTGACTCAACTGAAAACTTAATTATCTGCGTGTAACTTTTACGTGAATTTGGTGGACAAACACCCATTTATGTTACCACCTGTGGTTAGATTTTATTCCTTTGCGTGGTCATCAGCCTGACTACCAATATAGTTTGTGCTTATATTTGCATTCTCTGCCTGTGATATAAAGCTGAATAATGTCCTCTAGAGAAAAAAAAGTGTTCCTTAAATGCTGTGGATGTGATGTACAGTACTGGGGTCGCCTGAAGAAGTAATATTTTTTAAAGACCAAGGTATAACATAGAGGTGGAAAAATGAGACAGACTTCGGTTAGACGAACTTTTCTTTGGGTTATAAACATGAACTGCAGCTTTCAGTTAAGAATAATTGCTTACCATTTACTAAGATAATTACTAATTAAGCCAGCTTTGAAAGAAAGAAGATGGTAGCTTTAGAATAGAGAAAAGATTCATGAGGTTAAGGATGTTAAGGATGGGAGGAAGAGCAGCATTTATTAGCTAAGCAAAAAAGGAAAAACAATTACCTCACAGCCTGTTGCTTTGGAGAGGGAACTAGAAGCAGAAGCAAATTATAACATACTATCCAACCAGAATCTCTACTAAGTCCCCGTTTTTGGGTGTTGGGCAGCTAGAAAACCTAGTTCCCATCCTCATTTCTGTGGGAGAAGTTCTGTATTTTCCCTTAAGGATCAAGTCTGAAAGACAAGAGGAAGAATGTCCCGTCTTGTGAGAAACTCTCCCTCACCACCAGCAGTGTTTTGGGCTGTGAAGATGGTCTGTGGGAGCTCACGCTGGTGCTGAGGGGTCATTTGCAGCAGCAAAAGCACCACAGGGCAGCTGTGCCTGGGATGAAGTACAGCACAGTCCTAGAACTGCAAAGGTAAGAGGAGGCTGGTGGTTTGGTGGCAGGAGGTGTTCCTTGCTGTAGTGGTGGTTGGGCATCAGCCTCTCTTAAGTTTCTCACTTGGGCACAAATTTAAACTGATCTGGTGTTTTGGACCACAGAGAATTATTCTTGTAACGATGAGTTTTGTGGTTTCAGGTGGTTGGTAGATAGGCCAAGTGCTTCTGAGAAGATTCTATCCACACAGATTTTCCTCTGCTCTGTGGAAAATCATTCAGCAGTTACAATGAGCAACTCTGAGGAACTTTCCTCAACTTGTCAGCTCTCGGCCCTTGTTCTTTCCTCCCGCAACATCCTCTCCATTACTACTTGCACATTTTCCTTCTGAGCTGGTCTCACTGATACATCCCTATCTCAGCTCTAAGCAGATGCTAACAAGTTGGATTTAGCTTTGGTAGCTACCGCTTTAGAACAACAAAAAAAATAATCAAAAGAATGGCCTCTCGGGGCAGAAATTCATCCAGCTTTCTTTCTATACCAGTTGGTCTGACTAAAGCTATCACCTACATGTACAAACCCTGTCCTGCATAGACTCATCTTTCTCCTGGAACAATCTTCTGGCTTTTTGCATGCAGCAATTCAGAACAGCAACTTTTTAGTGTTTTTTTTTCATTTCGAGAAGTATTTCCTAAATATTTCAAATGCAGATGCCTTGTAGATAAGAGTTTCAGCCAACTGGTGATGGACTGAGGTGCCTTAATCACCTTTCCTAGATCGTGTGATGACTCCCCAGTTCTGCAGACCACAGGCAGAAAGCCATGGAAGCTTCCTGAGACTAATTAGAAATTCACAGCTATTTTCTATGAGAAAAAGCACATGTAATACTTGTTCCTATCTAAAGATCCTGTGTTCAATTCTTTTAGGATGAATAGGAAAACAACACTGCCATTTAGGGCTGAATATAAACTAGGAGTTAGTAATTGTGAATACTGATGTAGATCTGAAGAGGAAAAGAAGTAGCTTAAAACTGTAAATATGATATGCAAGGAAACAAACCTTTTTTTCAACGGGAGTTGGAGAAAGAGATAATTTTTGAACACTGTCCTCTGAGAAAAGGTTCCTGACAGAACTCAAAGAACCTCAGTAAACAAGAACATCAGCAATCGACATATTTAAGGTTGTGCAATTTCTAAACACGATCCTGCTCCTACAGTCGTTACACAGCACAGACTTTGCTATTAAGGAGTTTGAATGTGGGACAACACTGCTGGGAGAAAGTAAGTGGCCTAAATAGCACGGTCCAAATTTTATCTGTAGCTACCCAAGAAACGTGGATGTCTTTTATTAACCCTTGCCACCAGCGACAGCTAGAAATAAATGCTGGGCTTGTCTTATTCCTCACGTATTTTTGACGCTCCTTAGTGTGTAACTTGGAAAGGGTGGGAATGTGCTCCCCAGAAGGCAGACAGCTGGCTGGAGAAGCTCCATGCCTGGTTCAGCTTCGAACGGCAGCGTTCACCAGCGGACATATGGGAGGATATTCACACACATGACACAGAGGCTTGTTCGGAGAATGCAATGGGATTTTCCTCCTCTCCAGGAGCATGGTTTATTATTATTATTGAATTCCTGCGAGTATAGTAAATCCCCCATTCAGCCTCCATCATTTTTTTTTCTGGACTACGCATTTCCAAAGAGCCAAGAGGCCCTCCATTCTGCATAAGCAATGGGGCTTTAGATGCGCAGAAATGCCCGCTGTTGGTGGTCACTGTATGCCCGATTCACCCCTTCCCCAGAATATAATATTTCAAAAACCTGACGGGAGGTATCTGCAAGTCACACGAGCACCGATTTTGAGTTAAGCTTCAATAGCTGTCCACTGGGCAGAGAGAGGAAGGGGAACAGCAAAGCCGTGTTGCAATTTTCTTACCTCGGGCTGCTGCCGAGAGGAGAAAGACGAACATATAATACTGGCCATAACTTGGTAGCGAGACACTTCGTGCCTCTGGAGGGAGGCGAGTTTTGACCACTCGCACGTCACCGATTGCGTGTATGAGACGAGAACACCGCGGGCTCTGCCTTCCAACTGCCCCCAAGTTATCGCGACCGACCCGTCTCCTACGGTTCAGTCCTGCCAGGCCTCCAGTCCCCGGTTGTTCACCGCTCCTTGCGGCGGCCTCCTGACAACAGCCCCGGCCACCCCCTCCAACCCTGCCCTTTGCCATTCGGCAAATCCCGACCCCCTGGCCCCCGCCGGGCGGCGAACGGAGCCGAACTGAAAAGAGCCGCCGTACCGCCGGGTTTGACGGGCCCCGGACCCCGCCGAGGCGCGCGATTCAACGCCCTTAACTATCGCCATCCCCGGGGAATCGAAAGCACCCCCCGGCGGAGCCGTGGCCGGCACCGCGGTGCAGACGCCGCCGCCCAACCCAGCGGCCCCCCAGGGCCCACCCTCCCCGATGGAAAAGCCTCAACCCCCCCTTTTCCCCCATCATCCCTCCGCACAGGGGCCGTCCC
>VWZK01013453.1:10405-69557 GCA_013396935.1 Baryphthengus martii | reverse complement strand
CGGCGGCGGTCCCGGCGGATCGGCGCCCGGCGAGCCCCGCGGGCGCTTCTCCTGCCCGCGGGCGCTGAAGGTGCCCTCCTACCTGAACTACCGCTTCTTGGGCGAGAAGGACTGCGGGGCCCCCTGCGAGCCCGGCCGCCTCTACGGACTCATGTACTTCGGGCCCGAGGAGCTGCGCTTCTCCCGCACCTGGATCGGCATCTGGTCGGTGCTCTGCTGCGCCTCCACCCTCTTCACCGTCCTCACCTACCTGGTGGACATGAAGCGGTTCAGCTACCCTGAGCGGCCCATCATCTTCCTCTCGGGCTGCTACACGGCGGTGGCTGTGGCCTACATCGCCGGCTTCCTCCTGGAGGAGAAGGTGGTCTGCAACGAGCGCTTCACCGAGGACGGCTCCCGCACCGTGGCGCAGGGCACGAAGAGAGAGGGCTGCACCATCCTCTTCATGATGCTCTACTTCTTCAGCATGGCCAGCTCCATCTGGTGGGTCATCCTCTCCCTCACTTGGTTCCTGGCGGCCGGCATGAAGTGGGGCCACGAGGCCATTGAAGCCAACTCCCAGTACTTCCACCTGGCCGCTTGGGCTGTGCCGGCCATCAAGACCATCACCATCCTGGCCCTGGGGCAGGTGGACGGGGACGTCCTCAGTGGCGTCTGCTTTGTGGGCATCAACAACGTGGATGCCCTGCGGGGTTTCGTGCTGGCCCCCTTGTTCGTCTACCTGTTCATCGGCACCTCCTTCCTGCTGGCCGGTTTCGTGTCCCTCTTCAGGATCCGGACCATCATGAAGCACGATGGCACCAAGACGGAAAAGCTGGAGAAGCTTATGGTGAGGATAGGCATCTTCAGTGTCCTGTACACGGTGCCGGCCACCATCGTCATTGCCTGCTATTTTTATGAGCAAGCTTTTAGGGAACAGTGGGAGAGGAGCTGGGTCACGCAGAGCTGTAAGAGCTATGCCATCCCCTGCCCCAACAACCACAGCAGCTACCACCCGCCCATGAGCCCCGATTTCACCGTCTTCATGATCAAATATCTCATGACCTTAATTGTGGGCATCACGTCGGGCTTCTGGATCTGGTCTGGGAAAACTCTCAACTCGTGGAGAAAGTTTTACACCAGGCTCACCAACAGCAAGCAGGGCGAGACCACTGTCTGAAGACCCAAGCCCACAGGACCAGGGGGTGTGGAGGGTGGCCAGAGGACCGAGGGCCTCTGCGTTGGAAAGCAGCTCCTCATCCACCCTGGGCAAACTTTGGGGACCACCGGCGGCTTCCGTGGGCGGCAAGGAACGGAGCGTGAGCCGGGTGGGGACCCCCTGCACCCGGGACTGCCCGGCTCTGCTCTCCCTGCTCCTCTTGGGCCATCTCCTGTAGGAACTGAAAGCACTGTCAGGTTGGGGAAGAGGGATGTAAATAGCCTCTGTAAGATTTTGTAAGTATATTTGTATTTAAATGACAAAAAAATCTCACTTTTTTTTTTTAATTATTTAGGACACTTTTAACCCGTTGGCGGATTTTGTTTCCTCTCCCCCTCCCCTTTTTTTTAATTTAAAAAGCGAGGCTAAGAGCTTCATCAGTATAAAACACAGCATTCAGTTGTTGGATTGTTGGTTATTCTTTTTAATTTTTCTATTTTTTTCCCCTTTAATTATCTCCGTACGATGTTTCTTCGTTTGGGAAATGTTGGAGCCATTGCCATTCCCCTGAATTATAATTCATTGACGTTTAATTCATTCTGCTTTATGAGGGTATGATGGTTTTTGCCAGTAGTCAAAACAAAAGGAAGGGTAAAACAGAAAACCGGCTTGTTGAAGCACTCTGGTGGGACGTGAGACCTTAAAGAGCCCCTGCTGACTTTTTTTTTTTTTTTTTTTTTTTCCCTCTCCCCTCCCCCCCCAGCCCTTTTGGTTTTTTTTTTGGGTACAGTAATAACATTGCATACTGCCAGGATAAGATACCATGCGTGCAGTACATCTAATACCTTGTATGCTGCTGGGTGTGTGGGATTGTGCTTCTTAATACAAAAAAAAAACAGGTTAAAATTGAGATTGTGACTTTCAACAGATGCATTTGAATATTTAGTCCTCTGTATGAAAAAACCAGCAGATTGTATTGTTTTAAACTTTTTTTTTTTATATTACAAATGCCTGTATTTAGGTTCATAAACGTTATCTACGGCTACCATACCCTGAAATTATTTGAATTTGGTATGCATTTATTTCTGTTCATTATCACGAGATCATCTATATTTATAGAGGAATAGAAATTTATATATATTAAATACCATATTTTTAATTTCTCTGAAATAAATGGAGGTTTTGTACAAAACTTACCTTGTCCCTTTACGTATTCCTCTGAGTAATTCAAATGAAAGCAGCGTATATACTGCAAGATGTGTGGGATTCCTTTTTTCTTTTCTGATGTGGAGTTCACAGTAACAAGCTGGAATTCAGTGTAGGAATTCATTGTGCATTTTGTTTTTTATCTCTGGGCCAGTCTAGATTAATCCTTCAAAAGAAGTAATATAAACTCTGACAGGGTACGGTCAGTGGTGTGAAATCCAAGAAGAGAGCTGCTATATGGCAGGAGAAGAAAAGCAGCTCACCAGTTCTTTTTCTTTTTCTTTAACAAAAAAAAAAAAAAAGGGTTCTTTCAGCAGTCGTCTTTTCCCTTTCCTTTTAAAATTTTTATTTTTTTTTTTAAAAAAAGGATTTTTCACTGCTCAAAATGGCACTCAGACTATATTACAATGTTGTCAGAATATTTTAATGAGTAAAATATTTTTTGTTTTCCTCAATTTGGAGTGTTTGGTTAACCCCGAGTTAAATGGTATGTTCGTGGAAGCATTTCAGCTTTATGGAAAGCGCACACGTTCTTAAACTTTTTATTTTTTTTTTGTATTGGTCAGAGGTTTGTTTTGTAAGCAGGGGTTTGTTGGGAAAAAACAGCTACATATGAGACTTGATTTCCAATTTCCAGTGTTCCAACATTTCATTCTGTAGATCTGGAGGAAGATGTAAATGGCTTGTTTACTTTTTTTTTTTTTTTTTTTTCAAATCGTGGTGTGTAAACAGCCACAGAGTAGTAAGGGAAGCGTAACAAAATGTCGCTAATGAGGTGAGGCAAGAGGGCAGGGCTTTTTTTGTTACTTTAAAATTTGTTTTACAGAAACATAGTTCCTGCTTTCTCAGCTGTTTTGCACATTTTTCTAAGTCTTCTCCCCGCATTTTATTTTATTTTGGCTATTTTAGGATTTCAAATCGTACTGCTCAGTGCTCAGCTAATGGCCTGAAGTACAAGCCATTCAATTTCAGTTTCAGTGGAATTCTTTTTGGTGAGGGTATAATTACTTTGGAGCTGTTTTGACTGATAGGTTTTCTTGCAACTGAGTGTTTGTGAATGGGAGAAAACCTTTGTTTGTAATAGAGACTTTGTGTTTGTGGTAGAGATAGGAGGACCAATTTTCAATACTTTCCAAGAGTGAATGGTGGAATTGTCATTTGTCTCTGAAGTAGAATGTTAGTGTTTGTAGTTCATAATTTGCAGCAGATACAGATCCTCTTCGGTTCTTCGGGATTTTTTTGTTTGCTTTTATAGATTGCAGAGCTGAAGCTCCTTGCTTGATCTCGGTTATTTTAATAAATATACTAGAGAGTACGGTATGATCATTTAAAAAAATAATTTAAAATAGCAAGCCCCTGCCTTGCTTTTTTTTTGTTGTTGGCTGATTTTTGTGAACTTCCCCAGGGTGATGAATTGCAAAGGTTGCAGTGGTGCTGTCTGTGTGATTTACTTACCCACCTTTTCCTACTTCTATTTCTCAACACATGAGAATATTTGAGGCTCTTTATTGACGTGATACAAAGGTGCCTTTTGCACAGCTATATTGCAGTAATCACTCATGTTTTACTTCGCTGTTAAATGCATCCGTTGCTCCAGGGAATTTCGATAGAATTTTTTTTCCAACACAGGCTGCATAATTGATCTGCCATGTTTAGCAGAGGGGATGTCACTGCGGACGAAGAAGCAGCAATGCCCAGTTCCCTGATAAGAAGGATAAAGTAAGAACGAAACCAGTGTAGCAAAGTTCCTTGTGCTAGAAGTACCTCTAAAGGCTTTCTGTCCTGGGAATATGTTTACAGGCTGGAATGAAGGGGCACCCAGAATCACCATTCCCCTGGAGAAAGCTGTAGCCTGGAGAGCTGGGGATAGGGAATTACCCTTCATCCTTCAGTAACAGGAACGCTCTTTAATGTCGTGGCAAATTGGTGGTATAGGAGTGAAATGATATGCTCAAATCCTCTTGGGAAGGAGAAGGGTTTCTGCTTAATTTATATAGTAATGCCTCAAATTTCTGCTCTATGCATGTGCTTTCAGGAGTGTTGAGTTTTTGGGTTTGGGTGTTTGTTTTTTTTTCTTTTTAATTGGGTGGCAGGGGGGAATCCAGTGGGCCTGAATTCTGCCCTCTGGGTGATGACCATCCTTCTGCTGTCATCCAAGTGCTTGTTGTTGGGCGTGGATACAACTACAGCTGATGCTGAGAATCCCGTTTAGAGAAATTAACAGTATTTGCATTTTTGTATTATTCGAAGGGATGATAATTAGGCACAAGAAGAGGCTGCTGTGTGTATATATGTGCAGGATGAGTATTTTTCGAAATGGTCTCGTACCTTATCAGTCTTTTGCCACTCCCAGTCACAAGAGACAACTTCCAGACCAACACAATGAGCCTTTTGAAAGGCTGTGCACCCTGCAGCTGACCAGAGAAGGTGGGCAGGAGGTTGGTGTGACATACATAGTTCAGAGTTATCGAGGGTACTCTTGCAAAAAGTATGTGTTTGCGTAATGTAATTCTCCATCCCAGCACCACATGGCCTCGGAGCTTCAGCCAGCAAGACTTAGGACAGTTGAAGAGGTGGCAGGTAAGTAAGAGATTAAATGCTTACCTAGAAGAATAAGGAAAGTGAGGTAAGGCTCTGCTTTTGTCACAAATTGACCCTCTAGCGCTCAAACACTGGAATCACATTGTCTGTGAGAGATGTTTCCAGTGACAAGCGCTACATGACGGTGTGGTGTTACCATGCCAAATTTGGGAGTATCTCTTTAATTCTCTTAGAGTTCGGTGAGGTGTTGTTTGCCTCCCTGCTCTGCATGTTATGCAAAGTTAAGAGCGAGAAGCTCGTACGGATTCTGAATTCAAGTGTTGGTTTAAAAATGTAAGTCCTTCAGCTCCTTGCTCCCATTAGGAAGTGCAGGTTGCTCTCGGCTCCATAGCTGTGGGAGTTTCTCATAATTGTCAACCTCTTGCCTCTGTTCATCAGTTGAGCTGGAAGGCTTAGGTGCTGATCCATGCTCCTATGGAGAACGGGAACTTTGTTTTTCTTGGTTTGGGCTGAGCCTATTGCTGTCTGTGTGTTTACAGCACAGAAGTGTCACCAGAGAAGTGCTTTGTTCTGAAGCTCCCCATCAGATGATCTCTGAAGTCCCCACCAACCTCAGCCATTCTATTATTCTATGATCAATTTTGAAATAGCAGTACCATCATTTTAAAAATGGGTTTAAAAGCAGATTGAGGAAGCAAGGCTTGGCGATTTAACACTGAGGCTTCGCTTTTCACAGTTTAGTTTTTAGAAATCTCCAAGCATTTGTACTTCACTATTTCACATCTTAAAATTAAGCAGACCAGGACTAGGTCCTGGACATGTTGCAAACATTATGAGCCCCAGATTAATTTGAGAGTAGCCTAGTTGATGGTGTTAAAACTAGATAATACTATACCCTGTAAGACAAAAAAAAAAAAGAAAAACATAATTGCATTTATTTGCCATCTGAAATTCACTCTGCACCTTTGCTTAGTCATTTGTGGTATATGCTAGGAGAAGCAAATTTCTATCATTTCTATCATATGGGAGAGATTTCAGTGAATTAGCAAAATGGGCCTTAATGGGCGATATATAATTGCAAGTCCGACGTTTTCCAGATAAAAGCAGTACCACTTTGATAGTTCAGTTGTAGACAATGCTTTTACAGAATTTAAATGCTTTAAGAAACCATGCTGATTTTGTAGGCCGTGACAACTGCGTTTCAGATTTCAGCTTGTGTTTAGTTTAAACTTCCAGTGTAACCACATCAGAGAGACTTCCAGGCATGAGGTCTTGCACTTGTTTGCATTCAAATCAGCAGCATTAAGTTGCTTATCTTGAGGCTGAATAAATAAACTCTAGTCTTCTACTCAGGCAACACTTAATGAAGACCCACGTTGAGCCACGGACCTCGCATGGAATGCTGCAAAGCTGGAACCCAAGAAGCCTTGTCCAGGTATCCCAAGGCTTTGTTGCCGTGTGTGGAAGTAGTGTCCAATAAGATAGAAACTTCTAATAGAGTGGTTTGGATTGGAAGGGACCTTCAAGACCATCCAGTTCCAACCCCCCCTGCCGTGGTCAGGGATGCCTCCCACTAAGAGCAGGTTGCTCAGAGCCCCATCCAGCCTGGCCTTGAACACTTCCAGGCGTGGAGCATCCACAGCTTCCCTGGGCAACCCGTTCCAGTGCCTCAGCACCCTCAGAGTAAATAATTTCTTCCTTACATCTAATCAACGTCAGTTGCTCTCCCTTTCTCCACCAGTGCCATAACCCCGTTGCAGAAGGCCACCAAATTTGTCCTGCACAATTTGTCCTTGGTGAAGCCAACTTGGGAATAACTGTTAAGCTGCAGTATAAACACACTGCATGGGGAAGCTTGTGTCACCCACCAGGAAAAGTGTTTTTGATGGACTGTCTTAGAAATTATTTCTTCAGAAATACTGAAAGGATAGAATTTTCTTTGCAATTAACTGTCTTTCGGGTGGCTGCGTGATTAAAGATCTGCAGTGTTTAATAAGGTGTTATCCTAGGCTATCCTATAAGGCTACTGTATGTCAGTAGGTCGAACTTGTCTGTATTATAATATCACCAGAATCTCTTTGGGTGAGGGAGAACAGTAGTTTTTTTCTCTAGATCTAGTGTAACTTGGTTGATACTAATTACTTGCTACAGCACAAATTTGAAAGTCATTTATCATGGAATAGTTTGATGACAAAGATCACAAGAAAAATGAAAGTGGCCTTTATCCCACAGCTGGGATGTCTTGATGCTGTTTTCCTGCACGCTCATTTGTATAATTCAGGTATTTCATAACTGGTTTGCATTCTGTGACTCAGTGCTGGTCTCCTTGCTGTGTTTAAGAGAGACTGACAGTGTGACTCATCGGTGCCGGATGACTCCTCCTGTTGTCTTGTTCATGTTAATGACTCTTGCTTTGTTACTGGTTACTTGTTTGACCTCGACTCCCACTCTCAGAGTTCTACAGAAGTTATGGACAGGACTGGTGGCCCTAGGAGTGTGCAGTCTGCTTGAGCAAGACAAGAGCATGTTGGTCCCCGCTGTCGGCCCCCGCTGTCGGCTTGCTTACCGCCGGTTCAATGCCTGCTGCTGCATCTTGGGCACTGGACGATCACCCTTCCTCAGTGGTAACGTTTGCAATCTTCTGCCGACTCCGTGGATGTCCTACTGGCAGCAGGACTACTGGGGCTGCGCCGAATAGGCTCGTTTTCCTGGGTGCCCAAGGGATGTGCTGTCTCTTTTGCTCTTTTCCCCCCACCAACTAAGGGTGGAGGCTCTCCTGGCTGCTCTGAATCCCTGCATTTGATGGAGAAAGTTCCAGGTAGCATGTGTCGTTACAACACTCCTGGCCCACGTTCCGTGCCACCTGCTTGCCTGTCCCCTCCTGGGTAACCCCACTGGAAGTTGCTTTCCTCTCGCCTTTGCCAGAACATATCTCATTCCGATCCCAGTTTATTCTTGAGTCCTTGCTGTGTGGCGCTCATCGTGTTCATCAGAACATCATTGCTGTTCAAATAGAGCAGTAACTTACTCTCAAGCTGACAGCTTCTTTATTCATAATATTTTACTGTTAAATACGAGCACAAATACTGTCACCAAGAAGCTGATCTCAGGTTAATACTGCAGTGTGAGCAAATAAGGATTTTCCACTTGTCCAAATTCAAATGTGACTGTGTGTGGTGATAAATTGGCTCTATGTGAAATTGAGAAGAAAAGGGTGGAATCGTACCTTCGTGATTGCCTTCAGGAAAACGAGTGTTTCATTTATAGCCTAGTTGTGTACAAATGCATCTGAAGAAGAAATATAATAATGATAATAATAATAAAGCCAAGACAAAAACTCAGGGTGGGCTTCTCAAAATATTTATATAAATGAAAAAATCTGCAGGGTAAACAGTCATCACAAAGTCAGATTTTGCTATGACACTTGTCAGTCCTTCTTTGTCTATAATGGTGGAAGCTTCATTTTTCTCGCCTGTGAACACAGAGGGGAATTAAACCCTTCAGAGAATGATGCCCTCTGCACCAGGGGAGGTTTAGGTTGGATATTAGGAAAAAGTTTCTTTACTGAGAGAGTGGTGAGGCATTGGAACAGGCTGCCCAGGGAGGTGGTGGAATTGCCATCCCTGGAGGTGTTCCAAAAACATTTAGATGTGGGACTTCAGGACATGGTTTAGTGGTCATGATAATGTTTAGTAGATGGTTGGACTTGATGATCTTGAAGGTCATTTCCAACCTTAATGATTCTATGGGGGGAAAGAGGTGGAAATGGGGTCCTGGGAAGGCTGGGGTGTGTGGGCAAGATGTCAGAGAGACTGGAAGAAGAGGCGTTTCTGGGGGAAGGCAGTATGAGATGGTTGTCTACGTGGTCCAGGTTTGAGATGCTCAACTGGGAACCCTAGCTGCATGGGTTTGGTGTCTCTCCTGCTAAGGGTAGCTGAAGGCCTCCATAACTCAGATTTGGGAAGGCAAAGGCTTCCCAGAGTGTGCAGAAACTGTGGGGAGCTCCTGTAGCATGTATCCTGTAGCTTTTAGCAGAGTGTTTCTGAATCACAAGACAACACACACATCCCCTTCCCCCCCTCCCCTTTTTTGCCGCTTCACAGATTGAGGACAAACAGAGTGGGCTGCAAAGCTGTGGCTGCAGGTGGTGGTGGGCTGGGGAGCTGGGCAAGGGGAGGAGCCCAGAGCTAGCTCTTTCTGGATGGCAGCCACAGGGATTCCTCCAGGTTTTCCCGGATCCTGTTTTCCAGTCCAAGATTAAAAATCTACCGTCAGGGCAGAATAGAAAGGAAGTAGTGTGGTAGACTTTTCTAGGTTTCCAGTCGGCTTTTCCCATAGAAGTGGGCTGCTAGTCCCAATGTTTCTGGGACCATTCTCCCATGGGCCTCAGGAGGGCTGGAATTTCATCTTGGCTTCAAGATGCACAAGTAAGTGCCTGGGAATCCTAGGGATAGAAAATAAAGTATGTAAAAAATAAAGATTTCTCATCCAAAAGCTGTTCACAGCTTAGTTAATTTAATAATTTTCAGTGTTTTTCTGATCCTATTTATTAAGAGTAGGTAGGTACTATCCAGGGGCAGACATTATCTAAGCATCTGTGACTTCAGTACCTTACTCCTCTGTTTTGTCAAAAAAATAAAATGTAAATATTATTTTCTGAAAAATAATCAGTTACACGATACTTATTTTGATTTTAGAATTGTGTTTGTATTTTTTTTTTTTTTTTAAATTGTAATCTCTGAAATGGGACTACTTTTGTGTGCTAACTGAATGTCTAGCAGGTTATTTCTACCATCTTTTGGTTTTCCAATTCTTTGAAAAAGTCCCATTTGATACTTTCTCAGAAGTGGTTTTTCTTGCAGCAGCTTCTCTTCGCAGCCGACGTGAGGATGTATCCCATCCACGAGGGCAGCCTGGAGAGCAGGCACAGGCAGACGGCAAAACAACGTAACTTGCGGAATTAACGCTTCATGTTGACACCCATCAAAAATATTCAGAGGTTGACTCAGCCTGCCCATGTTGCACAAATAGCATGCTTGGCTCCAAATGATTCGAGATCTTATCTGCTCTCAGTGCAAGTTCAGCGTGGAGGGCCTGATCCTGTTCTCATTAGCCTTCAAAGGAGTTTTGCTTCTCACTTCAAAGAGGATTACATCAGCAGCATTTGCAGTGAAGAACAAATGGTTCCTTTATCTTTTCTCTTTTTTCTTTCTTTTTTGATTTTTTTTTTGTTTGTTTTTTGGGTTTTTTTGGTTAAAATATATTTCAAACTGCTGTAAACCCANTATTTAAAACTTCTGTAAACCCAAAAAAAAAAAAAAAGAAAGCAATCGAAATAAATCTGCTGGTTTTAGAGCAGCGCTGTTACAGGAGGGCTCTGCTTGTTCGGAGCGCTTAAGTACAAACTGAGAACAGAAACCAGCAAGAGCTGAGAATAACTACAATTTGGTTATATAGCCCAGTACCCTCAATTCCCACCATCCCCATGATGGGGAAGCCTTGCATAGTGCACGGTATTTCTTTGCACTTTGCACAACTATTTGCAAAGAGCTGGAGCTGAAGCATTTGTGTTCAGCCCCTGAAGAGGAACCTGTACTTGTGTAAAGAGCAGTGCTTGTGCTGTTCACTGCACAGGGTTCTGCTGAGCCCTAGGGAAGGTAACCGAGCTCTTCTTTGCTTGTCTTTTCTTTGGTTTTGCCCTTTTAGTTGTCTCGTTTCATCAGAGAAAAGCCTCATGACTCTACAGGTGCACTGGTTCCTGTAGGGGCTGGAGCAGCAAGCACTTCACTTACACGCTCAACAGACTTTGTGTGTTTTAAAAATCCGGTTTGTATTGGAGAAGTGCAGCACCCACAAATGCATCACGCACCAGAATGTTGCACTAGCAGAGTCTGCCCCTGGTTTCAGAAGAATCGTTGCTGCCTGTTGGGACCCAGAGGCACTCCTTGCCTCTAATCTTCCCTTTCCTCCATCTTCAGGCACAAGCCTCAGTTGGGATGCTCTTCTCCACTGCATGCTTGTCCATGAGAAAGCCATCCAAGATCATCATCCGCTGCTACCTGGTGCCCAAAGGTAATGAGATGGCGACGAAGTTAAATAGTTACTCCTGTTGTCTGCCAAACTCAAAGGGGCCTTGCATCCTCATTTCTCACTCTCTGAAACTCGCTTACCTGTTTTCAAACCTATGAAATCATCCACTGTGGGGGATGCTCTGTGCTGTCCTGAGGGAGTAAACATGAACCAGCTCGCTTCCAGTCTTTCAGAGTTTCCCCCCAACCCCCTCCCCCTACTCCTTGTCGTGCCAGAAGATGGTTTCCTTACTCCCGTGCTGCAAACACCGTCTTCCCTCCTGGTTGTGGGCAGGCACCCCTCCAAGCTGTTTGCTTCTCACTTTGGCAGCTCTTCTAACACAAGAACTGGGGCAAAGGACATGTGGGGACATGAACCTCTGTTGTTCTTTTTTTTCTCCACTATAACTACCTCATCCACTGGAAGCTTCGCTGTTCTCTGGTAGGTCCCAGTGAGTGGCACCATCTCAGCCTGTATCACTCTCCGCATGTATTTATTGAACTGTCATGGGAGTCTGAGTCTGCAGCCCAGGGCTTAGTGTGCCCAGGGGCACTTGGTCTGCATCCACATAGCTGCTCCAAGGCCAAGGGAGTGGGAATAGAACTCAGATTTTCTGTAACTCCCTTGTGTATCTCATAAATATGTTATTCTGAGGATATGTTCTCTCTTCTTTTTTTTTTTCTTTTTCTCCCCCCCTCCACCCCCCTCCACCGAGAAACTACTAATTCTCTTAGGTTTCTCATAGTGCAAGATTGGAAGGAGACTGAAATTGTGAAGTTTCAGAGGACAGAGAGGTGGGTGACCTGTTTCCAAAGCATTAGCTGGTGACCTCTTTTCCAAGCGTCATGACAAGTGCGTGGCTCTCATCTCTGTATTTGGCCCTTGCGCTTTGTTCTGGCTTCTTTCTGGTGTCATGAGAACACAAAAACCTTTCTGAAACCCACTGGTGAATTTTGACATGTTTAATACGGAAAGAAGTGTATACTTTTAACAGTAAAACTGCTGAATGAGACAAACATCCAAAGGTTTTGGTGAAAGCTCTGTTACTTGAAGCCTTTAAATCCAGATGAGCTATCTTCCCAAATGATGAGGTCTTACACATCATCACATTATGACATTTGATGTGGCTATTACTGATGCAATTCTGTGGCTTGTCTGAGGCAAAAGATCAGGTTAAATAATCCCAAGTATTGCTTCTGGATTTAAACTCTGTCAGTGACAGCTGGGTTCCCCTGAGCCTTCTCCAGTGAGTGCATTGCCTAGCATGGGGTGATTTCTTGGGTGCTTCTTCTCCAGGTTCCTCTGATGGGCATCAGCAGGGGGGTTCACGGGGAGTCCCTGAGAACCCCCTGATACTGGGTGTGAAGAGCAGGGGGCAGCAGGACAACTGTCAGAAGCCGCCATGCTCCAAAGGTGAGCAAAGGCTGAGCTCTGCCCTGTTTCTCCAGAGGGAAAAGGGTGGAAGAGGGAAAGGAGGACAGTACAGAAACATGATAATAGTGGGTTAAGAAAGCCTTGATGTTCTACTGTCCTGTACCTCCTGGGAGACAATGGTTTTAGACAATCACAAAAACATGTCCTGTGGCAAAACCCAATCCTCACCATCTCCAAGTCTGTTTAGAAGATGACATGTTTTTGGTAAGTGCTTCAATAGCCGCTGAAATGCCCGATGCATGTTATGATCTAACCAGTAAGTTATAGGTTCCTTTTTTTTTTTTTTTTTTTTTTTTTTTTTTTTTTTAAAANAAGGTTTCTTTTTTTTTTTTTTTTTTTTTTTAATTCATTGAAGAACACTGGCAAAACTGCAAACACATGTTTCTGCTGCTAAAGCTTAGCCTTATCACAGTTTGAAAATGTGGAAAATCAATTACATGCTTTGAATTGCTCCCTTTATTGCTATAAAAGAATTTCTTCATTCTTTGAGGGTAGTGTACGCTGGGTACCGTCTACCGCTAACAGGCTGTTAGGACTTTCTGCTAAATGAATACACTACAAGAAAACCAAACAGGAGGCTAGTGGAATGCTAAACATCCACTTTTTGCTCTGTTGTGGCTGCTCTGCAACTTGGGAACCCTCGGCTTTGTTGCTGCAACATCTGGACAACATTTGGGGCTGTCTCTCAAGTGCATGGGTGTGCACCTCCAGTGAATTTTAACTTTCAACATCTCTCTGCCTCTAATCTATATTTAATGTTTCATGACTAGTAGTCAAAGAAACTTCAGCTAAATATCAGGTTGGAATGAAAATGATCCTTGGGAAAACACTCATTTTCAGTATTCGCTGGCAAAGTGTCTGTGACAAGAGACATTCCCTGGAGATTTGTAGCCCATTCTCTCACAGTAATAATAATTAAGGCTCGTGATTACTGTGCCCACATAATCAAAGATCGCTTCATAAAATGTACTCCCTAGAGGGATGAATTCCCTGCTCCTAACTGGATGTCAGTCAGAGGGATCAGCACCCCCAGGGATCTGGAGTCTTTGCTTGCCCTTTTCATTACCATGTTGTTAGCATTGTGTTACTTCATATTCTTCTCGATGCAAATGAGTAGCTAATCATGTGTAAATCGCGCCCTCCAGAAGGCACATGTGGTGAGGTTTTTTTCCCCAAATCTACCACAGGGATTTCTCACATAGAACATAATTACATCTCTGCCATATGGGCTCATTTATATTCTATTACAGGTTAAGCTAATACAACTCAGAAATATGCTAAAAATACCTCAAAGTATTTTGAGCACTGTCAAAACACTTGTCATTTCTCGCTTGCCTGTTTGATTGGGAATGGCTTTATATTTATTTAGAGATCTGCAGTGCCAAGTTAACTTCAGAAAAACAAAATCAGGCTGGTTCTGTGTTGCCCAGTCTCCAAAAAATACTTTAATTCTCTTTAATTCTCTCCTGTGACATCCTCTTTTGGTGATGGCAAGGAGACTGGTGAGCAATGAAGGTGAAAACCCCCTAAGACACATTTACCTGCAGCAAATACCTCAGTGGGGTTTATGTTTCTCAGGGTGAAAGGAAGATGCATCTCACTTGTGTTCCTTTCTCATCACCAGGCTGGAGCAGGTCTGTGTTTGATGTCAGTATTTTATGCTGACAAAGATGCTCTTGCACTTCAGCCGTAAGAGAACTACAAACATCTCGACCCACAGAAGAAGGGCTATTGTGGAAATAACTTGCTTAAAAAATGATGCTAAGGTAAGAATAGGTCAGTGGTGAGTACCATAAATAAACACTTTAAAGCTGAAGCAATTAAAGGTTATATGATTTTTTTTTCCTCAGAATTGTGATACTACATCATAACATGTTATTTTCCAGTTTCAGTGGAAATGTTTCATTTCACTGTAGGATTTTATTTGACAAGATTTTAAAAATTATTATTACTTCACTGATTTCTAAAACTAATGCTGCTAACATCTATGGATAAAATCTGACTCCACTACAATTAATCTTCATTTTGTTATTTTTATTCATGCATTCAGTGTTTCACCCTTTGAAACTTGATCAGGTTGCCTTTAGTCCACCAGCCAGGAAGAAAACATCTAGAAATTAATACACAGGTAGGAAGATGAGGCCAGAAGATGGGAGAGGACCACACTGGACCTGCATGTGGTACTTCAGATGATACATTGCAAAACCAGTGACTGACCTTTGTTCCAAGGAGATGCTTACTAGAAATTGGACTGGGGTTTTAAAAACAGCAACTGTACATTTCCTATAAGTAGGAAATAGAATTCAGTCCTGATTTATAAAGCCCTTTGAGGTTTTCAGTGAGGAAAAACTTTGTGTGCATGTAATATATATCGATTCTATAACTATGAAATAAATTCTAGTACCTTTCTAGAATTAATTAGTATTTTTCAGAGTGTTGCTAGGAAATGTTTGCTCTTTTGTTTGCTGTTTTTATTGTACCATAGAATAATCAACTTTTTGGTTTTTCAACATTTGAACATTGATCTTTCCTGAATGTTTTTTGCATGTTTTCAGAGAACAACAATCACTGCTAACACATTGTTTGTGCAACAAAGTTCGTACGTGAGGAAGATAAAGTGTATGGAAAGTCTCCTTGAAGTCAGACACTCAAGCATTTTTCCGAATCAAAGCCTAGAAGTTTTCTTGTCTGTAGTTGTGCAATAGCATCAGACTCAATGGGAGAGAGTTTCCTTGGAGTTTACCTTGTTCTTAAAAGACACTTAGGAAAATCAGCTGAAACAACAGTTTTTTTGATCAGACCTGTGCACTGGTCATTGCTGAATAAGGAGAGCTGCCTGTTCGACTGGGTGTTCAGGGTAAAAGTGAAAAAAAATTGAGGCCAGCTAGGAGTTTATCACCAGAGAAAAGTGTTTTTCCAGCCTTTGTTATTTCTGAAGCAGTGTAAAGGACACTACAGCATTTTCGTACATCAAGGAGTCATAAAAAGCAAAGAGTCATCTCCTGGGCTGGGGAACAAAGATAAACAAACTTCAAATCTCAGAGCTAGCTCTATTAAATAATGTTTTAATTCAGCTATCATAGACATTTGATTAAAGAACGTGCTCTCCAATTTCTTTTGCTGTTTCTGTAGCCATGGTTGTGTAAAAAGCATCCCACGCCCTTGGAAAAACAACCTCCCCCTCTGGTGCACAAAAGGGAGTCTTTTACTCAACTTATTCACAGCTTGCTGCCTTTTTTCTTCAGGCGAGGTCTTTCATTTTCCATTCCACAATTTCGTTTGGTATAAGAGTACGGTCGTTGTGGATACTGCATGGTGTGCCTGTCCTGATTTTATGCTCTTCCCTGGGCATCCAGCATTGCTCATGGTTGCGGCCGGTCCGCAGTGGTGGTGTGGGCTGGTGGCTGTCCTGATGTCCCCATGGAGAGTGGGCAGAGGTAGCAAAGCAGGACAGGCTGAACAGCTAAGGGTATTCTCAAATACTCAAGACAACAACTCGTTCCAAGAGAGAGGATGACTGTTCATGTGTCCTCTGAGAGCTCTCCTTTATGAATTGCATGCAGGAGGTTGCTGTTTGGTGATACTTGTGTTGCTTGTTTCTCAGTCCTATGTCAGTATTTTCCTCTTGGTGGAGGGCAGCCAGGAATTTGAGGAAGAACTCTCTCTCTGGCACTGCATGCCTGTGCTTGGTCGTGTGTTCTGGGTGAGGCATTTATTTGTGGTCGGCGCCTGGATGGAAAGTTCTGGTCTGTGCTGGAAATTGTGTGTATGGTTTGCAGGAATAGCTTAAATCAAGTGCCTTCACATGAAAATTTCATTCTTAATATCCACACTAGCATTTTAAATCAATCATTCCTGGATATACAAATCATCTAGTAATTCAGTTTGGGCCTTTTTTGTCATTTGGTGGAGAAATGTGAAATTCTTTTGCTGTCTAACAATAGCAGGGAGCAGATAATATCTAGCTCTCTGAAACCCTTTGTACGCAATTGTAGTTTGCATTGGCCACTTGACTAACGTGCAATGCCTACATTCCGAATCTGCGGAGATGATAAACTGTTTTAATACCTCTACAAATCAATTAAATTTATTTTGCGCACCGTTCACCATATGCCAAATTGGGTGGGAGAGTAGAAACACTGAGCTGGGGAATCAGACTTCACATAAACGTGCATGAGAGAAACCTGGCAATGTGAGTGAGGGGAGGAGGTGAAATGTAGCTTTTCATTCCTTCATCTACAGGCAGATTTAAAAAAATGGCTTTCAGAAATGAAAGTATAGGGCAGATTGTAGAGTAAGGACTCGTGTTGCTGAGTTTCTCATTGGGTTTATCCCGCTGAAGCTTAATAATATTCCCTCCAGGGTGGCTGAAAGTTTCTTGGGAGTCCCTTTAATGCTTTGTACGCTGTAGAATGTAGGCAGCACATCTTCAGACCTTCTCATGGGGCTGGACTTCTGACTTCTCTTTGCAGTATCTGCTCACCATTGCGGCAGCGTAGATTAGGAGCCTGTAAATCTCCAAAGTGCCTGGCCGTAAAACTGATGGGTGTTCTGATGGATTTTGCAAGAGGGGTTGGGTTTGGTCTTCAAGCCCGTATATCCCAGCTTTTAAGCCTTTATTGTAGACTACATGAATTTCATAATTTGCAAAATTAAGCCTTCTTCAAACAAAATTTATCTAGCTAAACCCCATTTTCCCCCTCACATCTACCCTCCCATAGATAACATGTAGTTTTGCTGGGAAAATTTAAAGTTGACTGTAACCGCAATGCTTTTTACTCCTGACTAAATTAAGCAGCGATACAGATGAATTCAAGAATAAATTGCTAAATGCATTTCAAAATACAGGTGTAGGAGGATGAAAATCTGTGCTAGGGCAGCTGTTGTAAGGCTATGTATCTACCAAGTAAGTGCTGCTGAAATTTACTGTATAAAACTGTATATATGAGATCATTGTCAGAAGGAAGATGGATTGATTCACCTTAATATTACAATAGTATACCTGGTTGCAGGAACTACTGTTGACTGTTTGGTTTTGGAAACAGCAGGATATCCTTTGTTCACTTGGTTTCTCACTCATGGGGAAAAAAAAAAATCATTTTCCTCCTCATATCATACGTAGAATTTTTGTTAAAATACTCCATGCTATAAATTGCTTGAAGAGGACAGAACACCAGGCAAAAGTGTGTATTTTCAGACTGTTCCTCTCAGAAGGGAGCGCTATGTACCTGTACCCTTCTTGTTCCTTTGGAGAAGATTTTTCTGGGTGATGCAGAAGGAGGGCAGGCAAGTAATCCTGCTGCTGTGCTGGCCAGATTCCTACCACAACCTTGCGTTGGGTCTGCAATCTGTAAAGTGGAGCAAGGATGATGTAAATGCTAGCCCTGGAGGAAAGATGCTGAAGAAGTACTGGGTGGCACAGTATTATTGCAATGAAGGTATTTAACACTCAAGGCAAAAAGGAATCTTCTTATATGGAAGAAGATTGCAGACCATGTCCTGCTGGTTTCATGTGGAGGTACTGGTGGGTCAGAGCTCTGCTCTGGGGAGCAGCAGAAATGCCTGCCTGCCTGTTGTCTCACCCGGAGCAGATGTGCTGCTGGCTCTGCTCACATCTTCGGCAGGCAAAGTTGCTACAGGGGACCGTATTTTCCAGTGTGAAATTCATCCTCACTTTATATAACTCTTTAAACTCAGTGACATGACCACTGAGGGAATGGTTGGGCAGATCCTCTACGGTTTCATTCACACATGCAAGGGTTGTCCCTTTGAGGTGAGCAGGTTGCCAGCGCAAGCATGTTTTATTTAAGAGGGAGTTGCAGAGCATCTCTTTTTTTAAAGCGTGTTGCTCTCTCGCTTTCTGAACTCCAACTCAGCTGCTTCATGGGTGTTTGTGTATCCTGTAGTCATGTCTTCCTGGTAGCATCTGGCAGCAGGAATGGTTCTAACTGAGTGGTAGCTGACTCTGAGTAGGTGCCCAGCACTGTCATATTATCAGCAATTCCCACAAGTCTGAGTTTTCCTGTTTGACAGAATATATCACTTATATCTTCTGGACTAGATTGCTTGTAGAAGGGGAACATAAAAAAAAATAAAGTAAAAATAAAATAATTCTAGAAGAAGTCATTGATCAGCAAAGAGGAGAAAACCATCTTGCTCTGATGCTGCTCTTCATCCGCACTGAAACACAAGAGAGCAGCTGCCCCCACACCAGGGGAAGAGATTCATCTACATTTAAAGATTCGGTGCACGGAAAATGGAATGACAACATCTCCTCTCATTCCCGTGCCCAACAACATGTGCTCCAACAGACAGCTACATTGCTCCTACAGTATCTATTTCCCTTTATCTCTGCTTTTCAACCCCTTTCCTTCCTAAAGCCCTTCTTTGAGCTTTATTTGTTTTCTTGTGTTTCATTTGGAGCTTATGTTCTTCAGTGACCAAATCCTTCTCCCTTTGTCGCTCATCAGAGCCTTCATTGCTTCACATCGCTGGGAAGAACTGATCCAGTTATCTCCCAAATTGCATTTGAAGAGCCTGCGAGCCTGACTTCACAGCTAAACTGGAGAGCACCACAGCCGACAGAAAGACAGGATGTAACCTTTTCTGCTCTGTTCAGCAGTAGATGATGATTACCCAATTTTGCTACAACACCGGTTACTAGCAGAGGGGACAGCATGCCCTGCCAGCATTCCCAATATTCAGTCATTATGTGATGATTGTTACTGTCTTATTATTTTTATATTAGGGTAGCGATTAGCACTCTCAGAGCTTGATGCTTCCTGTCCAAAGAGACAAGATGATTTCACTCCCAAATTTCTCACAGACTAAGTGTGAGACAAGAGAAAACAGATAAATCCAGCGGACAGCTTGTGTACCAGAAATGGTAATTGATGCAATGAGTCACAGCAGTGTCCTGTTATAATTTCTGCAGGTTCTATCTGTCTGGCTGCAGAAGGCAGAAACCTCTCTTGCTTGATTTTGTTTTGTTTGGAACGTAACAAGTTCCTTCTCCGTCAAATCTATGCTCTCCCTGAACCTCTGCATCTGATTTGAGATGGGTGAGAGCAGCCATGCAGCCTTCCTAGAAGGAAGAAACATTTTCCCAAAGCAGCAAAGCTTTTTATTTATTTTTCAGCATGGTGTTGAATATCTGTTTTCACTTAGTAGAATAATGAGGGTAAGTATCAAACAACCAGGTGCCTGGACAGTGATGTGCTCCACTTAGTCGAAGCAATGGTTCTTCAGCTTGTTTCAGATATCTTCATTTTACTGTCATCGTGAGTTTTGTAGACTCAGACGACACCGCTTGCACCCTAATATTCCTACAGAAGCAGTTGGGGAATATGCTGACAACAAACATCTTACTGCATGAATGTGATGATGAGTCCATTTGCTTGGCTTGATCTCACATAATCCATCGAAATCTTCATGAATAGAAAAGGTTGAGTCAGCCTGACTGGTAGAAATGACATTCCCACTGCTGTCTCCCTGATAAGACGACTGCTTCACAGCTGAGGGGTTCAGATCCCTCTGTTTCACAGGGGGCTCGGTAAAATTGCTCTTCCTGGGAAAGCAGAGGTTTAAGACCAGTGGGTAGAGAGAGCATGGAGTTGGGGGCTGTGCTCAGTGTTTGCTTTTTGTTTTCTGTTTATATCACACCTCTGGCTTTATCACAGGAGGCAGGACAAGAGTGACAGAAGGAAAAAAGCATGAGGGGAACAGTCAAAAGAACATGAAACTCATCTTTTTTAAACACACCTTACTGGGCAGGAGATTGTCTATTTTCAGTTTTTTGAAAGGAAAAGGCTAAACTCTGGAGTACATCTTTGAAGGTGGGTCTAAGCTGAAAGCCAGATTTGGATAGTCTCAAGCTGCCAGGCACTGAAGTGACCATTTCTCACCATCAGACATGTAAACACAGGAGCAAGGTGGCAGAGACAGGCTGCAGGATCTCTCTAACCAGGCCTGCGAAGGACTGCTCAGACGAACATTTGCTGGGAAGGTGTTAGCATCAGCAGCCGTGCTTTTGGGAGCAGGGAGCTGGACCACATCACTTCCCCTTGTCCCTCCTGTGGTAGCAAGACTCCAGAGAGGGCTTACATAATGAGGTCCTGCAGCATGTCCTGGGGACTTTGAAGCCCAGATCTTTTGCTAGCGAATGTTAGTGTTGTGAATCTGCTTGTCTGCCCCTTGGGTGAGCTACTTCTCTGCTTTTCTCACTCTTGTTTTTTTCCTGACTTATCACATACAAGCTGTGAGCACTCTGTCGTGTCACAACCTCAAGGGTAGAAGATGTACCACGGCACATTTTTGTTTGTATGGAGGACAGCAATGTCTAAGCAGTGGCCAGTGGTTTCTTTGATACTTGGATGCCTTTGTTCCCATCACTGATTTCCGAAGAAGCCATCATCTGCTCCTGAGCACGACCCTCACCCTGCTTCAGCCTGACCACATAAAAAAACATCTTTGCACGAGGAAGGAGATTCCTGTAAGGAACTCTCTGGAGTGGGAATCAGGATGGCCCTTCAACTAGACCCTCACAGTGGTGTTTCAGGCTACCACACTGGGCTGAAGACTTCCAAGCATGCTCAACCCTTTCCTGTACTCCCTGCTGTGTCTTATTTTTGACCTTTCCCCTGAGAGATAGATCCACTAGTGAAGAGAAGATAATTCAGCTCATTGGGTCTCTTGGCACTCCCACTAAAGGGAGGAATAACAATTCAGCAGCAGCTTTTACTGATTGGCGTAGAAAAATCAGGCTTCTTTTTTGCTGACCCTACTGGCTTGCCACATACAGCTGTAAAACTTTATGCTCGTAATCTAGAAAGGCAGCTGGAATTTTTAGCCATAGGCTGTCAAATGTCATGTTCATACCATGCTGGATTAAATGATAATAGCAGAATAATTCTTTTAATAAGATATTTAAGACATATTGAAATAGAAGCTTTTGTGAAACAGATACATAGGAATTTTACCGCATCAGAGCAAAAACATACACTGGATTTTGCAGCTGTGGGGGTTCTTTTTAGAAAAGAGTGTTATTGATAGTTCAGCAGATCTGTCCTAGTGGTGTCATAAACAGGCTCAGTTCCTAGTGAATGACCACCAGGCCATTCATCTGGAAACTGAGCTTGCTGAAAATTTGCCACTTCATGATGCATTGCTCTGGGCCATTGCTTACCTTTTTTTTTGTTGTTTATTTTTAATTGCGTGAACACGGACTGAAAATGACCATTTAGACCACTGAGCACAGCCTCCCGTTACTGCATTTGACCAGTGGTTAGGTGTTCAGCCTCAAAGGAGCCACAAAAGTCTTGCCAGCTCCCTGTGACAAGGAGCTTCAGCAAAAGGCCCAAGCAAACTGGTGTACAGCGCAGAGACAGCTGAGGGAGGTCAAGGGTTTCCATGCCAATTCCAGTTTTCTTGAGCAATTATGTTGTTAATTATCAGGTAATCCTAACAATTATAGCACACCGTCCTACAGAGACAGTAGGATCATTGCCACCAATCTGATTTTTGGGAAGATTCCTTGGCAACCCCAGATCTGGCAGATACAACCTTCTGGGTGTATCTCAAAGGCACTCAAGAAATTTATGTTTCAGTAGAAGCACCCATGTAGCCTGTCCTACCTCTAGCTGAGCCCTAGCTCTGATGCTTCAAATGGGAGCCAAAAAAATCAGAGAGGTCAAGTCTGTGGGAAGAAAGGAAATAAAACTTCTCTATAAAGGCCAAGAAAAATCTGAGGCATGAGATTATATAGCTGTGGTGCAGAGGAGCACAGTGAACAAATGCCCCCTTCTTTTGGAGACAAAGCACAAAAGGACTCATGACAAATTTAAACTTCTGATACCAGGACCTCCTCCTTAGGGTCCCTTTCAAAAAGCTGTGAGGCCCCGTTTTGCAGCTGGTGAGGATCTTTTTCAACTTGTCTCTGCTCATCAGTTTGAAAAAATGCTTCACAGCTTATGAGTATGGTTTACATTTTATTTTTGATAATCTTCAGCAGAAGGAATTCTATCTTTCACTCCTTACACCGGACAGACCCTGCATAACTTTTATGGCTTTAGCAGAATTTTCCTTCCTTCTTCAGCTCTTTTTCAAACCATGTTATGTTCCCAAGTGGGAGCACATAACCTGGCGGGTTCAATTGCAGGGAAATAAGGCCCATTGCTTGTTTTATGTAGTGATCTGCTTCTGTAAATGAAGACATACTCACCCTGGAGGACCTCAGAAGCAGCTTGGCTGGTAAGAGGCAACCTGTGCCCAGAGGGGCACGTGTGAAACAACGTCCAGCAGTTTGATTTCATACACATGATGAACACAGTCAGGTGCCGTGCTCAGGAACACACCAATCTCCCCATCTTGGAATCAGAACAAGATGCTCCCTGACCTTGGCACAAGGGACCTTTGATTCCTGCTCAGGAGAACATCATCTGTGTACACACATGCAAGCTGAGAAATGGTCACGGTTATTGGCCGTAAGCATAACGATTAGAATATAATTTTTTTGCTTTGAGCTGTGCATACCTAGGTAGATACAAACATTTTCTCCTTTTGGATGTTCCTAATAGAGATTACAGATTTAGGAAAAAAAATGGATTTTTTTCATAAGCTCTAGCCCAATCTAATCGGCTCGGATTTTTCTAACATGCTGTGTCTTTAGAAATACAGTAAATATATACATAGGAATACTTTTTCTATCTTTTTTTCCTAATGCTGTGGATGAGGCAAAATTAAATGTGAGCAGTTTCCTCAGAGACTGTTAATAAAAGATGTAAGAGCCCAGTGTTTACATAATAACTTACAGCTGTTGAGAAGCTATTTTAGTTCAGCACATACACCAAGTTTACAGTTACTGTCTCCAAATACCTGTGGTCTGGCCACTTATTTCAGTCTGCTGATTATTTGGGAGAAATAAATCTACCCGTAGGTCCTCCTTCAGCTCCCTCTGCCTCGACAAGAACCAAGTGCAAAGCCATTTAAAGAAATACAAACCGGGTTTCTGGACACGCCCAGCATGGGTGAGAGGAGAGAGAGTAGTAGAGGGAGGGAACTTTTAAAAAATAGATGTAGTTTATGAATAGGTTACATCATAATGTCAATATCTTAATATTATATATTGATATAGAATTAATATAAATTAATATACTATATAAAGTAACATCTTTAATATAGTTACTAATATATGTAACATACTTTCTTACTTTATTAATTATTATTTATTAATAGTATGGTTTCCTGTGGGCTACGCATAACCATTATTTCCTCCCCCTCATTTTAGTTAATGATAGTTATATTTTTTCTTTTTTTTTCACCAGCAAAAAATGTATTTTTAACGCAATTTGATCATTGCATCTAAAATTACCTTTAATATCTAAGTCCAGTTCCTGAAACAGAGCATATCTTTCTAACGAGCCCCACAGATTAATTTATATGCTTATTTCTCCCAATGATTATTATTCCTGATTTATTTTTTTTTTTATCTAATTCTTCTAATGAGCGTTGGAAGCAGTTTAGAAAACCATGATAGAGGGTAAACCCCTTTTAAAAAGAAAAATAATACAGCTGAGTTATCTGCTGCCTCTGCTGGGGTTAGTAAGGGTGTTATGCTTTTGTATACACATCGCTTTGGGATAATAATGTTTTTGACTTGCTTATACATTTTTCATCAGACATCTCAGGCAAAAAAAAAAAAAAAGTTGTATCGTGCAGATCTGTAACTGCAGCTGCTTTCCTATCCTGGAGCTGCAAGGGAAAGATGAGATACATTTTCATACTTGGAGAAAAAGGTCAGAGTTAGAGGGGGAAAAAAATCGTATGAAAGTGCAAAGCCTTGGATGTAAGTAGCTAGCACCCTAAAGCAGGTGCTAACAAGACCTTCTTGACAACCACTGAGTTTTTTTGTGTAGCAGAGGAAAAGTTATGGTGGAAAGAAAAGGAAGACGCAGGGAATAGCATTGTACTGTGTCTGGCTGGGATTAGAGCAGCCGAATGAGTCATCGTTAGGAAATACGGGCAGCGGAGCGTCCTTTCATGTCTCTCGACGCTGATGGAATTCAGGCCCAACCAAGATGACAAAATTCATTCTGCTTGAATAGTTGTCCGTATTTTTTAAATGAAACGCATGTGGGGCTATTAGCTCCGCTCGCCGTCGAAGGCGGCCACGCTGCAGCCTGGCCAGATGTTTGGCAGCCTTTGAACACCTGGCATCCTCCGGAACAGACACATTTGAATGAGGATAAATATTAAAACCATCTCACAGCTTTCTCTTCCAACTCCAGGGTAGGTATTTTTTACATTAAAAAAAGAAAATAAAGTATAATATGTAGCACGGTATAAAAAGTTAAGCAGAAATGTATATACTTCAAGTGTTTTATAAAAACAGAAAGAGAGAGGAGGACAGGACCAGGAAAGAGCCTAGGCTCCTCCCACACCTGAGGAGGACAGGATGGGCAGGGAGACAGATTTCTTTCTTTCTTTCTTTGTCAGAAAGAGACACTGGATTTCAAGGCCCAAAAAAACACAAATGATAATCTGTGCTTTTGTTAGGGATTTATTACATTATTTTAAAAACTAATATGCAATTTCTCAGCCTGGAAAAATCACTCCCATGAGTTCTGCCCCTATCAAATTATCCTCTCTTTAATGCCATTGAGGAACTGAGATACTTAGGGGCATGCTGAGAAGGTCAGTCATGTCCTTTGGCTAAAAATCGAGCAAGTGACTTTTCCACTGAATAGGGTTTAAATCTTTAGTGAGCCACGGTTCTGGATTTCAACCAAATAGGAATATTGCAGATCCATGTGCTTCTCCTGGGCTAATTCTTTTCAGGTGTTACGACAGATTCTGGTATGTTTTGTGATTAGCTAGCTATTGACATGATGACACGGGGCACTGTTAGAGCGGTCTCCATCGCCTCCACCAGTGAAAAGTGAGCGCAGAGGGGAAAACAAAGACCAGGACAAGAACCAGAAAACGGAGAACCCATCACATGGCAGAAGTTAAAAGGACTTTGCTAGTTTTATATAACACAGGAAAGCTTTAGAGAATATACCATTTATTTCTCTAAACATGTCTCCAGGAGGAAAAGGATCTTTCTTCTGAAGGGCAATGCAGCACAAGGATGTAAATCAGATGTGAATCCATTAATTTTGGATGCAAAAAAGGACCAGCAAAAAAAAAGAGTGAGTCTCATATGGATTTCTAGGAAGTTGCTGGAGTATATAACCACAAACCACATTAGTTTGAAGCTAATTTTTGATTAACTATATTCATAAAATGTGATGATATGGTTGTCTACAATATCAGGTAAACGACTTTGATGAGGAAAGAAAAAGCCTCTTCTAATCATTTTATCAATGTGCTTCATTTCAAAAATATCTTCCAAAATAGATTGATGAGGAGTCCTGCGGATTTCACAAGACGCTTTCTAGCAAGAAATGGTGCAACATTACTTCTTTCCTTTTTAGTACAGTCTGAAGGTGGAAATGAGTTGAGTGCTTGTGTTGTTTCACTCATTCTGAGGCTCATTTTTCAGATCCCAGTTGTATTATTCTTCTGCCTACAGCTGCTTCCACAAACATCTCAGCAAGTGGACTGAATCTAAGAAATCCTTGTCCTTCTGCCAAGATTTCTCTCCCATTCAAGCTCCCCATCTTTTAAAGACATTCTAGGTAGTACATAGAAATAGTGACACAGCAAAGACGCCGTCTCTGGAACATAGTGTTTTCTGTCAATGTTTTATTAGCTAAAGTGAATGACCAGCTCTGTAAGAGGTGTAAGAGAACAGTTGCTGTTTATTTTTCTAGATTGTTATTACGACTCTGCTGATTTTGTTTTTTAATAACATTTATCCCTGGTTGTCTATGTCCTATACACTGTTGGAGCATAAGTGAGCAGAAAAATACAGCTAGTTTTTCTACCATATTTTAACCTTAAAAGTGTCATAAACTCAGAAGCAAATCTACTAAAATGAAGGAATTCCAAATCATGACAATGTACCGGCCATTTTTGGTAAACTGAAGGGCACTACCACAGGAAGAGGAGGTGCCTGTCCATGGAGATCCTGCAGAAAGTCTGAAAAAGCGTGACCAGAAGTGTCGGGGTAACTGCACACTCCTTTACTGGTAACATGCACTACTAGAGTTCTATAAAAATGAAAACAAAACAAGGATATAGTTATGTCCCGCATCTACATCTCTACATATCTATAGGCTTCGTTCACAGGAGGAGTTTCAAGCTCTGTGCACTTACACCGTTCGCTGCTATAAAAAAACCTGTTCCTCTAACAGAGGCCAACAGGGTCATTATCTGCATTACTTCACAACAATTTCCCACAAAGACTCGTGGGCTCTGCGACATTTCACAAGCTTCCAAGTGTTTAAAAAAATAAAATTAACTAGACGTTTCACCCATAGATACCATTTTGCTTACACTGTTTAGAAATTGTAATAACAGCAGCCTCAGACTGTTATTTTGTTGTCCTTACGGTACCAAAGAAGAAACACATCCTTTGAAAACAAACCAAAATAAAAACAGGATGAAGGAGGAATTGCTAAGGCTGGTATCCTGTAATTGGAGCTATCATCTGTGTTGAGGTTCCAGGAAAACAAATGCATACCACACTCTACCATCCACTCTGCTTAGCTCCAAGATTTAGCTCTATGGCTCCCAAATTTTTTGTGTGCTCCATCTCTCCCGTGTGGGACAATTGTCGTATCCTATGGTATCATATGCGTACATCAGGTGACGTTTCTGTGTGACCTACTCTAAGTGATCCTACTCTGGCAGCGGGATTGGACTTGATGGTCTTTTGAGGCTGCTTCCAACCGCTACCGTTCTGTGATTCTGTGATTCTGTGATTCGTGATTCTGTAAATCATTTTAACTGGACAGGGTTTGGTTTAATTGCAAGGAGCAAACAAACGTGTGCTTGTTTCCAATTTAAGAAACAGAGCAATTTAGATCAATTTTAAAGTTCAGTTGCAAGAAAGCATTCTGAACTGTGTACGTGTATATTTCATCAGCCCGACTTTGACATAGCTAGCATGTGGAATTTATTATATATATAACTATACACATATTATTTATTTATATACATTTGTATGTGTATACATCCGTGTGTAGCGATACATATGTGCAAATAGAGGTGTGGCAATAACATAGCTCCATCATGATGAAAACATGGAGACTGGTTTCATCTCACCTTGATTTACTCATCGAAAAGTTGACATCTATCTAATCTGGTCACGTAGGTCCCTCTGACTGATCGACATTTGTCCATTTGGAGTGGGTAATGTGTCCTTCTCCCTCTTGCCGGCAGAGAAAGCCCTAGATGATTAATGCAGAGAAAACACAAAACTTTCAGAACACTAAAGTTCGGGACAGGAAACTCCAACCGACTGTATTCTCAAAGGAACCCTCTTTTGTGGAGTTGACTGATCTAGATTTATGCACCACTTCTGGTTCATACTTTCGGGTATTTTTTTGTGGTGGTGATAATAATGGTGGTGCATACCACCAAGTTAGGAAAGATGTTTTCAAATCAGAAAGATTTTTGGTGGTTTGGTTGGGGTTTTTTTTAGTGGTTATGGTAATGATTATAATGAAGAGGAAATTGTTCATGTTGCAAATTCATCGTTTATTTTGGGTTTTTTTTAATTTTCTCAGTAAAAATGTCTTTGAAGCTGATAATGGTATAATTGTATAAATGTGACTTGATCACTGAAATCACAGAGCGGACTTTGAAAACATGAGGGAAGAAGGAAAAAGGAGGAGAAGGATTCATGAGATCTACAGTAAAGAGAATTATTAATCTGCAGAAATATGTGCCTCTGTTACTACTGGCTCTGCAAAAAACTGATTTCACATGTTATAATGTGCCTTCTAAAACTGAAAAAAATAGGAATGGATGTGGAAACCTACATTTGTACAGCACATGAACACTTTGATCTCTTAAGAAGGCAGCTGTAGAATAAAATGTAAATTAGATTTGAAAAAAATGCTAACCCATGAGAAAAAAGAAAACACAACAAAATTAAAGGCCAAAAATCATGTCTCCTGGTATAAAGGCGAGACTTGGCAATAACATCGCTGGGCCCTTCTAAAAGCAAAACTCGTATGCTTGGCTCAATGTGCAGCACCGAAATTGCCTCAAATCTAAATATTATCTCTACCTTTCTAGTAAGTTTTGAGAGCCAAATTCCAGCACTGTCTGACAAAATGTTAATAGTTCTCTACAGTGATGATTTGAAGCAATAATTCATCCTATAAGCAAGGCAAATCATTGTGACCAACTTCTTTACTTAAGTAAAACAAGTAGAAGCGGAGAACTTGCTGTGTCTAACGCAGACTAGACCCAAAGGTGCTATAAAATAGCATGGAGTGCTTTGTAAAATTTGGAAGATATAGTAAGTGCACGAAAAGGAGTGATAACTGCCCTGTGATGCACACTAGCACTTTTGGAGATAATAATAAACTGGTTAAAAACTTGTTTAACCAAGTTAGTAGCATTTCGCTGCTACCTAAGGCAGAGCTTAGGACCAAGGCAATTTGCAAAGCTAATCTAGTTCTGTGATCCGTAGGCTGTGACCCTTCGACAACCCTCCTGGTGATGGGAAGAATAGGGATCTGGATGTTAGGAAGATAAGAGGGTTAGGAAGGCAGCTGGGTCTGCAAGAAAAAGCAACCAAACCCCATCCTGTGAGGTCATGAAATATGCCTTTTGTTTAGGTAGATGATGAATAAATTTGATGTATGAACATCTTGTTTTCCAAAAGTTGCTGTTGGATTCTTAGGCTTCATTTTCACAGAGGCCAACTTAAGAAATTCTGTGCCAATTTTCATAGCTTCAAAGTGTGATTGGTTTCTAAATTAGATAAATAGAGCTTCCAAACATTATGTCAGCTGTGTGTCAAGCTGGCACAAAAAAAAAAGGAGAAACACCCTATGTCAGTGTCATTTAAATAAACAAGTTAGCAGCTACTCATAAAGGCCATGAAGGGAGTAATTTAGAAGAATGTGAGTTCCTGACTCCAGAATTCCAGTTCTCTGATCCAAACAACAGCACTCCCACACACTGGGGAATGTACACTGGAAATCAATATGGGAGTGCCAAAGCTGGAAAGTTGTATCAAAGGCAGTCAGAGACAGGAAATTGCAGATTTGGATCTGGGTCTGAAATCTGCCACTTTGGCCTCTTTCTAAAATTAAGTGCAACTCCCTGGAGTTTTGGGGACAGCTCAGCATCGTACTGTGGGGAAGTCAGTGGAGGAGAGGCAGAAATAGAATGGCAATAGAGTCCCAGGATGGCAAGAGAGGGAGTGCTGGAGTTCAGAAGATGCTGCCAAAGACAGGAATTGTTTTGAAGGGAATTAGATGCAAAGGAGAACTTGGAGAGAATTGGGAGAGGATGAGTAAAGTGGAAGGAACTTATGTCTCATGATGGCTTTTGTGTGCCGTCAAAACTTAGCTCAGTTTAAATGATTAAGGTGGGTTTGGCGCAGAATTTCTCCAAATAAAAATGTCAAAAATGCTTTTAAATTTGCAGAAACAAGTCCCAGGGATCATTCAGATATTGCTTTCATTTTTAAACCAAGCCCTTCTATTCTAAAACCACAGGCACTGCTCAATTTCCCTAGAGAGATAAGTTTCCTCTTCCAGTCTGATTTCAATCTCAGGAGAAACCAGATAGAAATACGAATTGCAAGTTGTTTATATGAACAACCTCCTGTCCAAACCTTTAGAGCGTTATCAATCACTGGTGATACACAAAACGCTCAATGGGAAACAATTATTGACATTTATCTCTTTTTTGGTATACTGATTTCACTGACATAATAGTAATAATAAACTTCAAAAGCTTTATGGTTCCCAAATACTTTCCTCTTTTTTTCTAACCTCTTTAATGTGTCTCTACCATTTTTGGAAGCCATCATTTCTGTGAAAATTCTGTATTAAAGGGTTTGCTGACTTCAGTAATGATCTTGGGATGAATATAATTGAGTCAGAAAAATCTTTAGGTTCTATTAAGATTGAAGAATACTTGAAAAAGAAGTCAGCCTTGTTGTTACTAAGTATGTCCAGCATGGTAGTGTGAAAGCTGAATCTCACTGGAAGAGAAACCTGCAGATGAAGTGCCCTGGTTGCAGCTGTGGTTGTAATGGGATGTGGCACACCCTCCAAAGACAGGAAGAAAAACTGAAAGAAAGGATCATCCCAAATTCTTTTAAAAGTCAGTTGTGGATTTAGGTTTGCAGCTGGAAGGCAAACCCAGAAGGACATTAGAATGGATCTTGGGAATTTTTCATTTGTGCTCTACATTTTACAACAGATCCCTTTCTCTGTAAAGCAACTACAAAAATCCTTGACCTGAATACAGGGAAGATCCAGGTCCGGATCTGAAGCTTCCATTTGTCTCATTTCTACTCTCCTGAGAGAGAGAAGGACAACTGTTACAGCTGCAGTTTGCCGGATGGTCTGGAGCCAGTGCTCTGCCTTTTTCTTCTCTTTCTCCTTTCCTCCTGTCTCTCCATCCAAGACTGTCTTGAAAGACATAAGGCACTTGCTGTGGAAACAGTCTATCCCACCAGACTTCTTAACAAATTTTCTTCTATGATTTATGGCCACAGAAAGGAGCTTGAAAACTTTCAGAAAAACATCCTCCTTTAGTCCTTCCTTCAGTCCTTTTGGAAGGCTTGTGATGGAAAAACTTGATTAAAAATCAAGAAAAATATGGCAGGAGATTGTAATTACCTCTCTCTAGAGCATTGTCCTATTTATAATTTCATTTTAAAAAATACATTTGTGCATTTTGTACAGACATGTAGGTGTAATTGGTGCATCCCTCGTCATTAAAGCAAAAAAGTAATTGCTACATATATTTCAATTACTCCTCAAATTTTCTGCTTTCAAAAAAAAGAATTAAAAAAATTTGTTCTTTGACATGAGTATTGTGTATCCTTATCACATACAAGAACTCCAGGTGCCCCTCAGGGCCACTGTAGCTTATTTAGAAAGTCAGATGTTCATCTTTTTAAACTTTAGGGGTCTTGCAACTCTTTTCAAATGCCATGTCACTACCAGTTCCTTTCACCAGCACTCAGTTGCCAGCAAATCTGGAAAAAAATTCTAGTTCTATACTAGATCTCCAGCCAAGACCGAGTAAGTTTGTCACCTTTTAAGGCTCAGGACAAACCCACATGAAACACAGAGCAGGATTTCTCCCGGTTAGCCCCTTTCTCCTCCCCCTGCCCCCTTTCCTTCGAGGGGATGAGGTAAAAAGGGGAATAAGGAAGAAAATGCCTGATCCAAAGCTGGAAATTAAGAGTGTAACAAATTTAATGAAGGCGATACTTGCTCCTGTGCAGATCAAGGCCACTGCTCAATCTTGTGCCCCACATTGGGGGCTATAGAAAGGAAAAGGCTGCACCTGTGGGGAGGAGTGGCCAGGACTGGTGACCCTGAACTGACCAAGGAGGGAGCCCATCCCGTGTACAGCATGTTCAGTATAAAGCTGAGGGACCATAAGGGCCAAGCTCTCTTCTTCAGTGGCTGGCATCTGAGGGGGCCTCTGTCTGTTCTGCCTTGGAACCTGACCCACACGTTCCTGAGTCCAGCTCCTGAATCTCGTTCCCATCTGCTGCCAAGTCCAATCTGCAACTTCCCCAGTACCTGCTCCACAGCGTCAGTGGTGACAGTGAAGTAATTGCTGTCAGGTCCGACATTTTTTATTTTATATATTTTTAATGTGTATCATTTAAATATTACTCTTTTCATTAAAACTGCTTTAGTTTTCCAATCCATAAGTCCCTTACTCTCTTTCTCTTCCCCTTGGGAAAGGAGAGGAGTTAATAGAGATTGTCCGTCACTCATCTAGTGGCTGGCCCGGGCCTAACCCTTGACAAACAGTTCTAGTGGTTCAATAAGAGGAGAACAATGGTTTTTTTATGTTACAGAATGTATAACAAACTTAGGTAAATGACTGAAAGAAACATCACACAGGGACTTACTTACCATACAATTCATTGTCAGAATGGCTGGGCTTTGTGGCAATAGAGTTGCTGTTGTGAGGCAATGAACAATTTTTCAAACTATTCAAAACTTACAACCAAGCAAGGCGGTCTTCACAGAGGTCAAATGGCAAACACAGTCTGCACAATTGAGATATAGTTTGAATATTACTAAAATGCTTTATTCCTTTTGAATTAATACATTTCTGTTGAGAGAGAAAGTGAAAGGTGTTATTGCAGGGAAATAACAGAGTCAGGCCTGCTCTGCCTATCCCATGGGACAGTATTTTTCTCCCTACAAGAAAAAAAAAATAAATCTTGATCTTGCTTCTGCTATACGAAGGTTGGGCAGTTTCACCGAGGACTCTCAGCCTTCAGAATTGCCCCAAATGTATTTAATGGGGTTACTCTCTGTCTTCACAGTATTGAATGTGAAAAATTGATCTGTCTTTCTTATTTTTTTTTATTCTGAACTGATACTAGCATATTATGGATCAAGCAACTGACACCAGTGATTTGTATTGTGTCATTAAACACCCACTTGACAGCTCACTATCTCCCACTTTAGTTGAGGTTCTCTGTCTTGTAACTAGTGAAGGAAAGAGCTTTGCTAGTTTCAGAATCCTAAACCTGAGCATTTAAAAATGTGTTTTCTTCACAGGCCATTCATTCTTTCCAGGTTTATTCTGTATTAAATATACACAAATCTTGAGCTATAAAACCTTTACCAAGACCGGTTTTTGCAGCCCTATCTGGACATTTCCATGTCGGTACCAAGTCTTCAGATTCAAAAACGATTGTCGGTCTTTCTTGCCAATATTCACGATTCCTAGACTAAACTCATTTTTTTGTCACAATACACGTTTCTCATTTAGATAGTTCTCTTCAAACTCTGCAGATGGAAGCTGCAGGGTGTTTGCAAATATTCCCAAGAATAAAAGGAAGGAATTTTATTGTTTCTCTGTAAGATTTCTCCTTCATTTTTCAGTCCATTGTACATTTCACTTAATGGTAAAGTGATGGTTGCTGAACCACGTTTCTAAAATGCATGTCTACCTGTCAGTTCCAATGTGTCTCACAGCAGCGGGCGTTAACTTCTCATGCTCGAAAGTACAAAAAGGTTATGCTGCAGTGAAATGTTAACAAGGTCATATCATATATGCACTAACTCGTTGCACTTTTCCTCCTTTCATTGCTCCTGTTAGGTATTATTCCGCGTCATGCATAAATAATGTTGCGCAGAGACAAAGTCAGTGTACTTTATATTACTGATGCTCCTATACTATTGAGACAGGCTGAACATCTGGATTGAGTGTCAGAAGGTGTCACTTGCGAAATTCTTCGTAGGTAGCCATCAAAGACAAGTGTAGCTGATGAGTCCATGTGTTCACGACTAGAAGATGACTTTTTGCTTCAGCTCGCCCCAGCAGTAACTGTACTAAGATGGTGTTTGTATAGAGGAGGGTTGGCAAATCATTCCTTGGCAATCTGATTTTACTGGACTTTTGTGGAGTGCTGTACTGGACGAAGCACATGAAAGCTCAGAAGAGCAGCACAAAAACACAATTTGTGCACTAAGGAAGTATTTCACAAGTAGAAAAGTCTCAGCTACTGAAAACTCTGACAAGGGAGGCAGAGAGAAATAATTTTCCCTTGATGGGAGCTCTGTAGAGCTCTGGTGAGCATGCCAGCACATCTGCTGAAAGACCTCGACTCCTCCCTACGCTTCTCTGCTTCCAAACATCACCATCAGCAGCCTTGGACCTCCATGGAGTTGTAGCTCCAGGATTTTCAGCCAATATGATTTGGTTTCTCTGATCCCAAGCTCTGCCTGTGTGGGCTGCCTAGGCCTACAGTCTGCTTCACATCCCTTTTGATTCCCTCCAGATGGAAAACGGCAAATTTTTTTTAGGCTAGATATTCCTGGATGATGTTGTGGCAAAAGGCCCGCTTCAGTCTTTGTCCCCCAAGCTAAATTACCACACACATGCTAATTGCAGATTTAATTGTAAATAAACCTAATAATACAATCCACAGGCATTTGCTTGAATGTCTGTCACAGAATTTCTTTGCTGGTGTATTTTTTGTTTAATTTTTTTTTTCACATCTACATATATCTGGCAGTGAATCTGAGTTTGCCCAAACCTAGGTCAAGTTCTCTATAGCAAATTCTTTATTTCAATGGGTAAAAAGTTAAAGAAAATTAAGAAAAATGAAAAGGTGATTTCCTGCAATAGGGATGAGTCAATCTGGTGATGTAACTTGTACAGTGTTTGGTGGTCTTTGTAATGAGATTTGACTCTATGCTTACAACAACTTGAGGCTTGAATGAATCTGCAAGATAATCAACACAGAGAGGTATATATAAGGAAAGAGTGATCTATTATTTTTCTTCTCTGTTAGGTTGCTAACAATAGCTAATATTTATAGAGCTCAGTTCAAAGAAGAAAAATCTCCATTTTTGGCTCTTGGAAGATGGAAATTTTGGGGTTAAAAGAGTGTGGGATGGGTAACAACTTCTCTGGGTGAGGTGTCTTCCCATAGGATTTGATTTCTCCCCTGAGACTATAAGGTAAAGCTATTTTAAGCTCAGGATTTTTATTTCTTTGTAAATCTCACATATCAATTGAAGTTTTGCTCCGATACAGCAGGAAAAGTAGAAAATCTTCATGCAAAGGTCATTCTGAAAAATGCGTTGCTTTGGGGAAAAGTGAATATTTATCAATTGTTTTTTTTTAAAATATAATAGAAAAGCAACTGCCCCGTTCTCTAACGAGCTGGGAGTAAGCCAGAGAGCAAGCCGTGCAGCAGGTATCTCAGCAATCATAGACCCTCAGCTCAGGACAAACTGACAATCACCTCATTGAGGTGAGGGCTCAGATCCACCCTTTTCCTGCTTACCCTGCTTCTCCTCACTGACACAAATCAGAGTCATGATGGGCTTGATCAGGAGCTGCAGGCTGGGGGGACTTCTCATCTCTCATGAGCAGCCTTAGGGTGAGACAACGGCAGGAGTAAAGCCCTGGAAACCCAGGAGTACCCAGGATGAGGGATTTCGCATGGTGAAACCAAGCCAAGCCACACACTGAAGTTTGTTCTTCAGGCAAACCATGACATAATTTGATAAGAAGCCTGACAAATTTCTGATGCACCTTGGACTTTATTTTACTGCAAATTCTTCTCAACTGACTACTTTCCGCAAAACTCTTCAGCTCGGTTGGAGCCAAGCTTGGTCAGATCAAAAATGTTTCATCAGAAAATTCCAGATCAACTCTATCACTGAGTCTATTTAGATTGTGTTACTTGGAGGCTGTCTCAATAAAAACAGACTATTTAATTTCACTTTAGTTTATAGTTTCTAGTCATGGCTATTTGGAAATGAAATTTCTGTCACCAGTACAATTCCAGTTTCAGCATTTGTTTCGTCTTGGAACAGAATATTTTAAAATATAAACACATTGGTTTAATTTTTACTTTATTTTATTTATGTCATCAAGATATCAGAAATGGATTTTAATTTTCCTGTGAGATTGTTTGGATTTTGACAAAATATCTTCTGGAAAAATGTCACAGGGTATTTTTTCTTGTTTCTAATTTGGTTGCTTTTTACTCCTCTGAGACTGCTAAAATGAATCCATACCTTCAAATCAGGAAAGGTTAATTCAAAATCCAGTTAATCATGTACTAATAATAGAAGGTAAACAACTATGAGGCAACTAGACTCACCAAAAATAATGTTGGCAGATGCAGACAGACGTGTGCCAGCACCAAAATGCACTGATCAGGAATGAAAATCTGCCGTCTGCAGTGTCACTTTTTACTCAGTCACCGCTGGCTTAATTAAGTTTTTCCTTCTGTGTGATTTGCCACTCCATGCCAGTTTTAAACCACAGACCATTATACTCTCGTTTTTTAGACTGTCATTTTACTTGAAAAATTAAACTGAAGCCTAATAATCGTTGTCATTTCTGTATTATGACTAATGCCTTTGGACTTGGACTTCCAGAGAACCTTGGCCAAATGCTGTTGATTTCTGTAGTCTCTACAATGAAGAGGATTATCAGCAGAAAGAAAATTTCAGTTCTTTTCCAGGAAGGAATTCAGTACATAATCTGATATATTTATGACTTCAAGAAAGCAACAAAACTGGAGAAGGTTTATTTTCCATGGTGAAGGTGATGTTTGATTGCTGTTGAATACTTTTCATGTATTTTTAATCAGTAAAATTCAATATTCACTGAAGGATCAAAGCACAACAGAGGCCAAATATTACTCTTGGAGGCATAAGTTTGGCTCGTATTTTTCTGGGCTTGTCTGAATTTTGAGACACAGTCTTTTACATTGGGAACTGTGTAATCTGGTGAAAGGAAGGAGCTGCTGCTCTGCTTGGAAGTGACACCCCCGTGGGTACTCTCTCAGTGCCAGCAGTGCCCCTGGCCTCACATGCAGCCCCCAAAGAAGCAGGAAACAAGCAGAAGAAAGGAATGGATCTCAAACCCATCTTTCTTGGGTATTTAGTTGCTTAGTGCTGCTTCAGGTTGGTAACCCCTCATGCTTGCTCCTCTCAGCTTCTGCAGAAGCAGCTCTCTCTCATTCTCACACTTTCCACTCCATCTCACCTCCTGTCTTTTTATCTAACAGCTTCACTTTTATCAGTACAGTCCCTCAGTACAATCCTGGTGGTACCAGACACCGGGAGTGTCTTATCCCCAGTCAAGCTCTGCTGAGGTCACCAAGTGAGCATGCCTGGTCCTGCCCTGCCCAGCATGATGCCATGACAGACGCTCCCGGATCCAATACCCTGCTAACCTTTCCATACTTGACACATCCACCCTGCAGGGGTTACAGAGATTTAAGTTGAATATTAGGAAAAATGTCTTTACCGACAGCGTGGCGAGGCATTGGAGCAGGCTGCCCAGGGAGGTGGTGGAATCCCCATCCCTGGAGGTTTTCAAAAAAACGTGTGGGTGTGGCACTTCAGGTCATGGTTTAGTGGTCATGATAATGGTTAGTAGATGGTTGGACTTGATGATCTTGAAGGTCATTTCCAATCTTTTCTATCATTCTATGATTTCTGTCTGCAGGGCTAGACAACGCTTTTCTTACGAGGTGAAGGCAGCTTGTCCCTGAAGCCCCATGTTTGCCATAGAACGGCTGCCATTGGTAAATCCATCTAGATCGTGGCAATATTTGCCCTGTGATACCCAACTGTTAAAGAGAGCAAAACTTGACTTTGAAGTAGATCCACTGGGGCTTTCATCTGTGACAAAAAGGCAGGAATGCCAACTTTTCCATCTTCCAATGCATATTTAAAGGTATTTTAGCTCCATTACGGGTATTTTTTGGAACAGGGCTTACTCCAGATTTTCCCCTCTACTGTAAGCATGAGAGTGTAGAGTCACTGTGAGAATCACTTCCCTCCCAGGTCAAAATAATTTTTAATTTCTCAATGCACAGTGGAGAAGCTGGAACAATTTTCAATACATTTCTCCCAGGCTAACAGGGTGGCCAAGTCACTTGTTTGTGCATATCTTGATTCACATCCCTTTAGGTAGAAAAGGCAAATGAAGATGATTTCCCCCATTCAGTGTGCTAAAGCTATGACTGTTAACTGAAAGCAGGTATCCTCACCATGGTTAGGGATAGAATAAACTGTATATATGCCTAAGAAGTTGAAGAGAGCAAAGCTGAGAGTGCACAGGTTTTGCCTCTCTAGATCCCCTTTGGACAATGAGTTGTTTTGTCTTTCGTTAATCACATTGCAAGATCGTGTCCCCATGTCATAGAGACAGTGAATGTACCCACTTCAGGGCTTCAAATCCTAGTGCCAGGGAGCTGCTGACATTATATGCGAAAGTCTTACTGAGTTCATATCCCCTTCATGATGCTCTTCATGAGCTGGGCTGGATAAGCAAGTGCAGAATTGATTTTTGACTAGCAAATTTTGAGGTCTACCTAAAGCCGTGGTCTGAAATAGCCAAGGCTCCAGCTTGAAGGTCAGTGGCAGGCTGCTCCCTGCCAGCAGCAGCAAGAACAGGGGCTCAGCACCAGGGAAGCATTCGGCCTGCAACAGTAGCCCCAAGGTCAACCTTGCAGACAAGGTTTGGGAGTGTTACGTGAATAATGGAGTGTGGAAACAAAGCTAGTCCAAATGTTGAGAAAACATCTGGCATGGGTGCTTTCAAACTATCATCTGTATTTCATTCTGCTTGCCAACACACATCATTAACTTTTAATGTAAAGGAAAACAAATGTGTTTGTCAGCAGGATGACTATCCTCCAGAACATTTTTTCCATCTCTGAACATGTTAATTATGGTTTCCCCTAAAATATTATATTAACATTAAGATTCTGAGTAAATGTTTCTGTAACTTAAAGAAGCTCGTGAAGACAGTTTGATTTTTTTTCTCCAAGCTTTCAAAGGTCTTGTGTTTGTTACACCTAAATATTTATGTGTGCCCTGATGCACTGTCACCATTCCCAAGTGTTCTCAAGGTGTTACTCTACGCAGCTCCTCTTCCCCTGTTTCACAATAAGCTCACCATTCTGCATCTCTGTGAGAAATAGCTGGCAAAATGCATCTCCCAGATGAGGACAGTATTTATTGTATTTGGAATAAAAATCATTGAGAGACCAGGAGGATGCATAGAAAATTGCACTGATGTGGGGACTGATTCAAATCAGATTGTTTCATCATGGATATCAGAAATGGATTTTTCCAGCCTGTTCCAACACCCTTCGGACTCTCAAGTATCATTAAGTAGCCAATATCCACAATGAAGTTTTTATTTTTCATACTGACTTGTTCTGGAAGACTGCAAGGAGGGAATAGTTTATAAGGAAATATATATTTTTAAAACTCATCATTACAAAATACTAAACTACATTTCCAATAATCAAATGAAAGACTTTCTCCAACATAGAAAAGCATATAAAAAAGATGAACATAGGTCTATACAAAAGTGAGAAGGAAAAAATATTTTCCAGTCCTTCATGGTCTCTGAATGAAACAAATCACACTTAATAAATTCCTGCAATACAGGGAAATTTTAACACATTCAAGGGTTAACAAAAAACTTTTCAGTCAGGGTGGGCCTCTAACACACTAAAGAAATTTTTTGTTCTTGGACTCTGACAAGCCATGAAATATTTAAACACAAAAATCTATTTCCCCAGTTACATGGCAACGTTGCAGCTTTAAATATTAAAAACAATAACACTCTGGTATTCTAAGCAAGTACAAGAGTTCACTGGCACCAGATATCTCTCATCTTCTCTTGCTGGAGTAGTAGAAAAGATATTTTATTATAAAAACAAAGAGAGACTACTGAGGAATGCACACTCCCCAGATTCTTTCCTAGAAGAGTATGGAGGAGTATCTTGCTGATTTATCTATCTAGGTATTTGTATAGCACCATTCTCAAGAGTATCTGGATTCGTGGAGTAAGTAATGCAAGAGGGACCATTTGTTTGTTATGGGAATAAGGTACATAATGTGAGATAGACAGGAAAGATCCCCTGTGAGTGTATATCACCATAGCTTGACTAAATAGCAGCAATGATTATTTTCCAAAACATAGCAAAAAGATGGAAAAATATCTGCTGGAAGTTCTTTGTTTACAGGTCAAAAAGTGACAGAAATACGTAAAGAACTGGAGAGAAATGAATCCCTGCAACTGTGATGGGTGTCCTGTTCATAAGGTTGTCTCCCCATCCCCAGTCAGGTGAGCCAGATATTGTGGTAAATCAATTTGGAGGCCGAAGGCCAGAATTAAATATCTTAGGATACGCTTGTTGAGTTTGAATAGAGAACCTAGAGAGGCAAGTGCAGCAGCACAGCTGTTCATACACAACTCTCGGCTTCCCATTTCATCCGTAGTCTAACTCAAATTCTAGCGTTACATTGGTGTGTTTTGTGGTCTGTGCAGCAGCTGTCCCAGTAATGTCTTCTCTGCATCTGTGTCAGTCTTCTGCCCACTGCAGTTTTCACCTTTTATTCCTCTTTCCTCTTCCACATCTCTTCCCTTTATGTGAGCGGTTAACCCTTTTATTAGGCACCTTTGATGTGTCTCCATGGGCGAGTACGGGCAGATGCTAGCTACTCTGCCTCAGGCCCAGAAAAAGCATTGACCTCTGCCTGCCTCTGTGCATCCCAAAAGAATTTAAATGCCCAGCAAGACAGAAGGAGTAGCAGGGTTATGGGAAGGTTCTGCCGTGCTCCCTTTACCCATACAAAACCACGAACACTCCCAGCACCGGTGCAGAGCTCTTCCTACAGCTGGTGATCCCCATATGTCCAACGACGGCAGCTCCCAACACCAGTCCTCTGTCATCCCTATTAGTGCTCAAGGGTGCTTAAAGCTTTTCATTCTAATACTGAAGAGAAAAGGTGCTATCGAGTGTAAATGCAGTCTAACCTGTGAAATCAGCCAAAAAGCTCCCAGTGCTTAAGAAAAAAATAAAAATCAACTGAATTCGACTTTTTACTTCCAGCTTTTTCCTGGAACAGATCTTATTTGTCAACGAAACTACAAAATCACCTCACTGCAGCTCCCAGACTTTCCTGGTACAGGAATAAAAGTACAACGTGCACCTAGCTGTAATACTGCAAGATATGAGAGACAGCCAGTTTGGGAATATTTTAGCTAGGCCTCATTAATAAAATAAGACTAATGATTTATTCATATCCAGGACAATAAGAGGACAATGTAGAGCAGTTACATTAACGGCAAGTAGATGCTTTGGGGGAAAAAATGTGAAACTAATGGAAATTGGTCCTATCTTCTTCAGTGTTTTGTATAAAACAGCATGGGTTGCTTTTCCTGACCAAATCAGTACATTAGGGACACAGAATTCCCCATTATACATATTAAAATAAGAATTAAGAAATTATTCAGATTAATATACAAATATGTTATCACTTTAGTGCTTGAGTAATTCCCTCAATCTCACTCCCCCACATGCAATCTTTTATTCTATTTTTTCACCCTTATTTTTCCAGGAGCCTTGAACTTGCTCCTCTAATTATGAATTCAGACATTATGGCTGGGAAAATAACCTTCTGAAAATGGTCTATGAAGACACTATTTGAAACGGTTACTATTTAAAGCTGACTTAGCTGTACTTCTGCTGTGGAAAATTATATAACTTGTGCCCTTCCAGAACAGTGCTGTAGCTTTTTTAAACTAGTGGGAGAATTTTTTTTTTTTGCAATAGAGGAACTGTCAAAGTAGCTTAAACCACCATTGTCCTTTCTTTTTAAGACTATTATTTCTCTGCTAGGTGTGATGTCACCCACAAAATTGAGATCCAAAATCTGTATTTCATAATGTTAGTGTGCTCTCTACCTCAGGTTTTGAGTTAAACCTATTAATAAGTACTCTTGTTGCTCAAGCTACAAAACCAGATTTTTCTTTCATACAAAGGGTCTGCCTCTGGTCGTATTCTTGATTTATATACGCATAAATCAGTGATGGATTGAACTGCAGAAGCGGGAGAGCTGTGTGGAATGTCAGTCAGGCAGCAGAGGGAAAAGAAAAGATGTTTAATTGCTCTTATGGTTGCCCTGTAAATCTGTCCTGTAAATTATGGCATCAAAGTCCCAGGAAGCTGCCAGTCTTGAGCCTGTGGTAAGGTCTAGCATATCATCCTGTAATGCCCAGGATGAGTGAATACAGTAGGGGCTTGCTAATTGCCTATAACTCACCTGCTGGACAGCTTAATACTACTTCTTTTTTAAAGCCAGACAGGGCCACAAGCACAAAGATCTGTTTTCCACCCTCTGTTATCTTCTTTCCGTCGCAAGGCACAGAAATAGTGTGCACTGCTCCCCCTTCTTGTGCCTCTTCCTAAAGGGTTTTTGAGGCCCCATTTGCTCAATCCTGATCTTGCTATTGATGACATCTAATTTTTATTTGGGCAAATCTACTACCCCAAAGCTTCCCCCATGCCGTCTGACTACAAGGGATTGAGACCCATGTCTCAAGCAAGTGCTGTGCACCCTTGGGTGTCCTAAGCTGGGGCGATTCGTTACTGGTGAACGCCTTTCTAGCCTTGGTGCCACCTCCTTCAGAAGGTTTCTGCTCATTATTATGCCCACATAGATAAATGGATCTTGTTTCTCCGTGTTTGTACATCAATGTTGCTGGTTCAGAAAGTTTCTGTGCCTCAAGTCCTGCTAGTCTTGCTCACCAAATGCTTTTTTCCTTTTTTTTTTCCCTGCTTTGTCTGTCTCTTTCTGCAGATTTCTGGAAAACATCAGGGAGTAACTTTGTCAGCAGGCAGGTCTAGGTCTTCTCAGCACTTGATCTTCCAGCCATCAGGGTTTGTATTGCTTGGGCAGTTCTCTTGTATAGGTCTGTTTCACAGCTTATTTTCTGCAGACATTAATGAGCACAGACAGCAGAAATGGGTTACCCTTAGAAGGTAACCACTGATTTCTGCTTTAAAATCAAACAGGGCTCCTCACTAAAACATCTGACATTTACACTAGGGCAGAAAAATGGGGCCAAAAATTTGACTTTAATTTTTCTAATGCTCCAGAAATATAAAAGGATTTGGGAGAACTGTCATCAGCCGTCATCTCAGGATGGCTACGCTTTGGAAGCGGTGTGAGTTTCAGGACTTTGTCTTTATGCCTCTTGGCTACAGTTTTAAGATGGCAGCAGCCAGTTTTGGACATGCAGAAGTCTATTATAAGTAATGGTAGTTGAAAAAAAGAATCATTGCCTTTAGTGCAGCAATTAAATATCCATGTTGTATAAAACATACTCATATCCATAATTTTTCTCAACCACAACACTATATCTGCAATTTCCTTGGAAAAAAAACAAATCCCCCAGATATTTCATTTTACAACCTGTCTGTTAATGTTATTTTTGATGCTTTTAATGTACTAATTGAAATGGTCTTTAGAAATAGTTCTCTTCATCGTGGTTTAAGAAAGAAATGTGCATACATGCTAAAGAAAGTTCAGTAAAGACACATCAACATTTGACCATATTTACAAGGCAAATTACGCAAGGTTATTGCAGAGGAAAACAGAAAGGTGGCAACATAGGGAATCTGAATATGAAAGCATCAAATTCAGATAAATTGGGCCATTTCCAAATGGTCAAATCTGTACTGTGTGCAAACATATAGGAGAAATATCTCTCTCATTCTCCCCCACTTCCCTCCCACCAGGACTTCAAGGCAACGGTATCCAGGGAAGTCAGGACTGAAGGTACTATTTAAAGTTCAGTGCCTTACTGTCAAATGATCAGCCCTACTCCTCAGCTAGTTCTCTGCAATTACAAGTAAATAAGAAGCATTTCTATACGGAAGACAAGGAAAAAGCAAAGTTTCACTTGGGACTTTCTGCCAGTGCCACGATCCTCACGTGGTATCTGGATAAACTGATCTAAATACAGAAGCCCATCCCTTAGTATAAATAGAACTGCCACAGCAAATCAGTTTTATTTACATCAAATTAAACAAAACTCTGCTTTTGGGTCAAGTATTAATGACTTACAGCCAAAAGCAAATTCTTACCTCTGAATTATATAACCCTCTAAGTAGACTGCTTAGAATACAAATACTGACAGACACGTGGCTTCTAAGCAGTGGGGCTTCCAGGTAATGCTACCAGAAAGATCAGCCAAATATCTCAGCAGTGACAAAATGATGGGTAATGGTGGATATGAGCCCCTGACAAAGCCTTGGGACAGAAGGCTGGAGACATTTATTTTTAGGATCTTGATTTTTAAGGAGAGCAAAGGAACCAAGAGGGGCAAACAGTGTCAACAGTTCACTCAGACTCGCTCTTCACATTTGGGAGAAGCCAAGTTGGACTGAAACTACAACTATGATAGGATTTAGAGTAGGCACAATAAAGGCAGCTGCAATCTATACCTGTAACAAGGAAGGTCACTTCTAGGAGGTTTTGATCTGGTGAAACTTGAAAAAATATATTCATTTTTGCCCAAAGGCAGAGGCTGGCATGGCAGCTTGGGGACCACAATGGTAATTGTTCCTAAGAGGAAAAAGAACATGTTCCATAAAGTTTGAGCTTTTAAAAGAGAAAAACATTTGAAGGACTCTTTGGTGCTGTTCCAGGTTCAGCAGAAGGAAACCTCTCACATAAGGCTGCTTTCAACCATAGGTGTTGTCTTAGGCAATACAAATTGCTGGAGAGGGGAATAGGTCGGGGATGGAGGGAGATGTTACTACGACAGCAAACCAAAACTGAAATAAACAGAGCTGAAAACCAAAAAGGACCATTTTTTTCTGTAGAACCTTGAGCACTTCTAAATCCAAAAAGGAGAAAAAAAAAAAAAAAAAAGAGGGATAAGTGGTAAATAGTCATGAGGAGGAATTTTTTTTCCAGGAGGTTGGTCTGTATCGGTTATTTTGTTGCATTGTTGATTAATGCAATTGAAGTATACATAACTGAAGCAGAAGATGAAGTAAGACTTCTTCAGGGACCCATTAATTTCTTAAGGATAAAGTGTTTGAATGTTCAAAGGCTTTGTTAAAGCTTATTTTAAATTTAAAATTTCCATTGCCAAGGGATTGATTGCCATTCTTGTTTTAGCTTTGTCAAAAAATAAGTTGAAGCCATTCCTTTTAAAGTTTCTGGTGATGTATGTCTGACATTCAGCTAATTGTAAAAAAAAGAGGGGGCTGCCTTCTATACTCGAGGACAGACAATTTGAAAAAGGGCTGCAAATATTCTTTCAAATGTTTGAAATCTGGGAAACCATAGCACTCATATCCACTATTGCAAGTATCGTAATTATTTTTAATCCTTCTTCTCATTGGGAAAATGACGTAACATCATACATGTCAATATTTGGGAATATGGGCAGGACTGGATAATGGATAATAACATAATTTCAAACCATTTAATAGAAATTACATCATCCTGAAAAGAGCTCTTGAGGCAGGCTAAGATTCCTGTTTTTCTGCTAAACTCTGTTTTTTTAATGTGACCTCATCACCCTGAGTCATTTCTCTCTCCTCTGCTGACGTCCAGGTCTGTATGTGTCCTGGAACAGGAACAGATTTTTCCTTACAGTGACTAGTAAAGTGGGACTCTCACTTCCAGTTGCAGGTCTGCGATGTTCCCATCGTAACCATAAATAAAGGGATACTTTAGTTTTCTTATTTTCAGAACAAACTAGTAAACAGGATCAATTTGCGCATACGTTCAGCAGACAGAAGCATTTAAAAGACTTCATATAAAAAACGTTGTCAGCTAAATCGTTATTTCTGGGTTTCAGCATATTTCAAATAAAAAGCAGACACTTGCTTTCAAATACTATTATTTTTTTTTGTAATTTCGGATTAAAGTTAATACCTCATTGAAAAAAAGACCAAACTATTTTATTTAGAACAAAACAAGCAAACCTGTCAAAATTAAGACAATTTGTTACTTGTATTATGGTAGAAACTAAACGGTATTTCCAAGTCAAATCAAAATGATTTATTCAGGATCTTACACCTGTAGGACTCTCTGTAGGACTGCAGTTCACTCTTCCATGGAGTAATTTCTAAATCTTGGGAGTGCATTGAAAGAGGCTCCTTCAAATTTGGAGCCTTGGTTGCATTTTTTTTAATCAGCAGAAAATACTGCTGTTTACTCCTAATTTCCTACTCTCTAAATATCCTAAAATGGAGCTGTTATTAAAGGTGATGAGATGAGATTGGCCTGAGCTGCAAAATATATTTCTGCACTCTGATTTTGGACAGATACCATTCGTTCTGGCTCTCTTATCTGATAGGGATGAAATGGGTCTTTGCGGCAGAAGAAGATGAGGACAACAAGGGAGCTAATGATACAAAATGTTGCCAATTGTCAAGATTTTATTACGAGCCTTGAAATGTTTGATATTTTTCTTAAATCCTCATCTGTGGAAAGAAGCAATTAATGACAATCTGAGGTCCCATTTTAGAAAAAAAAAAGCAGGCTTCATGAGTGGAATCTCAAATCCAGAAGGCAAATAAAAAGCATCAAAATAGGCCATTTTGAAACAACGAGATTTTAAAGCTCTCTCTTTAATTTAGATAATCAGGTCACGATAACTTTGGTGCCTGTGATTGTAGCATCTGAGCCAGGAGAACCTGCCAGAGAGCTGGCAAAGGAGCCCTGGGACACCTACTACCAGCATCTTCTCTCATGACCCCTACATATCAGGAACACTTTTGTGCTTTTATGGTTTGATTTATTTTGTTGTTTTTTTTTTCCCAGCCAGCCTGGGTAGAAACTGGTTATTTAAGCCACTGCCAGCTCAGAGCCTGAGGAAGGCAATGTCCCTGGCATGTATTCCGTGGGAAGCCTCCCTGTCATACGGAGGTGGAGGGGGCCAGGATGAGTCTTTTAGGATGCATTAAGTAGGCAAAGTCACTGTTTACAGTCAAAAAGCTGCTTGTTAAGATTTCAGCAGCTTTTTATTTAAAGACAAGCAAACAAATTCAGGTCACCTCTTTGTCCCACTCTAATTTAGGAAGACAGCCCTTCAAGCAGACCCTCCTCCTGCATTTTTTCTGCTGGAAATCATCATTGTCTTGTGCACTGAATCAGGAAAAATGAGGAAATGGGAAAGGCTGGACTTGGTTCATCTAATATTTTAGATGAATCTGCCATGGCAGGGTAGCCCACAGAGCTTTCCAATCCCCCAGCGCCACTGCAAAACAGACATCTCATGTGATGACTCTCACAGAAACACCCCCCCGCTGAAAGTTAAAGAGGGAAATTACTCTTTTCACCTATAGAAAAAAAAACAAACAACCAATACTCCATCACAGGCTGTGTGTTGGGCTAAAGTTTTATCCATTTTTTCCTCAGCAATAGCCATGTATCATCAAGTTTGCTGGGATAAATTATAACTGGTCTCCAAAGCATAATCCCCCACCTCACTGGGGAGTCAATGATTGTCGGGATGAATCAGTCACCTACCTTGTTAGCCTTCTGTGAGGAGGAGCATTTGCCTGGGTTACTGTGTCCATAGTGACAAAACTACATTATAGAGGAGCACAAATAACAATACGGCCTTGCCATGGGCCGCTCTTGGTGTAAACTAAGGGAATACAGTCAACTCCGGCATAGCAACAGGCTGGGAGGAAATCTGAGAGGAGGGAACAGAAGGAAAGACTGTTCCTGGAAAACATGTTTCACAAAACAGAGCAAACAGCATATTTTTCTAATTCATCCTGAATCTGCCAGGTTAACTCTGACACTAGTGAAGCCGCTGATGAAGCAAGTTAACAAGAACATGGGAAAACTTGGGTTTGTATTTGAAGTTTTGAGGGAACAGAACCAGCGGACTTTTAAAAAAATATGCTTTTTCAACTCCTCTGCTGACTTTCACAGCAAAATTAAGCTAATATGAGCTCATACAAGCGTTAGCTTGTTGAATCAGTGTGATTTTTAGGAGCACAAGCTCATTCCTGCTTTGCCTCGAACCTCCAAAATAATACTTATAAATTTCATACTGGAAGAGCCTGAGCTCAGAGGGCTCCTTTGGGATGGGGAGAGGTGACAAAGGGTCCATGAGAGCAGAGTGGAGGGCAGAGGAGCATCCAGCAGGCAGGGAGCAGTTGTAATGGGTGCACATCTGTATACACAGCAGTGCAGCTGCAGCTACACCTCAGCCTATGCTGTTGCTTTTCTTTTTTTCCACTAAACAGCAGATAATCGAGGAAATATGAAAATCAAGGCCATATTTGCATCACGGTGCAGGAGATAGTGTCTCGGTGAAAGCAGGCCTGTGGGAAGGAGTCAGGGATAAGAGAATGACAGAAGCCTGTGGTGTTGATGAAGAAACATCAGCTCCCCTCTTCCAGCAAAGTGGTTAATCAGCTGGGACTCACCGATGCAAATTTTCCTGACATAGGGCAACTTCATCAATGAGTTACACAGCTGTGTGCTGCCTGTCACAATATAAAGGGCTAAAAACTAGCCCTCTGTTGTGGTTTTGGGTCAGGACAGCCCACTACCTATAACAGACGCTCTCTGTTAACCTCCCTCCCTTCCCAAAGGGGAAGAGAAAAGGGATAAGGGAGAGAGAGACTTACCGATTAGAAAAGGAAACTAGAACAGCTTTAATGAAAATAGAAAATAGTAAGAATAAAATGGAATGTATACAAATATATACAAAACTGGCATTGAACCCAGCCCCCTCTGATGGCAATTCCGTCACCTTCATCACTGACGTTGTGGAGCGGGCACCTGGAAAGTCCCAGACAAGGCCCAGCAGCAGATGGGGACTGTGTTCAGGAGCTGGATTCTGGTGCTGGATTCAGGAACACTCAGATCAGGATCGAAGGCAGAATGAACAGAGTTCTCCCTGGATTCCAGCCATTGAAGGAATGAGGAAGAATCTGAGCAAGGGCCCTGAGCAAGAGCCCCCTGAGCTGAGAGCAGCCGAGCCAGGGCCTCCAGCAGCCAAACATGGCGTCTGTGGGATGGGATACCCTGTGGATCAGTTTAAGGGCACCGATCTGCCTGCTCCTCCTGCAGGTGCGGCTTTTACTTTCTGCACCCCGCAACGTGGTACACAGGATCTAGCAGTGGCCTTGGTCTGCACACCGATCCCTGGCACTAACTCTAAACGTCGGGTGTTATCATTGCTAGAAGCAGGCACTGCCAGCAAAAACATGCTGCTGAGTTCAGAAAGTGCCGTTAGTTAAAGGAACTGAGCTGGAAAGTAAAATCACTGAACAAAATTATTCTGTTCTAAATCAAACCAGGACACCCTTTTTCTTCTATACCTGTTCTCATATAAGTAATATAGCCCCATTCAGAGCAACTAATGCACGTTTCACGTCTCTGGAGCTGATGAATGCTGCTTGATATAGCACATGGTTAATAAAAACACACAAAAGCCCTCATCTGTTTTAGTGTTAAACCTGCTTTTAGAGCTGGAAACTCTTCATTTCGCACTGCCTAGAAAAAGAGACTGCTCACCATTATGTTCTACTGGCTCAACGACAGGAGAAATGATCTCTGGGTGATGCTAGTGATAAGGTGATGATGTGTTCAACCACCTCAGCCACACCTGGAAGAAGTTATCCGCCTGCTCTTCTTTCCCACAGTTCAGGTATCAGCACACTTACCCTGCAGGAAACCAAGAAGCAGGAAACCAAGATGCAGGTTCCTTTCTGAGCAGGTTTAAATCTGTACTGGAAGAGATTTCCTACACTTTTGGTGAGGGCCTTCCTTCCTTCCTTGTAAAAATTGCACCATGTAAAAGCAAGAAAAACTCCATATGGTAATGATCCCAGTCCCAGTGTACCACTTGTAACTGTGCGATTTGCGGTAGATACCCATCTACATGGAGCTGGAATCTGAGTCTCCAACAGCCAAGATCTACCTGTGAAGCTCTAGAGGCTTTCTCGAATTCGTGCCCGGGTTGTGGCCTGTGCATCCCTCCTTGTAGACTTTCTAAAGGACAAAAGGCAACTTCAGTGGCAGAGGTGGTAGGGTTCAAATCACCCTACCGTGAGAAGAACCCCAAACTAACCACTGAGTGAGTAGATTAGGTGGCCAGGGTGGTAACTACTCACATCACATGCTCACCCCACTGTGGATCGAGTCCTTTAATTTAAAGTAGTTCTTAGATACTGGTGTTTTATAAGCTTACTGAAGTGGTACCAGCTGTGCTATCTATCAGCCTAGGCATTTTAATGACTTTTGGCTAAACCTTCATAGCTAATAGTTGAATTGCCAAATGCTCCATAAAACAAATATGCAAACAATTGCTAGTTAATTATCTATCATAGATGGACGTATGCAGCTGCTGAGATGTATAATTGCTGTTTCATCGGGGTTGGTACTTTATTTACATAATTCCCTTACTGATTTTAACATAGATTTATTTTTTTTTTCTTTTTTTCAGAGCAACACAGGGAGCAAAAAATGCTAACATAATGTCTTATTAAATGCAGCATGTTAAAGAGACAGATCTGGTCACAGCTGGTGGATAACAATAGTGCTTTTCTTTGATGTATTTTTAAAAGTAATTGAAATTTGTATATCTGCATAATTATATATATGCATATACATGCAATCATTGTTATTTACTTATACAAAATATTTGTGTGGAGAATAGGTATACAAATATTTGTTAACGTATTCAAATTAAGATCTGTTAAAAGTGCAGAAAATGAGTCTTTTGTGCAAGTGATAAAGACAAAACACGAGCAATAAAATACAAATCAGCGTTTTTTTCTTTGATTCTGTTCAGTATTTTTGATTAAAGAGAGTATCAGCTGCTGATAGAACCCATGCCATTCAAATTAATATGTTTTCTGGAAAAGCATACTAAGTGGTTTAGTGTTGGGGTTTTTTTTGTTCTTTTTTTGGTTTGTTTTCCAGAAAAAAAAATCCCAATTAGAAGTGGCATAACACACCTTACTAGTGTTTTGCAGTAAGTATCAGAAAAAAGTGATGGATAGTTTTCAGTTTCATGTCTCCTTTTCTTTGTCAAGCTCTAAGAGAGCTGATTCAACTACTCTAAGCCTAGAAAACTTCGACACTAGAATGACTGTAAAAATAACACTAGCAAGGAGGGCACTTGTAGTACCCAGGGCTGCTTTCCTTAAAACACTCTGCTATTCGAATGGAAGCTCACACATACTAACTGGAGATTGACAGTATTTGTATCTGAGAAGTAAGGTGCGGAGAGCGAGAAAATATAGCCTGTGGTTTGTAAGCTGTGGGTTGTGGGTTTTGGTGGTTGTTTTTTTTCTGTTGTTTTCATTGTTTTTTTCCTAAGTTTGGTTTGCCTGCATTTGCTCTCTTTTCTGTGTTCTGTTTTTCTATATCCAGGTACGAAAGCCAGGGAAAGGTTCTAGAAGAAGGTTCTTCATGACATCGGGTGTTACTGTTCCCTTCAGGAAATAGGCTCTCTCTTTTGTCAAAGGTGCAATAAAGAAGCTGCAAAATGTTCTGGACTCTGCAAATTCAGCAATAAGGTCGACTGACTGAATTTAGCGATATGGTTCCAGCTTTCCTGTAAGTCTAGACTTTGAGAATATTTACCATGAAGACATTTCCAGTCCTCTATTTCGCTTCTTCACTGGTGTTTCGTCCTGATTGCTGAAATCCCTCTGCAATAACAAAATATTAAATTAGCTTCAGCACAATGCCAGAAGAAAAATATTGGAAAATGTGGTTTATTTTACCAAACGGTAGAGCCAATAGCTAAACTTTTTTATTATTTTTTTTTTCTTTCCTTACCAAAGCTTTATGATTTTCATCAGAAAGAGCTCTTTCAAATGCTAGGTAAAATCAGCCTGCAGTTCCCAAATGTTCTCTGCCTCTTAGGCACAAAACTTAATTTCAGCTGAAGCTCCTTTCTGTACGTCTCCCAAACTGGATGAAGATCATTGATGTTTCACTGGCTTTCAGTCATTATAATATGATCTCAATTCCAAGAGATTGAATGGAGGGTACAGGGTTCTGTATCCTGCTCTGGTATTTCCATATATCTAACTGTAATGTGCCAGTCTCTAAATGATGTGCCTGTAAGGCCAAACATTTGACAAAAAAAATGCCAGAGTTGCCTTGGTTTGACTTTTATCTGGCCTCTTTGAAAATATTCCTTCTGACAGTCTTCAGTAATTGGATTATTCTGTTGCTTTTCTCCCCATTAGGTCTACAACTGTACTTATATTTTCCTGCTCCTGTTCCAGACCCCAGGTATTTGCATTCCTGAAAATCTGGGGGGGTTATTTTGCCACCTCTCTCCTTAGATCTCATGAAAACATCTCCCCTCCCTACAAAAACGTGGGCACTATTTTACATGATCATTAACATTATGATAGCCTTTTATATATGCCAAAAAGGAGTTCTTTGCAACTTCATTTGCAATGGGAAGCAGTTGTGACCCACTGAAAATGAGAACTGTAGGCTGAAAGCATCCTGCAGCCCCTCGTGTGACCCAGGACACATTTTCCAGGTGCGGATAAAATGATCCTTCACAACCCTTTATCCATTCATGAGCTTTCATACTCTGAGCAATGTCCATCCTCTGCTCTGAATGAGTCAGGGTGCCCATAGGGAAAAAATGAGCATATAGTCACTTCTTTTGGAGTTCTATCCTCTTACATACAGATACGAGGCGGCAAAAGGCAGGTTCATCACATAACCTGACTCTGCCATTTCCAGAGAGTTTTCAGTGCTCGACCTTGCAACCTTCCCCTTTTAAAAACTGCAAAGCTGGACACGTCCAAGTTACTGTCCTGACCATCTCGGGAGGGATAAAAACCTTCAGGTTTCCGATAGTGCATGACTTGAAAAAAGTGATGGCAATCATGTGCTGTTTGAGCCATCTCTTGACAGGACTGCCACGCGGATTTTATCAGTGATTTTGCAGCTCAGGTCTTGGGTCCTGTGCTGGTGAAAGTGTCTTACAGACTAATGCTCCCCTTTACAGCCTTCCTCCCCATTTATCTATGGCACCTTTGCTGCCGTCCTCTGCTACTTGTCTTCTTCTTCCTCTTCTGCTTTTGCCTCCCCTTAGTCAGAGGCTGGAGGCATGGGGAGGACTTATTTATCTCACATGCTGGGGTTTTAAAGTGCAATTGCTGGCAGTTCGCATTGTTGAGACTCCCGGTCCCATCTGACAAATGGACAAAACAATGTTTCCCCCACCAAAAAAACCATCTCTTTCTTGAAGCCAGAAAAATTACTTTTGCTGGAACCTTCTCTGAGAAAATCAGACAGAGCCAGGCACCCAGTGTGATTTTCTTCAGTGCTTACAGGTGGTTAAAAAGTAAAAGTTCTAAACAGCTGCAAGTAAAATCTCCTGCAATCTCTAACAAAAAGTTGGAGAGGGTGAGGGCGCATCTCTCCTGACCTGTCCAAGCTACAAGGTAATGATTGACTACCAGACTATTACAAAGTAAGTCCTCAGTACAAAGCTTGCACCTCATGGGTGAGGACTTCTAGGTCTTGCAGGCAAAATGTTCTAATTTTTTTTATTCTTTTTTTTTTCATTATTATTTCATTCCTTTCAGTTTGTAAAGCAGTAATAGGGACTTGAACTCAAAAGAGTCCTATATCTTTTATTTTCTTAAGCCAGTGGGTCAAACTCTCCGCTAATGCACCCACCAAGTCCCACTAATGTCAGCTTTCCTTCTGAGGGTGAAATAATATGATTTAGTCCCAGAAACCAGACCTCAAAGTCAGAGGTTTTTATAAGCATGCTTCTTAGACCAAAGACTTTAGCAGGTGGATTCTAAGGATTTTATTATGAGGAGCTTGACATAGTGTAGAAACTCTGAGCCATGAGGACGTTCCCTTTCTCTCGGCCAGGCTGTCATCAGATGAGGTGGCTGCTGAGTTACAGTTCCTCTGCTTTTGTTTCAGCTGATATTGGTGGTTCACCTGCTACCAAGCAGTCTGTGAAACAACAACCTTGCAGAAAATATGTTTTACAGTAAATGCGGTTTTTTTGGTTTTGTTTTTTTTTTTTCTAGAGTGAAACTACAGACGAGGTATGCAATGCTAAAAGTATATTCAGGATAAAAGAAATTTCAGTACTTGTAGGGTGTTCAAATTTTTATGTATCTTAATGAGGGAAATTACTAGTTTGTAATCAAAACCATACACTGCATTGCATTATTGCACACTCAGCTATTACCAATGAAGAAAAAATAAACTTAAAAAATGCAGTGGTCTAATAACTATTTATAGACTATACAGACTTCAAGGTGTATCTCTGCTAGTTTATGAGGACTGATTTTACACTAAGTGCTTTTAAGTAGTTATTTATTGCTCTATGTAGTTGTGTTAAAAACAACTGCCTTGCGTTCGTGCAAAAAGTGAAAATAGATCCTAACTTTGACCAGTACTGTTGCTACCTACAATAGTCAATAAGAATTTTCTGAGACTTAATTATAGCTAATATTAAAAGATTTCACCTTCTTTCCCAAATCTTTTCTGATTTGGAAGCTCTGTGAGTATTAAACCATCTAGTATTTGCACCCTGTCTCATTGCATTTTTTCTTAATCTGTTTTCCTGGGGCAATAGGTCAGGAAGAGCACAGTGTGAAGGAGTGTAATCAGCTGAATCACTGAACTGAAATTTTTCAGTTGTGAAATCTGAGAGTAAAGAATATAATGAATGCAGCAGATAATATTAATAATAACAATAATAAAGATCTAATATTTTCCAAAGGAGCAATGATTCCATTTTTCACTTTGCATTTGCTGCTCCCACTTTTGCAGCCTAAAGTAAAGTTTACTAAAAGTGAATCATGCTGAAATAACTCGATATCCTTCCTTGACAAGTAATACATTTGTTAAAAAAAAAAAAATATCTATTTTTAGCGAAAGAATTGTAGTAGAGCTCATTTCTCTGGTTTTCAAAATGCATTATGTTACATAGGAAACAATCAGTTAAGATGAAGAACACGGAGATAGCAGATGAATTCTGAAATAGATCATGAGCTGGTTCGAAGACTGATGACAGAGGCTCCGACTGCAAGGAAAAATAACAACAAATAGCTGCCATATGTGCCTCTCAAGGCTTGGTCTCTGTTGGGACCCTATCTAGAAAAATGCCAATATTTGCAGTCATCCTAAGACAAATTTAAGTATGTATGGTCAGAAAAATGAATTAAATGCACTAGATGTAATAAAACATAGTAAATGTGTTAAATGTATAAATATCGGGACCTTGTAACAGAAAAAAAAGAAATGGAAAAATCTGCAATTACTGAGCTTGTGCTAGGAAGTCTGAGGATCCTCTCCAGCAGCATTATGGGAATGAGTCATCCCCATAATGGCCTTAGGGGGACAGTTGGGTCTAGACAGTGGGGAAATAATTGTGGAAAAACCCCTTCCAAGCAAAGTGCTAAAGGTTGTTGCTCCTGACCATGGATGGAGAGCTGTGAGCATTTGTTCAGCTGGGAGACCCTGAAAGATCTTGTGAGAGGGGTAGCATTTTGTCTGGCTGTGCTGACGTGCAGAAACAAACTCCAAACTCGTAAAGAGTTTAAAGCAGGGTATGTTAATTACAGCGCTGGATGCAAGGGGATAGCTCTACCTAACTTGCATACCAGCGACTAAAACTTGCTGGCTTTTATGGTTACAACATATGCATGTTCATTAGTATGGGCTGAGTTATTCCTATCAGTTCTGGGAATAGGTGTGGTTATTACAATTATTTCGGGGAACTCATTATCATAAGTCTCCNAAAAAAAAAAAAAAAAAAAGCCTCAAAAACTGGAGGTCCAGAGTTTAACTTACATGAGCCTGAGTGGCAAAGTGGTGAAGACAATCATGTTCTCCTGCATGTTAGTCCTCTGTAGAATATTTCCTGGTGCTAATCCCTCTCCAGTCATAGGTATGATGTGATATTGGACAACTAAAACAGAGGTTCTAACACATTGGTGCTAAGCACCAGTTTAAAGCCTTAAGCCTTGAAATCGCAGAAGGAATCGTTTGTCTTTCTGCCCTTAAACCATAGAATCATAGAACCATTTAGTTTGGAAAAGACCTTTAAGATCGTCAAGTTCAAAAACCTAACAGTGTCAAGTCCACCACTTAACCATGTCCCTAAAGGTCTTCTAAATATGTGCAGGGACAACGAGTCAACCACTTCCCTGGGCAGCCTGTTCCAATGCTTGATAGGCCTTTCAGTGAAGAAATTTGTTCCTAATATTCAATCTAATCCTGTCCTGGCACAACTTGAGACCATTTCCTCTTGACCTATCACTTGGCACTTGGGACAAGACACCAACACCCAGCTCACCACAACCTCCTTACAAGTACTTTTAGAAAGTGATAAGGTCTCCCCTGAGCCTCCTTTTCTCCCAGCTCAGCAACCCCAGTTGCCTCAGACACTCCTCATAAGACTTGTACCGAGTTTAAATGACTCAAATACACTGTTTTAAGTCATTTAGTATTTTACCTCCTCTTCAAAAAAGCCCAAAGTGTGATGCACAAAAGCAATAAATAAATTATTCAATTCTATCTCACAACTTTATGCATTAATACACAAAGCCTCTGACCCCCTACAAGATGAATGTTTTAGTGATTAAAGAGGTGATTCTGGCATAAATAGGTCAAATGCAGAGCTCTGGAGCTTCCTTCACCATCTGAATCTGAGTAGGTAGTCCTCTCCTTAATTATAAAAATTCCCGAAATTGAAGGAAATACAGAGAAGCCTGAAACCCTCTAAATAACACATAGCAATGCTTGGCTTCTTTGGGGTTTCTCAGGTGTTGTCATGTGCTGAACCATGCAGCCAGCATTCTTCATACATTAATAATCAAGAGGAGAGACATTAAAGAAGAGAAAAATGTGTGAGTAACAAAGGAGACAAGGGAAAAATAATGAAAGCAAATGTCCTTCACCTGACATTGGACACGATCGTTCTATCCCTGTGCAGATAAATTTCTGGCTGCGGGTTTGGTAATAAGTCAGTAAGTTGCTACTGAAGGCAGAAAAAGACAGCTCTGCTTCCAGGGGGTTGGGCTTGTCTTTTACATGGTACTGCAGAATTAAGCCCTTTAAGATAACAGGGCAAAATGAAAAAGACCTCTTAGCTTCATGGAGTTATGCATGGCCCCTGGTGTTTAATTTGTCAGAGAAAAGGGTTGAGGGAGAAGTCAGGTGAAGAATATAGCTTTTCAGTGCCAGATGTGGTCATTTGAAAACTGCATTTCAGAAATCACAGCTGCTTTTCACGTAATGTAATTGCGACTCTTCAGAGCCCGAACCCTGAAACACCCAACTCCATTTTTTAAATTTAAATGGTTGTCTAATGATAAGATTAATCTAATCTAACTTCATGTGTCTAATAGTTATCCTCATTAAAAAAAAAAAAATCACACAAAAAAAATCACTATAATCCACAGCATAACGTGTACCCACAGAAGATCATTCTTCCCAACTATTTGAATGTTTGTTGGAAGAAGGAATGATTATTCTTTTTCATTCCCTCTTCACTGACTTCAGATGTAGGGACAGGATTTATATAGCTGTTAGACTTACAAGATGCTATGAGACAAATTGCATCCCACAGTGGCCAACTGGGAACTCCAAGGGCTCAAATCTCACAGGCTCTATGGTTTTCAGTGTCCCTAAAACTCACCTGCACCCCAATGACTCAACATCTGGTATATGCCACACATTTAAATGATGTTTAAAAGCAATAGGCAGCACGTACAAAGAAAGTACAATGTCAACACAAGAATAACAGTTAACAGATTTTATTTTATTTTTTTTTCTTTTGAGAGGGGAAAACATTGATTTCTCCTGCCTTTTCTATAATTAAAGTTTAAAGAAGCACATATTCCATACTAGATCCATGCACAGAAATTCTCCCTCTTGGTGGAACTGGGCACATCCTGTCGGATCCATCTTAGTCCTGCTAATGTTCAGTTAGAAGTAGTGATTAAATCTTCCTAGGAAAAGAATAAATCTTTTTAAGTATGACAAATCACTCCAGGAGGAGAATAGGAATGCTTCCACAGAGAGAAAAAGAAAGAAATGCTGAGCTATAAAATAAGTATTCTGCTTGATCCCAACACGAACCACACTATTTACTGGGAGTGAGCTTCTTGGAAAACTGCGCCGCTTTTGCTTAGAGTGGATTTGAACTACAGAAAGTAAATGCAGAATTTTGGGCACCACTTGTTGGCACAATGCACGTCAGGGTTTTGGGCTGACCAAGTATAGAAATAGAGTCCAGTGACAAGCATCTATTTGCATGCTAAATATGGGTTGGTACAAATGACAGATTAGACGGAAGCACTCGTCCACACTCATCTGCCAGAAAGCAGTTCGTGCCATATTTTGCAGGCATGCTTTTGAAGTCCGGCTGAAAATACTATCCTTGACCCATCTAGCCTTAAGTAACATGAAAATAAAATAAATTACCATTTATATATTTGCGTGAAGCAATATATCTTTGTCACATTAAAAACCTTACACTGTGACTATGCTTTCTGTGTGACATTGAGGACATTCTGGCAGGGGATGGGAAGGTGTCAGGACTGTCAAGCGGAGACCATGAAAAGTGCAATATTTCATTTTTAGCTGCCCCTTCTGAAATCTTATATGGATCCTTGAACGTCGAGCTCCTCAGATTTTGTGATTTATTTCTTCCTACTCAGCTCAAGCAGAAACTCCAGCAGTCTCCAAAGTTAAATTTGGATTTAAAGGATAATACTTTCTGTCTTAATTTACAGAGAATTGATGGGGCTTTTTATTGACAATTAGAGCCTGTGGATAACCCCCTTCTTTTTTTTTCCACTTACAAAAGGGTATGTGTAATACCTATTCTGTACACAGTTAAGAGACAGTCTAGCATTTTGCTTTCTTCTCTAGATTCATGCCATGCCTTGACAATGTTTATATCCTCCTTTTGTGAGCCATATACCTCAAAGTCAGAAGTGAAAAATATGCAGTATGTAAGCTCTCATATGAGTAATCCATTCATAAAATAGCTGTGGATTTCCACCTGATATGCTGTCCATTACTGTGTGGAGATGCGGATATTTCCCGCACCAATTTTGCACATAGTGAACAGGCAAAGGAAATAGCTGTTTAATTTTCTGTTATGAGAGAAGCTCCATGTATTGCCCTATTTTTAAAAGCATTGGATCTTTAGCGATGACTGAAAATAGATTCCATGCAAAGCATGACCTTGGCAATAAGAGCGTTTCCGATGACAAGTTTTTTGCTTTTACGCTAGGAGCAGTAGGTCAGCTCTCATTTGTGAGTGCACCAACTTCCCAAACCTTGGGCTACATCC
>VWZK01013453.1:0-10361 GCA_013396935.1 Baryphthengus martii | reverse complement strand
GTTTTTTTTTTTTTTTTTTCCCTCCCCATGGTAAATGTAGTTTGAAGCATGTTTGTTACGTTTTTTTATTCTTCCTTGTAATAGGGCTGTGCTCACACTAATTATCAAATTCATGAGAATAGGTGTCTTTTTAGTATTCTCTTTCTCCTATTCACCCTGTTCTCCCAATCCCTCAACTCCTTCCTTTGGATACAGATCTGCTACTTTGGTCATGAATAAGATTCTGGTTTTCAAATCAATTAATACATAGCCATAAAAAGGGGGTTGTCAGGTGTTGTTACCTGAAGCTTCCTCTCTCACTGACATCACTTTTATACACTGCTTCTTTGATACATGATGAAACCAAGACAACAGCTAACATAAATGTAGCATCCCAAACTGGAGTGTATTATAGTTTGTAAGTGAGATAGGAAGGTAATATCCAGCTATGGAATATAGGTTTGTAAAGGCAAACCCAAGAGGATGTGTTCATGAAAGTGTGATAGCTTGATTTTCATTCTCTTTTTGCTAAAACAGTGGAGTATCAGAGAGCTGCATGGATGTCTATATTATAAAGTGTGACACAGAAACCAGAGATATTTTGATCAAAAAAAACTTTCAGGAGTGGTTAGAAAAGAGAGGCAGCATTAGAATGGGCTGAAGAAATCAGCACAATGAGATCGTAGCTGATAAGGATGATGACAACGAGCTAGAGAAAATTATATAAACATCCGACTTCTTCACTGACTGTTCTGTGTTAGTGAGTTGTAAAGGATACACTCAGAATCCAAAAAAATATTATCTAAGATTAGAAATAGTCTAACAGGAGAAAGAAATATCTTGTTAAACATACCCTGGTTTAGAACCCCAGATTTTCTCCCTGTCAGCATTGCTCCTGAGCCTGTGGATTGAATGCATCACGCAGCGGTTTAATTTGCACTAGTAAACTTTGTGCTAATCTTTGAAATCTGTCATGTTTTTTGAACTTGTGCTCATTTTATGAGCTACATAAACACAGGAAGTCCCAGTTATTTACTTTAGCTCATTCCCGATTTTTTTTCCCCCAAATTTTGAGCTTTGATAAATTGTAGTTGCTTCTAAAAGCTTCAGTTTGGAAGATTTTGTATGTATTTCTTGGAATAAAATGGCTTTAAACCACAGTAAAAGCATTTTAGCTGGAATCTAGAGATAGCTTATTAATTTATACAAAAGTACTAAAAAAAAAAAGAAAAGTAATAAAAATTCCAGAATTTAGGGTATTTGCTTACTGGTTCCAAGCAGGTGTTGTAGTATCTAAGAATGCTGTATATTTACTGGCATTAAAACCAGACACTCTGAGGATAAAATCCTTCCAGACCGACAGCAATTTGTTTAACATTTTCCAATGCTCATCTAAGAAACTGCACTTCAAAATTATTTCTAAAATATATAAACGATAGATGGCCTTTCCAGTTTGTGCTGAAATGTGTACGAGAGGAAGGAATGAAATGAAATGGCAGAAAATCTGATTTACTACACTTTTTACAGTTGTGGAAGGTATGGCTGAGTTATATAAATAAATTACTCACTGCAGAAAGATCACATTTTATAAGCAACAAATTCCAACTGTTTTAGCTAAAATTGATGGCTTTCTTTTCTTTTCTTTTTTTTTTTCCTTTCTTTGATTCCGAAACATTTGTGTTTGGAGAGCAGTTATTTATAACTGACGCTTGTCTAAGAATGGAAAGCATGCTTCTTTTCATCCTCTGCTTCCTATGTTTTAATGATTTGGTGCCTGTTTCACGTATTGTGTTTTCATATACCCTTAATTTTGAGTCTTGCTGGCTCTTACAGGACATCTGTACACCCTTTACTGCAATCCTGAAATATGAACTTGCTGTGTATTTTCACTAACTTTGTTGTAATTGCATCACAAAGAATGCTTTTCATTTCAAAAGGTTTAAGGGTTTTTTATTTCTGTTTGTTGAAAACATTTCAATAATTCATTTTCTGTTTATATTATGTTTAATACATGATTAATTTAGATTCTGTTTCTGTTTATATGCTTTCATCCTTATAGGTTTCTGTTTATATTATATTAGGTTTATATCTCTTTTCTGAGGGAAGTAATGGTAAGTCCAAACTGCCTATTTTCTTCTTACATAGTCCCACAGGTATTTTGCTGCCCACTTCCAATTTGGGCAATGTAGCATTTGACCATTTCTCATGAAATAGCCTAGAAAACTGGCCAGGTGAGTTTTTTGTTTTTTTGGTTTTTTTTGGGTTTTTTTTTTGACACTCCCATCTGCCATGCGAAATAGCACGCAGGAATTTTCTGAGTGTGAAATGCCCAGGAAAGTCTCTGAAATGTCTATTATCAGGATGTGGAGTTGTACATCCAAGCATCGGTTACAGGAAAGTACTTGCACTTTTTCATTTTTATTTTTTTTTTTAAAGTAATGCTTCTGCCAGGTCGCAAGATGACGGTGAAAGGTGGATGTGATTCTGGCAGCTGCTTGGCCAGAGGGGTGCCTGGTCCGTAGCCTGAGCCAACTTGGCCAAGTCACTGCCTCTGGCACTGTCCCTGGGTCAGTGAAACTTGCTGTTGTCCTAACAGGAACGTGTTCAAGCCATGAATGTGAAGCCGGAATACAGCTGAATTAAGCAAAGCAAAACATGACAATAAATCACGTTTTGTTTCTCTTCCAGAGTGCTTATTACTCTGGGTGGGATGCTAATTTTATCTGCAGTTACTAAAGAAAGTAATGCCCCTGCTATAGCTGCAAGGTACCAGATGAGTAGAAATGAGATAAGTGTATGTCTGTATCTAGTTACCTAACACAGGTGATGATATTTCTCAAGAACCTCTGAAAATGATTTTTCCCTTTTTGTCTTCGCTGTCCGTACGAAGCAGATATTTTTATTATTTTAGGGGCTTGCCCCTGGAGGCGTTTCCTCTGCCCACAGATTTCCTTGGACCAAAGATATATAGAAAATATAACCGTGCTGTTATATTTAAATAAATGCATTTTGATGATAAATTCACTTATTTATAACACTTTATTATATCGTGTGCCATACAGGTCTTTACACAGATGTTGAAAACTTGTAGCCACTGCCTTAATTTAAATATATTAACGTTAATCTCTCTTGTTTTGCTGTACTCAGAATGATTATAGGACACGGTAGAAATGTGAAAGGTCTGAAACATCATCCTTTAGTGTAAATGCAAACAATGAACTCATGAGCTTAGGAAGACAGTAGCTCAGTTACACAGTACTCTAAATTTTTCTGCCTTGAACTTTCACAAGCCCTTTTCTGAACAGGATGTTCCCTGCCCTCAGAGAGGGAGAAGGCCACTGGTTAAATCTGATCTTACCGTATTGTCGTGTCGAAGTGGGATCACTTTTATTTACGTGGGTACTTTGATGGTGTAGGAAAGAGTTTTGGGGGATATTAGTATGTTATGTGTTGTAGTATTACAGGCAGGTTTTACTGCAACAGCAGGATGAGCGTCAATCATTTGCTTCCTTTTAGAAAATAATAAGCGATTGGATACGAAAGGGAAGCAGCTCCGCTGTTTACACAACACGCGCACCCCAGCCAGCTTTTAAGGGCACTGTTTTTTGTCCTTTTTTGTTACTGTGTCCTCACTGATTTTCAATAAAGCCTCGCTGCTGAAATTAATAGGGGAATTTGACCCTATATTTTCAAGCACACTAATTTCTCTTTAGACCAGACCTTTTTATTACTCTCATACCCTTTATTATCTCAGCCAGGCATGTATTGCTTCTCTGTGACGCTCGAGGAAAGACCACGTATAGCAGTAAATACACTTCAGGAAGAGAGAGAAGACAAATAAGAGGTTAGTAACTGTGGAATAAGAGCTCTTTTAAAATCAATATCCATCCATGCTTCACCAGATTTCACCTCTCCTTCTCTCTGATATCTTATTTTTCTTTACTAATTGATGTGGCTCAAGTAACCAGCTACAGTCATTTCAAAGGTGCAGGGCCAGGCTGAATTCACCCCAACCAGTTGCTTTTGCTGATAGTGTTCACCATGTGATTCTTTTATTTTTATGTAACGTAAGTCTAACCTTGAAGCAACAACATGTGAGTGCAGTAAGTGCAACTGATGCTAAAAAAAAATATGCATGAAAGAAGGTAAATCAGTATATCAGATAACAAACACTTTAGAAAGGCACAGGATGCTGGGTTTTGTAAATTGAGATTTATATTTGCTCTGAGTGAACTCAGGCTCTAACAAGAGCGTTTTTTGGATGAGATCTGGCTAGTGAAGCAATAAAAACTGGAAGTTCACCAAGAAATCAGGCAAGCCCTAAGGTAATTTAGAAAGAAGGAGGAGTGGGGAGATGATTGTTTCCAGTGGAAAAGCAAGCATTAAATAACTATCAGCTATGTAAACAACAAAAAAAAGACATAATTTTTTTTTTTCCTTGTTTAGTATAATACTGAATAACTGATACACGATCTGATATTTTCTAGAACAATTTGATCACTCAGGCAAATAAATTGAAGAATGGCTTTATGTTGGTGGTGAGTAGAGGTAACCACTCCTTTCCCTTACATTTCCTTGGTAAAACTCTCCCTAGCGAAGGGCTTTGCTTTTGCTCCTCACTGCTCATTCTTGAAATGAGAAGAATGAGAGGAACCTCAATGCAGTTGATGTTTCTCTAATCAAATGGCAGTGGGTGGTTTCCCATGAGGATGAAGCTAGTGAAGGAGATCTCTTCAAGAAGGAACTAATGTAAATGGACCAATTCCAGTGTGTGCCACACAAAAAAAAAAATAATAATAAAAATAAAACTTCCTTTATTCCCAGAAGTAAGGTAAGAATACAGCAGAGGGCTCACAAAGAAGCACACTCCTGATGTCAGTGTTCGCAGGCTCGATGGCTGAAAGCAGGTCTGTCTTCACAATACGACTGGTTTGGATCTCCTCCTCCAGCTCAAACTCCTCCTGTCTCTCAACAGAGTCCTCAGATGTGCTTTTCATCAGAGACCCACCCACGCTGCGACTGGACGGCTGAACTGCCTCATTTTAAGGAATTTCTGCACTTCAGCTGGAATTTGCTACTCCTTCCCTCAAATTCAGCATCTCCAGCAATTCGGACACTCTGTGAAGATGTTAAAAGGGGTCTGCAATATCTGTCACAGGTCAGGTTGGTGTGGACACTCCATTATGGTCTGGGCAGCAACATTTTCCTCCTTCAGTGCTGTGGCCCATGAGATAGCCAAGAGTTAAGAGTGCTGCTGCTTTTCATATTGAGCTGTAAAGTACGAAGGAAAAACAACCCAAAACAACCAACCCAGCAAGGTGTTTCTAGGAATAAAGCAATTAGAAGGAGGGTTAGTTGTCTTCTAAAGATAAACACTGTAATTGAAAGAAGGGATATTACCTAGAGAGAAAGAATTAAACCAGAAGATGTGAAAGAACTCATTGTCTATTAATACCCACAGAATGATTCATAACGGGTTGCTGCTTTCAGCTCTGAGTAAGTGATTAGCAGTTAGATCTACTCTGTAGAAGTTTTGGGATTTTTTTAATTTTATTTTTTTTTGTGGTGGCATGCTAGAAGTAACAGAAAAAATTCTCACTGGGAAAGCAAAAAGTGATCCTAACAGCCTAGCATCTGATATCAAAATCAGTACTCGCAGGTACAGCCTTTGCGGATTTTGGTACAGAATTTGAAATCTCCTGTTTTGCACTTGTAAATCTGTCAGTCCAAAAACATTCACTAGCTTATTTCAGGCATTTTATAGTTAAGTACAATTCCCATCACAAGCTTGGTTTCTAATTCCACATTTCTAAATTGCCCCACACAGAAGCTTACGTGGTGCATCTTTAACAAAATTTGTGGTTTGAGGGGAAATCTGGAGTAAACTAGAGAAGTCGTGCTAAATTTAGGGCAATTTAAACACTTTCTTTATATATATATCTCTATACATTTTTTTTAAAGTTTTTCCTTCTTGTTATTTAGTTGCTTGGCTACGAAATCCACGCTTGTTCTGTTGTTCTTGCGAAGAAGTGCTTTTTAGTACATTTTCGTGGGAGGTGCGTGTGTTAAAGGGTACTCGGTGATGAAATGCAAGTGCAGAGGCTTGTGGTGACCGGTCCTAGGACGCAATTCGTAGGAGTTAGAGGTACAGCTTTGTTCACTGTAAGGGCACAGGCTGTCACGGCGTGGAAAACAGCACATGGAGGAGATGCAGCTGATGCAGATCGAACAATAAGCAGGGAGATGCAAGAAAGAAACGTGGGAACCCAGGGATGACAGGGAAGCAAGCTGGGAAAGAACCGCTGCGTTAAATCTACGGCGTTCCAAACGCTTTTCAGTGCTAATATAAGCTTGTGAATTTATTTTTTCTTCCATTTCCTTAGTGGTCTACTATCCCTTGTAAAAATTCCATGTTTTCCTTTCCAAGGTCTCTACTTATGTACAGATATTCACACACGGTGAAGCATTAGTGACTGTAAACCACGTGCATTGACACAGCATCTCCTAGGAGGTAAAGCAAATATTTTGAGTTAAAACTACAGGGTGATTTTTATTTTTTCAGAATGCAGTCGCCTAAATTTAGATTTAGGTAGGACACCTAAGACTTCTGGTGTCTTCTGGTGTCCTCAGCCACCTCAAGCTCTGGATTGGATTCACCTCTCAGCCAAGAGAAGGGAAGTAAACGGGAGCTGAGGAGAAGCAAAACATTATGAAACGCAGGATGTGATTTTGTCTCCTTTACCAGTTTAGAGATGCTAGCAATGGGCTGCGCACACTTCCTCCCTTACCTCTAAAATAACTCTGTCAAAACAAATTGTTTTTTTCTTAGTTTAAACCCAAATTAATGAACCGGCTTTATTATTTCAGGATGGAGAGGCTGACAAAGGAAAAAATAGGAAAAGAAAAGACCCAGGATTGATTGGTAGAATAGGTGGTTTATAATGTGTTAAATGTGTTTATTTGCACTTCCAAAGTTCAGATTTCCTCATACATTTTCATACTGATAGAGATAAAATGCTAAAGTCTTAAATCCCTCTATGCCATGCTGAGTTGCTAAGGGCTGTTGAGTTTTTGTTATTTCTCCTCTCGAGTTAGCTCTGATTATGCCTGCTGAGTGAAAAATTTGTATTTGCCGACAGAAATAGGAACCATACCACGTGCGCTTGCACTCAGCAAATGCTCCAATACATCACAAAGATTTGCTCAACCCACCTTCAGAGGCCAAATCGAGCATGTTATTTTCTGTTTAGATCTGATCCTGAAGACTATCAGTCAGGAGTGTTTCTCAACCTCTGATTAGAACAAGGCCTACAAAGCTGCGAGTGTTCATGCACAGTCTCATTAGAGGACTGGATGGAGTGACCCTGGTCTTCTAGCACAAAGCTGCGAGTGAACTTCAAATATGAGAGTGCATCAATCAAACCCGAGCAAAGGCTTTTATGTCATTTTTTCTACTTTGCCTTTAAAGTCCTAAAGGAATGCCCTTTCCACTGTACAGCGAAGGATCATTCAACAGCAGCAAACAAACCAACAAAAAGCCTCTCAGGAGAAGGGTTTTACTCCCCTCACAAAGGGGAAAGCGAGATATTTTACTAATGTGTTTTCTAATAAAACAGAGAATGCGCTTGGCTCGTTTCACAGCATCGTGCGAACGATTTTTGCCAATCTGCAGGGCACAGAAGGACATTGAAGAAATAGAAAGTTTATTATAAAAAGGATGGAAAGGGAGGTTTTGTGCGTTTCGTTTCAAACCGGGGCTTGCGCGGCTTTTTGGGACCTTTGGATTTTTGCTCCTGCTTATCGAGGGGAGGAATTGGCAAAAAGACATTTGAGAACAGTGCAACATTTGACCCATACATTTGGTGCTATGTGCAATTCTTTTCTGTACAAATGATCATGGCGTTTTAGTAACTACTTCTAAGTGGAAAAATTAAATTAGAAAGACGTTATAATTCACCATCTAAAACTCTTTTTTTTTTTCAAAAGCTGTGATGATGCTACGAACTGTGATCATAAACGAGAGGAAGTTTTTCTTTGAACAAAACCAAGCATCCAAAAATAAATAAAATCCAGGGCTGACTGTCCGTGGAAATTAAATTAAAATGAGCTAGGGGAGTTTGAGAAAACAAAAGTTAGATAGATGAAACAAGCCTAAAAGTGCCAAGTGACCAAAACTTTGGAAGTCCGACAAACTTTTTGAAAAAATAATCTGTACTCAGCTGCATTCAGCTGAGGTTAGAAGGACGTAATATTTAGTGTTTATCCACAAGATATCCTTCTGTCTCTGTTCCATGGGGCTTTTTTCCCCCTAAACGCCAGAGATCGTGAAGCAGCCGTGACCTAAACACCAGGCCTTGCCTTATCATCATCTATATCTGCACACACATGTAATTTTCCCAGTTTTTAATATGTGGCGGTATTTCCATCATTATTTTTAAATGTGGTTTTTGGTTTGTTGTTTTTTTTTTTTTGCAGGCCTTCAGATGTTCGGAAGAATTATGCAGATTTTATAAGCGAGTACTATAGCATTTATGCCACTTGATGGTGCCCCATCTGTGCTTCCCCTGTAGTGTCTGACAGGGCATCTGTGTAAATTCCTACTTCTTTTTTTTTGTTTGCTGGTTAGCTCACTGCATAAAGAACATCACACATTTACCTGTTATAATCTTGATATGCTTCGGAATATACGCTTCTCTTTTTGAGATCATGTTGAGTCCTGAGTTCACCTTCACTCTAACAGTTTCTGAAACCAGATGTCAAGCTACTTCCCTTTTCAGTTACTGAAAATGCAACAAATTGAAGAAATTAAACTTTTGCTCCTGACTCCTGAATAGCACGTATTTCTTCACTTTTCTGACATCGTAATTGTTGTTAACCTTCACTTTATCTCACATATATCTCCAGTTTAATGTATTATTGGGGGTATATTTATGTATTTATAAATGAATAGGTATGTACTTAAATATTTACATTTTGTGAAACTCTATCAGCCAAATCAGCTGGATTTTCTGTTGATGGTGTGTGTGTTCTATTTGGTTACTTGATTCATCTGTTTTAATGAGGGTCTGAATATATTTCAATGGGGGTTTGTTTTCTTTTGTTGCCTGTTTCTCTAAAAAAAACCCCAACAAAACCCACACCTTTTTTTGTTCTTTAATTTTCAGAGTGTTAGAACCCATTCTAAAATCTTTATCTTTTTGCTGCTGAGAAATAATGAGGTATAGTTTTCCTCAGTGTTACAACTCTTAAATTCAGTTTCTAACAAAATTAAATCACCTGTTTGGTTTACTTGTGTATTTAGCTAGAGATTTTTGTTATGCTAAGAGACAGTCTCCTAAACCTGCAGATTCTATGCCTGGCCCCAGAAGCCATGAGCTACTTCTCACTTCAGAAAATGACTGGAAAATTCAGAAGGCTGAGCAGGTTGTTTTAATTTGGAAATGACTGCCACATTTTCAACGTTAACTTCATGTATAGCTGGTAAAAAAATAATGTTTAGTCTTTATCTGGCACACGTTATTGTTCAAGGTTGAATTTTAATTTATATTTCCCAACATTCCTCTGTTTTTTTTTTCTTCCAGCAGTATCGTAGAGGAGATTTGGAGTTTTTGGTTTGGTTTCCTTTTGCAAGTGGGGGTGAGTTGTGAAGCACTTACAGCTGAGCTCATTGTGCCGCATTCCCTGCATCAATAACATTAGAAGATATTGTTACAATAACAAAAAAAACCCACAAAGTCTGTATGGCTCGGGTCCTTAATTTCTATTACCAAAGGTTAAAAAAGTGGATATAAGTCTTGCTATGATGGGATGCAATTTTTCTACACAGGAACTTGCTTTATTACTGAAAAAATACCTTTGTGTAGTGTTTATTGGGTGGTAAATATGCAAAACTGATTTATGAAAAGAAAATACTAAACTACCTCGTGTTTAAAATCCGGGACCTATCCTTACAACACAAGCACTGTTGTGTCAGAGCATTATACTCTAAGTACAACTAAAGATGATCACTACAAATGCTTGACACTTCCCCTACCTCCTCTGTTCTGACATGACCCGTGCGAAGTTCAAGCTGTTACAAAACCGACAATGACAAACTTGCATGGAGCAAGTGCTGACAGAGCCTCTGAAATTCCAGTTAAAAACATGTTCTTTTGTGTTCTCTGATGTGGGCGGGTTACGCTCATGCAGAGTCAGGTGAGATGGGCCAACGGTGCGATGTGATGACAGTATTGCAACATGTAGGCCATCTAAATAGATATGTCAGCAACAAACATGGACAATGTCACCCTAACCTATCTTATTCTCAACAAAAATAGTAAGTCAGCTTCCTACATGGAATTATGTAGGGCTACAAATCTGCTGAGGGGCCTGGAGCATCTGTG
>VWZK01013451.1:1127-145442 GCA_013396935.1 Baryphthengus martii | reverse complement strand
AAACATAGACACATAATATCTAACATTCTTACCTAACGTAAGAATATGTCATCTTTTTATATATTTTCCATGTTTGTTTATTTACCTATTTATTTATTTTCTGATTCTTTTTTTTAAAGATCCAAGTACAAATCCAGCCTATTCAGAAGAAAGATTGACTCACGAAGCTTTGCAATTAGAGAAGCGCTTGAGCTTGCTGTCCCATACAAGTCGCCAGGGCAGTGGAGGTAAGAGATAACTTTAATTAAATAATAATAAATTATGTTCCTTCCCTTCCCAGGCTTTAAAAATGAGTGTATGCGTCTTATTGTAAGATGCTGATGTTAAAATAAAAATAACAGAGGATCAGAGCGGGTCGAGAGGAGGGCAACGAAGCTGGTCAGGGAATTGGAGAACGTCTTATGAGGAGAGGCTGAGGGAGCTGGGATTGTTTAGTCTGGAGAAGAGGAGACTGAGAGCAGACCTTGTTGCTCTCTACAACTCCCTGAAAGAGGCTGGAGTGAAGCCGATGTTGGCCTCTTCTCTCAGGTAACTAATGACAGGACAAGAGAAAAAGGCCACAAGTTGCTCCAGGGGAAGTTCAGATGAGATATTAGGAAGAATTTCTTTCCTGGAGGAATAGTTAAGCATTGGAACAGGCTGCCCAGGGAGGGGGTGGAGTCACCATCCCTGGAGGTGTCCAGAAAACGTGTGGATGTGGTCTGGTGGTCATGGAGGTGTTGGGTAGGAGGTTGGACTTAATGATCTTGGAGGCCTTTTCCAACCTTAACAATTCTATGATTCTCTCTTTGCTTTGGCTGCTGTTGCTTGTGGGGCAGTTCTTCAGCAGCGTTGTCTCAAATCCATTGATGTTGATTCAAATTTTTCAACTAGCAGAGTGAGTTTTGGATCAAACACTATTATCGCAGGGAAATCCTTTAATGTGCTGAATCCTACTGAATTTGTGCATGTGCAGTTTGTAAGTGTTGCTGTTCTTGTTCTTTGTGGTGCTGTCTGTGCGTGTCCCTCCTGGAGTTGTTTATGTATCAAAGTAGAATCGGTGTCCAGCTCTGGGTTTGTCAATGCCCTGAACTGCCAATCTGAAATTGTTTTATAGCAGAATCCTCAAAACATCTGCTTTGCTCTTGACTCTAAAACCTGGAAACCTGAAAATAACCATGTGAAGATCCTCAGGAGCTTAATTCTGTGCTTCTCTGCATGTCCATGGCTACTTGAGTCTTGACATTCCTGTCACTAAATTCCACTAAGAATTCCTGAGAGTTTTCTTAGCTCTGTAACTACTGGACTTGACTAGATTGATGGAAAACAAATGAGACTTGTTAGAGAAGCCACTCTGGTTAGAAGACAAAGATGTGGCCCAGCTTTGTATACATTCCCTACTTGACACTACTTGAATTTATGACCTTATTCTCCTAAGAATGTTTTAATCCTCAGAAAATGAAGAATCCAGATTTTTCGTATTCTGTTAATCGAGTTTTGCGTTGGAAAATTAAATGTTTGTGTTTATGGGAAATACTATACCAAGAAGAATGTCCCTGTAGGTTTGGTGGGAGGACATTTGCCTGAATCTGGAGATCAAGGTTCTTCCCACTACCTTGGAGAACACGTAGCTCTTCACAGTTAGGGCATTTTCTTCAAGACTGTGGGAGGGCTTCCCTTCCAGAGTGCTAAAGTGCCTCAAATATTTGTCTAAGAGAAGTGATTTTAAATAAATTCAGCAATTTATTTTTTTTTTATTTTTTTTTTTATTTTTTTTTTTTTTTTTAAATAAAAATACATGGTTTTGTAAGCAGAATACCTTTTATTTAATAAATGTATTTCTTCTTCTGGGCATATTGCTGAGAACTACACTAATATTTTTGTAATATCTCTGTCTCAACAGCTGCATAATTTAATCCTGGGAGTTATAATTATGCAGGGGTCACAAACCAGTGTCAGGCAACAGGCACTGGGGGGTAAAGAAAGAATTAGACTTCCCAGGATAAACATCGCTATTTTGTGATAGTATATATCAAAAATTACTCCCTGAAGAGCGGGAGAATTGCTCTAAACTTTTCCTTCAACAACTTTAGACTACAAATAGCTTGATTACACCTGAAGCTCAGCTCACAATTTGCAGTGGACCTTTTCCTTTTCTACCCCATGTGGCAACTTACTGCCCAAATTTGAAATTAATAAAATTGATTAAATTTAATGCCTACAGAATGATCCTGCTCTCAGCCTTTGTCTTCACCTTGGCTTTATAAAAAAAGGAGGAAAATAACGTTGTGGATTGGGTGTGTTGCTACAAGAAAGTGATTTTTTTTGTTGTTGTTCTGATTTTTTTGTGTGTTTGTGTCTCCATGATCTTTGTGTTTTGTCCTTATGCCCTTTCATGCCAGTGTTTAATTTTTTTCATCCCTAGTCTATCTTGGATACCTGTAAAAGTGTCCTTCTTGCAGGTATCAGTGAGAAAAAAATAATAAATCTTGTAATAGGTACATAAATGAATCATGGAAGATCTTTTTGTATATAGATCTGGAAACATTTTTATAATAGTAGTATTTTCATTTTTGTTAGTTACAGTGAGGTGTGGTTCTATTTTGGTTGGGATATTATGGAAAAGCACAGTGTTGGAGAGCTCAGAGGACAGAACAGCACAGTCTTATGTTGGGTTTTGGTTTTGTGGGCTCTTCAGCCTTCACTTTGTCATTCAGATAAGATTTAAATAGAGAAAAAAAAGTACAACTAAGATAATTTTGTAGAATCCTAGAATGGCTGGAGTTGGAAGGGACCTGAAAGATCATCCAGTTCCAACCCCCTGCCATGGGCAGGGACACCTCCCACCACAGCAGGTTGCTCAGAGCCTCCTCCAGCCTGGCCTTCAACACCTCCAGGGAGGAGGCTCCACAAGTTTTCTGGGCAACCCATTCTAGTGTCTCCCCACCCTCAGAGGAAAGGATTTCTTCCTAATGTCTAATCTGAATCTACCCTGCTCTAGATTTTGATTGATTTGGTTGATTCAGACCAAATAGAAACATGGGACTGTCTGCTGTGGCTCAAGGTTACAGTAACAAGGTTTTCTTCAGAACATTCTCAGCTTTCTGAACATGGGACTGTGGCTATTCCCCGTGATATAAGATAGGAGCATCTAAAATAAAAAACAATCAACTGTAGAGAAGTAAACTATGGTTAAAAAGAGGAGAACATGGTGTATAGGATCCTAGAATGGTAGGGGTTGGAAAGGACCTCTGGAGATCGAGTCCAACCCCCCTGCCAGAGCAGGATCACCCAGGGCAGGCCACACAGGAACAGATCCAGGAGGGGCTGGAAAGTCTCCAGAGGAGACTCCACCACCTCTCTGGACAGCCTGTTCTAGGCTCTGTTATCCTCACAGCAAAGAAGTTTCTCCTCATGCTGAGGTGTTCACAGAAAAGAGCCCGGCCCCTTCCTCTTGACCCCCAACCCTGAGATATTTCTAGACATGAATCAGATCCCCTCTCAGGCTTCTCTTCTCCAGACTCACCAGCCCCAGGGCTCTCAGCCTTTCCTCACAGGAGAGATGTTCCAGTCCCTTCATCATCCTCGTAGCCTCCGTTGGACTCTCTCCAGTATTTCCCTGTCCCTCTCAGATTGGGGAGGCCAAAACTGGATCCAGTATTCCAGGTGTGGTCTCCCCAGGGTGGAGTCGAGGGGCAGGAGGTTCTCCTGGACACGCTTTTCTTAATGCACCGCACTCGAAAAAACTCATAATTAATTATTAGGAAAAAGAAAAGAGGTGGTGGGTGGTGCATGATGTTCCACAACGTGATAGGGTTATGAGAGAGTGGTTAGGCACTGGAACAGGCTGCCCAGGTGGGTGGTGGAGTCACCATCCCTGGAGGTGTTTAAAAAACAAGTAGATAGAGCACTTGAGGCTGTGGTCTAGGGGTTAGGGATGCTGGGATGAAGGTTGGGCTAGATGATCCAGGAGGTCCTTTCCAACCATAGTGATTCTATGATTCTATCTGCATTTTATTTTTTCTCATGAGGGTAAGAATTATTGCAGGAATTCTGGCTTTGACAGAAGTTCCCCTTACAAAAAGGAGGACTCCGAGAGCCTTTTCTGTCTGTCCATACTTGCCGCGCTTCAGGCCGTCGATGGTGTTTTAAAGACAGGTTGATGTGTTTTCTTCTTTTCCAGCAGACGACAGAAGTCTTTCAAGCTCATCTTCAGACACCAGCCACTCGGATGTTAGTGTTGGGAGCAGGCTGACGATTTGGCCTGACCAGTCTTCAGCCAGCACTTCTCAAGAGAGTCATGGACTGGCAGCTGCAAAGGGCATTCATCTCGGGGAAGAAAAAACCCTTCCAGAAGGGGCACGTGGCACCACGAAACCACCTCCAAAGCCCCTCCGCTCCAGACAGCTCCAGGAAATAGGTCGTCAGAGTTCTTCCGACAGTGGAATAGCTACTGGGAGTCACTCTTCTTACTCTGGAAGCTTCTCTTCCTACGCTGGGAGCTTGGACATTTGCCACGGCGATGAGTTTGGATCGTTGCTGAGCTTGCCGTTGAACTTTCCTTCGGATCAGAGTTTATGTACTTGTCCTCACGGGGAGCCCCAGAGAGGTGTGGGCTCGGAGTATCAGGTTCCCAGCTCTCTCAGACATATTTATGATATCCCCAGGAGTTTGTTACAGGCAGCTTCTAAAGATGTGCAACCCAGGAGTACGGATTCCACGCTACCCAAGGACCAGGCCCTGTCTCCTCAAGGTGCTAGTGACCCCAAACAGCTACTACCACACTTGGAAGCCCGGAAGATACCTGAGCACAGACAGGACAGAGGGAGACCTTCATCCTTACTTGCAGAAAGCAGCAAGGACTTGAGTGATGAGGCGTACGTGGATTTTGTTGCCAGGTGGTCAGACTCCAAAAGTAGTGAGTTGTCACCATCTAGTGGGGCCTCAGCTGACCCCTATGACACATGTAGCCCCCACCTTGGGATGACAAGAGCTCTTTTTTCAGCTTGTCCAATCTGTGGTGGACTAAAGGTAAATACCTAACACCCTGAGCAGATGCTAACAAGCCTTGCTTAATACGGCATGATTAAGTTAAAATGACTTCAGTTGCAGGTCCTAAGTGCTATTGTTGCCTTTATGATTGGAACAGGTAATCATTTTTGTGGTCTTTTATGCTCATGTTGACAGGCTTAGCACATGGTCTCCTCAAAATCTGTGCTCGATCAAGGCAAACACTGAACAATAGCGTTCACAAGCTGGCCCACTTTGGGGGGATGTGAGTGGTTTACAGTGAAAGACAGAAGCTTTACAGGCACTGAGAGGGCTGAATTTGTCACATAACAGTGATCTAGCAAGTAGGACATTGACTTGTCTTGCTGCTGGTATTTCAAAAGAAGCAAGAAGAGAGGTCAAATAGCATGTGCTGCTCCTCCGGTGACCACCACGCACGTTTTGAATTTAATGATGTTTTTCTTTTCTTTGTCGTTGTAGTTGGAGCTCGTCTTGCACAAGAAGCCAGCTTAGCAAAGCTTCTCACTGGGCAGATAGTCAGTCAGCGTGGCAATCCATAGCACATCAGCTAATCCAGTATCCTAACTGGCCAGGGACACATACAAATTCATTAGTGCTCTCCTACCAGGACAGTGGAAAAATTTGATTGTGATCTCCAGTCAGGTAAAGACTTACAACCTAAAGTATGGAGATTCAGGCACCTTTCTACACACATTTGCCAGGGTCTATGTTACTGTGACTGGTATTTTCATAAATTCTTTTTGAACTCGGAGAAATTCTTGGCTTTTTAGGGTGGTAAGCTTGGTACATTAATTGTACACTGTATGAAGAAGATGTATCTGTTTTTATCCATGCTGGAGAAGACTTTTTGTGTATGTGTTTGCTAAATTAGAAGAAGGTGAAGCTACTTGTGTTGGGGAGCTGTTGAAAGGTTAGAGGGAGTGCTCCAATTATGGAGTGTGTGAAGTAGGGGTTCAGCAAGAGGGACTTTTTCTTTGAGGAATTAAATACTTCCATTGAAGTGTGTACATTTTAATTAAGCATCTGAGATTTATATAAACCACTGCTATGAAAAGGGCTTAGGTGTATAGTAAATTACGAAAGAAAAAAATAGAAGATTATAAATGGGAGGGATTATTTTCTTCTCCTGAGGTGTTTTGTGCATTTGCACCGTTGGCTACCTTCGTGTCCGAAAACCAGAAAATGCTGCCTGTCTGAGGGGCTTGTGTAGCCTCTGTAACAGCACCTTGGGTGTTACTTTCTCATGTCCTTGCAGCATTTGGAAGGTAAGGAGACACTGGTGTGACGGGCCGTATAAGATTGTGTCTACATTGATTATTAGGATCAGTGTTTTTCCAAGCGTTCTACCAAGAGCACCAAAGGCCCTCACTAGCCCTCTAGCCTCATTCTGAAAGCTTGGCTGGATGCAGTGGCCTCAGATTCAGCCTTTCATGAAATCATAGCATCATAAGGGTTGGAAGGGACCTCTGGAGATGATCGAGTCCAACCCCCCTGCCAGAGCAGGATCACCCAGGGCAGGCCACACAGCAACAGATCCAGGGGGGGTTGGGAAGTCTTCAGAGAAGGAGACTCCACCACCTCTCTGGGCAGCCTGGGCCAGGCTCTGTCACCCTCCCAGCAAAGAAGTTTCTCCTCCTGTTGAGGTGGAACCTCCTGGGTTCCAGCTTGTACCTGTTATTCCTTGTCGTATTACTGGGCACCCCAGAAAAGAGTATGACCCCTTCCACTTGACCCCCACCCCTCAGATATTTGTAGACATGAATCAGCTCCCCTCTCAGGCTTCTCTTCTGCAGACTAACCAGCCCCAGGGCTCTCAGCCTTTCCTCACAGCAGAGATGTTCCAGTCCCTTCATCATCCTTGTAGCTTCCATTTGACTCTCTCCAGTATTTCCCTGTCCCTCTTGAACTGGGGAGCCCAGAACTGGACACAACACTCCAGATGTGGCCTCACTAGGGCAGAGTAGAGGGGGAGGAGAACCTCTCTTGACCTGCAGGCCATGCCCTACTTGATGCCCCCCAGGAGCCCATTGACCTTGTTGGCCACAAGGGCCTATTGCTGGCCTGTGGAGAACATTGTCCCCCAGCACTCCCAGGTCCTTCTCTGCAGAGCTGTTTTTCCAGCAGGTCAGCCCCTCACCTGGATTGCTGCAAGGGGTTATTTGCTTCTGTCCTTTCTGCAGTGCAGGCAGCTGGGTGCACAGCAGTGTATCTGCTGCTGCCTTCCAGTGTCTCCTGCCTGTAGTTAGAGACAAGGTGGGAAAAATGCACAACACCGATTTCTAGGAAGGCTCTACTCTGGGATTGGAAAGCTCCAAGGTGGCTTTGTTACAGGCAGCGAGGAAAGAATTAGTAAAAGTACAGTTATCTCACATGGTGAAAATGTTTCTGGGTGATCTGAATTGTCAGGGTAGACAGGAATTTATCAACGTTTACCCTGGAAATTTGTGGCAGACAAGAAGCTGAAAGCGAGTATTCCGTTTTATTCCATCTTCAAAGGCAGAAAGGCTAAATTATGTCAATTCTCCTTTAACTGTCTGTTGACCCCAACAGCATCTTTTACTGCCAAGTGCTGTCAGGTTTCATGGTGTTTCTAGTTGCCCTAATGATACCAGTTGGCAAGAACTTTAGGAATTGTCAACATTTAAACAAATTTAGTGAGAGAAACTAACTTGTTTTAGCACAGGATATGCACATCTACTTTTTAATTTATTTTTTTCCTACCCATTTGTAAGCAGTTGGGAAAGAAGTCTCATTAAATAGATTGATTCATGGGGTTGTTCTTATTTTTGAGAGAAAAAAATAGCCTTTTGATACATTGTCCTTAACTGTCAAGTGATTTTAGCGGGATTGAACGGACGCTGTCTTTGGCTTTCCTCGTGATGAATACAGTGAAAGCACCAATCCATACACCATTACTAAAAAAAAATCATTCTTATTCCTTGTGCTCTGAACAGACTATGTTGAAGATGCAGGTGGGGCTGAGAGGAGTTGATTTAAAGATCGATGAAGACACCAGGTTTTCACATTTACTCGAATTCTGGCTTCCAGTGTCTGGAATTCTTTTGCAATTTCAAGTTAAGCTGTTACTTAAATTGTGTTGGGGGTTCTTAAATACCTACTATTTCAAGTGAGTTGAGTGAGCTGAGTAGAGGCAAGTCCACAGCAGGAATAAAGGCTATGAGCATTGGTTTGGGTTTTTCTGCCCTGTATATAAACTTTGACAAATGGAGGTTAGATGTGGGCGTCTTGTCTGTGTGTGGTGGAGTTCAGCACGTGAAGAGCTGGAGACAGGTTGGAGGATGATGACGTGCGTATGTGGAAGGCGTGGTGCTGGTCACGCTTGGGATTGATTTGGGATTGACTTGGGATTGACCCATTCCACCACTGACAAAGGTGGTGATGAACGTAAGGAGAACATACCCTGGGAAAACATCAAGGTTCTGATAGAAAATAGGGCAAGGAAACTTTTCAGTTTCATTTCTGGATGAAGAGTAGAAGCAGCATGAAGCAAGTCACTGAATATTGCTGCTTTTATTTCTATGTTGTGTTTCATGTTAGACATTGGGGATTAATAAGCCAGTGTGCAGGGTGTTTTGCTTTCTGTTGGATGTCCCTGTAGTGGGCTCGAGATGTCCTGCTTTCCAAACATCCCAAGGCTGTGCCTTTGCTGTGTAATTTTTGCCTAGGTGATTTCAGTGCTGTAGGTGATTGCAGAGCTGAATCCTTTGCGTTCTGTAAGTAAATTTTAAGCTCAGAATGTTGGATTTTTAACGGGATTTCTGAGTAAGATGTAGAGATTTCGTATTAGTCTTACTACTTTTTCAACTACTTGGCTAATGCTAATTTGATAAATAGAATTTCACTGTATGCTGCTTGCTCTGTAACTTCATTTGATGCTATAGTTTGAGAAATGATGTCAACCTTTTTGATAGGGTGCTTTTTTTTTCTTTTTTTTTACACCACCGTTGTTTGTAAATTTTCTTAGCAGTCTGAAAAATAAAATCCTTTTCCAACTGGTTTTGTCCTTTTCCATCTGACAAGTACTGTTTTTAGTTTTGCTTTTGCTTTTTAGCCCCTGACCTTCATCTTCTTGCAAGTTGAATTAATGTGGAATGATCATAGCTGTCTCTTCCTGCTACTTAGTGTGATACTGGAATCATTGTTGACAGCTCTAAATGTGCCTATTAGTAGGAATGACTTTTATGTCTGTTTAGCTCACCCTAAACTCGTATTTATGTCAGTGGGAGTTGTTATGGATGTAGAAATACAGTCTTGGTTACTGCTTTGCTAGCTCACTTGCTGTGATAGAGGAGAGAGGGAAGTGTCAGTTTGTGTGTGGCTGTTACTGATGCTCCTGTGTTGGTGGGATTCAGCCACCTACTGTAGTTGCTCCTTTCAAAACACCAAAACCTCCTTGGAGACTCTGGTCCCAAATTAGGAACTGGTCTTCCCAGCTCCTCTGGGAGGGGTTTGTTTAGTTCTTGCTGCCACAGTAACTGTATGCCTCAAACCTGGAAACTCCCAGCATGTCTGTNCCAGAGGTCCCTTCCAACCCCTACCATTCTAGGATTCTATAAATCCTGTGGTCACGATGCACAAGAGTTCAGGGAATTTTGTCAGGTGGGAGGATCCACAGTGCTCAGTGTCCCTGCACAGTATAAGGAGAGGTGCTACCTGCCTTGGGGGGATGTGGATCTCAGTTTAAGTGAGGAGTTGCTTTGATTACCTGATAGAAAATGTGTCTCTCTCAGTCTGTTCTGTAGAAACTGCTTTGTTTGTGCATTTCAGCTTGAAAGGAAGGCGTGTGCACATCTGTACTGGGATCCTTGAGCCAGTGCTTTACTTGGCGTGTTTCATCATGGAGCACCAGGGCCCTGCAGGGTTTGCTCATCAAGTGCAGCTTTTTGCAGAGTCTCTGCGCAGATCTGGAGCTACAATTGTTCAGTATAAACCAGGGAGAGACTAAACCCTGAGAGAAACAAGGCTGGTGTGTCCTCGGGCAGAGAAGGGGCTCGAACTCTAAAGAACATCTTACACCGAGGTCTGTTTTTTGTGGTCTTGTCTGGGCTGATTTAAACCAAGGTGAAGGACAGCCTGGAAGTGGCTTGGGAATATAGCCTTGGTCTTCCAAATCCTCTACAAACCCCTTAAGGATTTAGCTGCTGTGTCTCGTTTCATTGTAGACACTGCTTTTGAAAGTGGTAAAAGAGAGGGCTTGTGAGGTGTAAACTGTGTGTAGGGAGATTCGAGAACAAGCCACCTCAGAGTACATTGCCACATCCATTTCACTGAGAATGCTTTCAATTTTTTTTTGGCTTTTAAACAGGTACTTTTCTAATGTAGTGTTAAAACAAATACTAAAGACCTCACACTATATTCTTACATTCAACATTAATGTAGCTATTTTTTTGTCTGTTGGAGCCATTAGCTCTTTGCCCATGAGACTGAACAGCTTATGTGTTTATCTTGCAGTGTGTTTATTTCCCCATTTTCTCTGAAAGTATAGGAACACGATTATTCACAATTACACACCTTTTACATCTATTTTTCCAAGGTATTTTTTTTTCTACAGTAGCGATGCACGATGTTGTAATTTTTTGTGCCTCCTCCCACCTGCAGAAAAGCTACAGGCTGTTCGAATTCTCAGTTGAGAAGGATGCGCTTGTCATCTCCTACAGCATTGTTTCTGCCTGTAGTTTTGCATTTCTGCTGTAATCTCAAAACTGTGACAGGAACAGTTTGCACCTCAGAGGAATCTGGGAGTCAGCTGTCAGTATTATTGACCCGAGTGACGGTGTATTTGTGAGGCTCTGGTGTACTTTGAGGACCGTTGATTTTGGGTATTACTGGCTTTTGGCATAAATGGGAACTTGCGTTTGTTCTCTCTTCTTTGAGGATTTAGTTAGAATTGTTTCTTTTTAAGTCCTGATTGTGTGTGAGGTGCATCTTCCCACAAAATGAGATGTCCACCTGGCACGTTACTTACGTTACAGTTTTTGTAAAAGGCTCTGAAATTTTCGCAATAAAGTAGTGTCATTTTTTTTGGCTTTTCACAGATTCAAAGGGAGCTTTAAAACCACCAATTTCCCCACATCATCTTTGTGAAATAGAAGAAATCCACGACCATTGCTGTCCTTGACGATGAAATGCAGTCATTTCTGGAGCTGGTTGTGCTGATGAAAGCACACAGCGCTGTGCAAATCAGAAACTGGAGAGAAAGTATGTTCTCCAGTTGAAACTGGCAGAGGAAAGGGATGTAAGAGGTGGGTGTAGTGTCAGGCTTAGAGTTTGGTCTGTTTTGGTTTTTTTTGTAGTTTTGGGCAGGACCACAGTTCCACTGGAGGTAACTCCCATCCTCTCACTAAGGTGCTGTTGTGTCTGCATAGCACTGTCTTGAGATGCTGGTTATCAGGAGTTCACAGGGGAAGGAAGATTATTAATTTTATTTTTTTTTTTCTTACTGTTGCTGGTAAGGGCTTATATAAATTACCTGGCTCTTCCAAAGCTTTGTTTGACAGATGTCACTTAATGTGTATGATCCTGGATTTGAGATACCACAGTAAAATACAAGATGTGCCAACCCTGTCACAGCTGTTCAGATTTGACTTGCTTTTGGCCTTGTAGGAGGCTGCCTTACCTCTTCTCTGAAAAATGTATACTGAAAATACTCTCCATCTATCATGAAAGAATCTTCACGGGATCTGTGCTGGCGATACAGGTTTGAATCTGAATTCAGAATAATAATACGAATTAAGATCTCGGCACTTGTTGGGATCGAGCACTAAGTGTTAATCTGAATTCAGAATAATATGAATTAAGTTCTCAGCGCTTCTTGGGATCAAGCACTAAGACCTATGGTCTGTAATAGGAAAAGAAGTGCCTGCCACAGAAGCACTGGTATTAGTAGTGTCAAGAGTAGAGAGCATCTTTCCTTCATGAGGGAATGTAGACAGCATAGCTCAGCAGAATTCATTCTGCTATACAAAATATTGGAATATTGATTTTTGTCAGAGAGCCAGTGAAGATATTGATAAACCACAGTACTGACCTTTTAGACCCACCAGAATGAACAAATGGGAAAATCTGCTTCCTCTCCTAAATACAATCAAGCTGGATAATAACTTTTATTATTACTACAACTGCTGGCTACTTCTTCCTCTTCTGAGAGCAATAGTTTTTCCGAAAAGAGAGAAATAAATGTCTTGAAGGAGGAGTCTGAGAATGAAAGCTGGAAAAAATTACTCCCTTTGGGGTGCAGGGCTTGTGGAGGGTTTTTTGTTTTGGTTTGGTTTTTTATTCAGTTGCAAAGAGACTCAACAGATCACTTGTAACATGGCCAAAATGTGAAAATGGAAGGCTTTTTATTCTGTCTTCCTTTTTTTTTTTTTTTTTCCCCCTAAATACAAATCTATTTCTTTCTGGAAAAATTCTATGGAATCCTATAAAGTGTTAGCAAACACTTTCTATCTTCATTTTCACAAAGGGAGAAAGTAGAATTCACCTGCAGAGGAGGAAACCCCCGAAAGAGATGAGGAAGGCATGGATTGCATTGAGCTGAGCTCAGAGGGAAGCAAGTAACTCCACTGGCAGCCCTGGATTAAGATTCCTAGATTTGATTCCCATGTGGTTCCTTCTGCAAGACCATAAACAAGGTTGCCTTAAAAACCCCACCATTCCTTGACTCGCATGCCTGCAAAATGTTTGTGATGTCCACCAACACTATAGTTTTGAGTTTGTGGATTAAAAAAGGCTATGCAGGAAATATTCTGTTTTGATTAACAGTGAGTGGTATCAAAGTAACTGCTTGGCTCGGAAGGAACCGGTGAGTGACAGTAGGATAGCAATCATTTGGATGGGATGTCTGGAGGGTAGACAGCAGCTCACTGAGTAGATGAGAGGATTGAAAAAAGATGCTCAGCCGGGGTGTGACCTTTCCCGCCAACTGGTTTTGACACAGCCACTTAAAACTGGAAGTATGCAAATGAGAAGGATGAAATGTGTTCCAATAGAATGACATAAACTCTGCTTAAAGTTGTTCACAAGCTAGGACAAGACTTACGAGTGGAATTGATTTTCAGGATGCCCGATGTACTTACTGCTTCAAGGTATCTATGGCAATCCCTTCAGCCTGGCTGATAATATCCCATATGGACTTTTTAAGAATCTAATCTGATTAAATATCAGGACTTTTAATCAGATTAGATTCTGAAAATATCAGTCATGCAGAGGTGATAGAGGCAAATTCTTACTGCCTGTAATATAACTGCAACCTGATCCCAAGTTGTATTACTTTGTTCAGAAAAAGAAAATATTTTTTTTTTCCCTAATATTGCCTTAGTAAAGTCTAATCATATGGTAACAACATCTCCACACAAGGGAAAGCAATTTTGGCTTTTGTTAGCAAGAAAATCCACTGAATGGGAAATTATTTATTACCTGCTCCACACAATTTCACTGAAACCAATTTGAGGAAGAATAATTGTATGTTCAGAACAGAATAACCACTTTCTATTGGCAGAAGAGTTAGAAATTGTGAGTAAGCCATCCTGGTGTAGAAATGCTTGCCAAAGAGTTTTCAGGGTGGACTGTTTGAGAGTTGCCTTGTGATTTTTATGTCTTGCTTTACTCTGTGTAGTTGTGAGCGCTGCTGCTGCAATGCCGGGGAACTGTCTAGAGAAGGGAAGAAAGGGAATTCTTTAAAAGTCTGTATAGTAGATGAAACTGCCAAATTTCCTTCTCAGGCAGCAGTCCAGGCCTGGTGAAAGTGGCCCTCTGAGGTGAGCAGAAGCCTCGTTGCAGGCTTCGCCAGGCTTTCCTCTGACGTTCTTAAAGGCAGGGCCACTGCAATCAGCGTCATTAAAAGATTTGCTTCGCTAGAGAATCGACTGTGTGTGAATTAAAAGAAATAAGAGAGACCTTTGATGCCTAAGAGAGACAGATTTCAAGCCCTGTGCAGTTGTGGAAGAGTGGGGTTGAGTCCTCTGGACTTCAGGCAATACAGAAAGAATCCCTAATAATCTTTGGTGTTGTTGGTTAGCGTTGGATGCCTTTTACAGAGGTGCATGCTACTGCAGAGTCCTGGCAGGAATTTGTGATGGCAAGGTGCAGATGGTGGCATTTTGGGCACTGTCTGACTTTAAATAGGAGGGGGGACCCCAGGGTGTGCGAGAGAAGGAAGAAGCTTGAGATTTGGACTGACGGAGAAATTTTGTGCATGGTTTTTTTTTTGTTATTGTGGCTCTGAACAGCTTAATTCAGTCTGCCCAGTTGTAGAGGAGCTGGAGCTGGGTAATGTTTACATCCCAAGGCTTTTGTCAGGACTGATACTTTAGATGTGGACAATTCTATCCACCTGCTAAAGATTATTTTCAAGGTGATCTTTTCCAGGCTGCAGTGAGAGAGGCAGAAAGTTGTTTGCCTTTCAAGTGAACTGTGGCCAGAAAAGGGAACTCATTAACAGGAGATCCTAAAGAAGAAAATCAACCTGCCAGGATGGAGCAGCTACTTTACAATTGTTTTTTGTTCTTTTTTTTTTGAAAAGGCTGGGGAGTCTATCACTACTTTTTAGAACTTCAGCAAATAGTTCAAAGCAGTTTTCTATTTAATGAAAGATCACAGACAAGTGGCACTGAATACATTTATTTCAGCAGATTTTATTTTTTTTTTTCTTTTTCTGTGTGAAATTGAGCTTGAAGAATGGTGTCTTTCAAGAACTGCAAAGAAGTTATTAATGCAGGAACCTCTACACTCAGTGGATTCAGAAAGTCCACAACTGAGGTGGAAAATCAATGCTTTCTAAGCATGGGATTAACCTGAGGGTTGGGCAGTTTTTTAGCATTTAGAAAGGAGCAAGTTATCAAGAACATACTTGAGGGTATGACTGAAATTCAAGCCAAATTGGAATAACAGAGGAAGAAAAGAAAAACGTAATTGTATTATTTTATTTTTTTCCTATGTATTCTTTTCTGAAATCCATATGGAGAAGCATATCAAATTTTGCAACTGTTTTTGATGCAATGATTTTTTTTAAAATTCATTTATTTTTTTTAGGTCAAAAACCATTTTGCCTAAATAGGGATTAGGTAAAACTCTGAACTCTTTCTCAGTAAGAGATGTGAGAGAGCAGATGACTGCGGGGAACTTGTGGAGCAGTTCAAGCTGTCTGAGGATCTGCAGTTAACTATTTCAGGTAGTCAGTAGTCCCATCTTAAGTAAGTAGATATTTACTGTTGAGTTTCCTTGGTACTGGCTGAATGTAGTTCAAAGTGTAGGGACTCTAGAACCAAGGTGATGCAATGAAACCTTGAAGTTCCTGCACCTGACCAACTGAGCAGATGTTTTCTGCAGTGTAAAAAATGCTTTTTACCTCACTCTTTACCAGTTGCACACAATCTTTTCTGGTCCATTGCTAAATGTGGAGGGCAGGATTTGCTTGCATTCTGACCATCCTTGCTAGTCTACTAACATTTTGAATCTTGGACGGTCGCTTGGGCATGTTAAGGTCAAAACAAGTGACTTTTAGTGTGATCCATGTGATAAATGACAGCCAGGATGGGATGAATGGATACTAGAGTCTTGCATAGAGATTCGAGGCTGCAGTAAAGTGTCTTTACTGCATTCAAGCTCTGCTTATATGTCTTCCTTGGTGTTATCTGGTTCCTCAGTTCAAGAAGGACAGGGAAATACTAGAGGGAGTCCAATGGAGGCTACGAGGATGATGAAGGGACTGGAGCATCCCTCTTCTGAGGAAAGGCTGAGAGGCCTGGAGCTGGTTAGTCTGGAGAAGAGAAGCCTGAGAGGGGAGCTGATTCACGTTTACAAATCTCTGCAGGGTGGGGGTCAAGTGGAAGGGGCCAGGCTCTTGTCAGTGGTGTCCTGGGATAGGCCGAGGGGCAATGGGCATAAACTGGAACCCAGGAAGTTCCACCTCAACAGGAGGAGAAACTTCTTTGCTGTGAGGGTGACAGAGCCTGGCCCAGGCTGCCCAGAGAGGTGGTGGAGTTTCCTTCTCTGGAGACTTTCCAGCCCACCCTGGATCTGTTGCTGTGTGGCCTGCCCTGGGTGCTCCTGCCCTGCCTGGCAGGGGGGTTGGACTCGATGATCTCCAGAGGTCCCTTCCAACCCCTACCATTCTAGGATTCTATAATCCTAAGAATCTACTTTTTATTTGTTTCCATGTTTCTTCTCCTAAAGCAGGGTAGAATCATAGAATCGTTTTGGTTGGAAGAGACCTTTAAGATCATCAAGGCCAACCATGAACCCAGCACTGCCAGATCACCACTAAACCATGTCCCTCAGCACCACATCTATACATCTTTTAAATACCCTTGGGGATGGAGACTCCACCACTTCCCTTGACAGCCTATTCCAGTGCTTTACAACTCTTTTGGTGAAGAAACTTCTTCCTAATATCCAACCTCTAAACCTCCTCTGGCACAACTGGAGGCCATTTCTTCTTATCCTATCACTTGTTACTTGGGAGAAGAGACCGACCCCTACCTCACTAAAACCTCCCTTCAGGTAGCTGTAGAGAGCCATAAGGTCTCTCCTGAGCCTCCTTTTCTCCAGGCTAAACAACCCCAGCTCCCTCAGCGACTCCTCGTAAGACTTGTTCTCTAGACCCTAGACTTGGCAGATGAAAGTGCTCCTCAAGACTCTCTCGGAAGCAGTTCTATCCCACCCAGTCCAGAGGGTAGATGAAAAAGCGGCTTTAAAGTCGACTCTGTGCTCCTGAGTCTTGTCACATGAGGACAGCGGGCTATTCCCAGTCTAAACTGCAGGAGCCAGCTGTCAATCAACTGAAATGACTGTTTCAACAGCTGGGAATCAGTGGGACATGAACTCTGGCTGTGTTCCCTCTCCCCCAGCCACATCCTCTGCGCTAGTCTGGATTCTGTGGTATCCTCTGCTAATTCAATGCTGATTGGAAGCAATTTTGAACGCACAAGAAATCCGAGCCTGGAAAATATGAAGGAAATCTAAACCTTTTCCAGATCTGCTTTATTACCAGGACAGAGAAGTGCTAAGTGGACTAGATCAGGGCTAGTAACCGTACACTTGAATCCTCTGGAGCACGTGGAAAAGGTTTCCAGATGAAGTTTGCCATTCCTTGGGACACAAAGTCAAGCAGAACACGCATGCTGTAGAGAGAACTGCTATGGAAAGCTTTGGAAAAGTACAGAACTAATGATATCTAATAATTTACAGCAGTGTTTTCCAATATAGGAGAAGCCTGTGAGCAGCCCCCATGCCTAGTTAAGCATCTGTAGCCTTTGAAGCTGTGCAGCTTAATTATTGTTTCATTTCCTTTGACAGACCATAATTTCAGTGAGGGGCTGGGGATAAAGGAAAACACTTGTCTTAAATTTACTGATTTGAGCTTTCCCTCCCTTATTTGCCCTTCTACTTCCATCCGTTTCTTTCTAATGACGATCATTGATTGTCTTGTTAATAATTTTTTTTTCTTTTTCTGGGAAAAGTCGACCAACTTGACTGTAAAGGTGAAGCTGAAAAAGAAGAAAAAAATGAGTGCAAAGATCATATTGCAAGCCTTTCAATTTTTATTTTTCTTAGGCTCCTAATTAAGCCCCACTCTAATTCTCTCTGTGTGTGGAGCAGGATCCACGGGTTATAACAAGGATTCTTTTCTTCGTGTCTTTCTGCGGAATGGACTGGAAGGAAGGAATCAAATAACTAGTCTAATGTAAATTGGCGTAGCTCCAGCAGCTACAAAACAGGCCCAAGGGTATTTTTAGTGCAAGCACAAGCGGAGCTCACGCTGTGGAACGACGCTCTTTGGGAGAAGTAGGAGAAGGAAAAGCCTTTTCCTAGAGCAGCCCCTAAGTGAATGTTTCCAAATGGTAATTACAACTTAACATAAACTTTCTCCATCTCTAAGAATCTGTCGAGGTAGGTTTAATTTGCCTCTAACATCTGAGATTTCACTCGGCCAGCTTTTAAAATACGTTCATGTTTGAGCCCTTTTCTCTTTGCTCTTTGTCACTGGAGCGGTGGAGTTGTGGTTAAACTCTTTAGTTGCAAGAATAATCCCTTTTCTTCATGAACAGATGACGTGAGTTTCAAATCTTGTTGCAAATACAAGGGATACTTCATGCACTTTTGTGTAATTGGTGGAATTTTCTGTTAATCAGCAGCTTTTTGACAAGAACTAAGTTAGGATACTTCTCCATCCTGAGATCCAGGAGCTATTTTTCACTGAAAAGTCTAAAATAGCTCTGCATATTGTTTGGAGTTCACGCACTTTCCTCATCAGAGACAAAATGCCGTATTAAGAAATCAAGGGATTGTTGGACCTCTTGTCTTATTTGTTTCTTCTGGTGTAAATTTGCCGTAAATGGTTCCTTTGTTAAGCAAGAGAGCAGGACTATTTTAATCCCTGTGTGAGAACACTTACACCTAGGTGTATATCTTAGTGATTGTCCTTGTAGTTTCAGTCTCTCCAAGCCTTTTGCTAAAATCTTTTTGCTACAAGCTTGAGATGGGCTGGTGCTGTTATTGTAGCAGAGCTCTCTTGTTACTACTGGAATATGCTATTCTAAGAAAAAGGAGACAGGACAAGAGGAAAAGGCCACAAGTGGCACCAGGGGAAGTTCAGATGAGATATTAGGAAGAATTTCTTTCCTGGAGGAGGAGTTAAGCATTGGAACAGGCTGCCCAAGGAAGGGGTGGAGTCACCGTCCCTGGAAGTGTTCAAAAAACGGATGGATGTGGCACTTCAGGGTGATGGAGGTGTTGGGTAGAAGGTTGGACTTGATGATCTCGGAGGTCTTTTCCAACCTTAACGAATCTTTAACTCTAGAACAACCCTTCCCAGTTGTCAAGCCTTCCTAACTTCACAGCTAATTCTGCAGTGCTGAAATGCTCAGTTCACAACTCTTGTGAACTTTTAAAATATAAAAAAAAAATGAATCGTGTGAGGTGCTGCATCCACCTTGTGGGCACCTTACTTCTGTTTCTCGTGCTTGCTGAGCGAGGAGGATGAGATGAGAACACTACACTGCTTATTATCTTCACAGCAGAATCAAATCTGCTCTTACTCATAGATATTTCACTACTAGGGTAGTTTTGCTGGGGTCTCTGCCTCAAGTGATTTTTCACTTGCTGCAGAAGGAGTGGAAATGAGCAGATCTGTTGCAGGAGGAAGCTCAGAGGAGGATACGTTGGGAGACCGAGTGCTTTTTAAATAGCAGATGTTCCTGTAGCAGTGTAATGCTACCCCCTGTTGGAAATTGGAATATATGGACTATAAAGCCGAATACATGGAATTGAAGCCTCTTTGACTTTGTGTGCCTTGCTTGCTTTCTGGTGCACTTGATAGGACTTCAGAAATGCCAGTCTGTATTTAAAAAAAAATAAATTAAAAAATAAAATTATATAAATAGGAAAGTTATTTACCCCCCCCATTATCAAACCTGAATTCAATTTAAAATAATCTTATTTTCATGCTAAAATACAGCAATTTTACTGTTTTTCTGTAAGAATACAAACACATAACCGATTATAGTTAACACTGCTTTTCCTTGATCATAAACACCTATCTCTTCATAAAAATCTTCCCACTTCTGAAAGAGAAACGGTTTCATTAACAGGAGCCGAGCTGAAGAAGGCTCTGAAAAGGGAAAAAGGGAATGTAATGTTGCTATGAAAACATCTCTACAAATTGACAGCCCTGTTTTGAATCAGAAAATCTGCTGAGTGTCGTACGCTTAAATTAAAAGTTGTTCCTTTTCATAAAATTCCGGAACGGTTCTGCTGCTGTAAATCATGACAGCTCAGCCGAGGAGGTCAGGGGAATAATGTAGCTGATTCTTATTACCTGGAGGAATTGTCCATCTTTATTTTGGCCCTAAGAATAGACGATGTGCTAAATTTTAGATTGTATCAGGAATATCTGCCTTGGATCTTAGACCTCACAGCTGGAGAAAAAAGAAGTTATCATTTCTGAGCTGAGTGTATTTTAAGGTTTATTTTTTCATGGTAATTTTGTGAGGAGTCTTTCATGTCCTGAATGGCAGGATGATTGGTATGAGATATATCTGGTGAAAGATGAGGCAGTGAAGGTTGATATTAATATATTGTATTCTGTATCTAGTGTCAGTTCACAGGGGAATTTGTTCAGGGTCCTGTGCTCTGAAATCAAGAGACATTGTGCTCCAGTTGTCAAATTTGATTAGTATACCCTATGACATTTGCATATAGTGGGTTTATTTTTCATGAAGAATTGGTTTTAGTTTGTCTCCTAACTCCTGCACCGATTCTGGCCTTGTTTATCAAATACATTGGATTAAAATTGGTCTCAGAAGCCACTTGCTATGTCTGGCTTAGCCATTTATTCTGGCTGGCTGAATTCCTCTGTCCTTATAAAACCCCCCTGAAATCATTAAATCCTTCTACCTGTCTAGAAACCAGTGCTTCTGATTTTTACCTGTGGTTAAGTAGGACAGACTCTGAAATCCACAGAAGTATTTAGTCTAATCTGGAACCATCATACCAATTTTTCAAAGAACCATGAGAAACCCTATAACCTTATGAAATTAGTTGGGAAAATTGTAAGACAAACCCAAAATCTCTGTTGGAGGGAGGTAGCAGAGTGTCTTTATTTTATTTCTGTTTCTGAAGTTGTGGTTTGGAGTATTTCCCTGTAACCATGAGCTAAAAGCTCCTGATGTTAGGAGAGGTTCTGATGGTTTGGTGTGTGCCTTCAGATTTTGCTGTCGATTTGAAGCGAGTTTTCCTGCTTTGGGCCACCTAGATGAGCTCCCACTTGGTTTTCTATTTGCCTACCGAGTGTGCAAGCTCTGCTTGGAGTAGTGCCTGAAACCAGACACAGACTTCACGGATGTGTTTACACCAGGTATTTTTCTAGGCATTGGATGACGTTCCATAGCTGTTTCCTCTTGGTTTCTGCCTGCATACTTCTGTACATAACGAGGTACGGATGTGACGTGAAAAGGAAGTTCTTTAGGTTGAAGAGGATGTTCTTTAGATTGAAAAAGTTAAGCCCCTCTCTGTCAAGGAGTTGACAGATTTACAGTTGCTTGTGCCATCTTGATTTTCATAGAACCATAGAATCATCAGGGTTGGAAGGGACCTTGAAGATCATGTTGTTCCAACCCCGTGCCATGGGCAGGGACACCTCCCACTAGATCAAGTTGCTCAGAGCTCCATCCAACCTGACCTTAAAAACTTCCAGGGATGGGGCTTCCACCACCTCTCTGGGCAACCTGTGCCAGGGTCTCACCACCCTCATGGGGAAGAACTTCTTCCTAACGTCCAACCTAAATCTCCCCTCCTCTAGTTTGGATCCATTCCCCCTTGTCCTATCGCTACCCGACATCCTAAAGAGTCCCTCACCACACAAGTGTGTCCCTCTCATATAGTGAATGAAGCAGAACATCTCATGGAAAAAATGATCCGTGGCCATGGAACTGTTGTTCAGCACACTCCCAGTGTGACCCTTGAGTGGGCAGTAATTCTGGGTCTGGTTTTGAAAAGCAAAAGATGAGAGCAAACCCTGTGCCTGGCTGCTGTCTCAGTTTCCCCACGCTCATCTTTGATCAGCTTGGAATTTGACCCTTCAGCACTGCAGCCGAGACTCCCGAGCATTGGAGGTTCCAAGCCGATGCTGTGGCAGCTGGAGATGGCTTTCATCTCCAGGTGGAGGCTGGGCAGCTGGATCCAGGGACTGGCTTTGGTGGTAGCCGTGGCAGAGGACTCAGCACAGCTTTTCTTTCTTTTAGATAGTTCTGGAGTATGCTGAAGGGAAGATATGTCATTTTTTTGGAGCTAGCGGTCATGTTATGATGCTAGTGGTCGTGTGCTGGTGGGTGACAAATGGCTCGTGGCTGTGGGAGGCTGGGAAGCCCAAAGCAAGAAGCAGAAGGCCCCGCTCAACAGCAGGATATCAAAATCACAACTGAAGAATTCCTCTGTGAAAACACGAGAGAGAGACGATGGGTGCTCCAATCTAGGCCAGAACTAAGTACTTCTTGTTGTTCCTCATCTCTCGACACCCGTAGACGAGTTGAGCTGTGGTTATCTCCCAGGTTTCAGGAGCTGTATTTTAAAGTGGCGCAGAGCACGGCTTTGCCAGCGCTGCTGGAATCACCGGCTTCGTGCTTCAGGGAAGAGCTGGTGCTTGGGCTTGGCCGAGCGAGCGGAGATGGTTCTGAAGTGACCTCAGCAAACTCTCTGTCAGCCGACAGTTGGCTTGCGACACATGAAGCTGAGTAATCAGAAGTTTGTGGCTGAAATTGGAGCCCTGCACCTGAAGCATGCCGTGGACAGGAGTTTCTGTTTCAGTTGGAGTTGTTCTTCAGGAGCAGAGAGTTTAATAATTTTGTGTCTTTTCTTCAGAACTTGATCAGCTGCTGGGCGTTGTGAAACAGCCAGGCAAAGCAGGTGACCTTTAAAGGTTGCTCCATGAGTCTGTATTTATTGGCCTTTCCTGGGAGCTTCTTTTTCCCTGTGGCAGCCTAAGCATTCCAGCTTTAAACTTCTACGGTGATTTGTGCCAAGAATAAGTCATAGTCTTTTGCAGTCCCTTTTCTGTGGTGCCCTGGGACAGGATGAGGGGCAACGGGCACAAACTGGAACCCAGGAAGTACCACCTCAACAGGAGGAGAAAATTCTTTGCTGGGAGGGTGACGGAGCCTGGAACAGGCTGCCCAGAGAGCTTGCAGAGTCTCCTTCTCTGGAGACTTTCCAGCCCCACTTGGATCTGTTCCCATGTGACCTAAAAATCAGAGAATAATTTGGGTTAGAAGGAACCTTTAGAGGTCATCTAGTCCCCAGCAATGAGCAGGGCCATCTTCAACTGGATCTGGTTCCTCAGAGCCCCATCCAGCCTGGCCTTGAACACTTCCAGGGATAGGGTGTCTACCACCTCTCTGGGCAACCTGTTCCCATGTTTCAGGACTCTTATTGTAAAGAATTTCTTCCTTCTCTCTAGTCTGAATCTCCCCTCTTTTAGTTTAAAACCTTCACCCTTTGTCATATTGGACTCGATGATCTTTTGAGGTCCCTTCTAACCCCTAACATTCCATTGCAACAGGCCCTTCTAGAAAGTCTGTCCTCATCTTTCTTATAGCCCCCCCTTTAAGTACTGGAAGGCTGCAATAAGGTCTCCTTGGAGCCTTCTCTTCTCCAGGCTGAACAACCCCAACTCTGTCAGCCTGTCCTCACAGGAGAGGTGCTCCAGCCCTTGGGTCACTTTTGTGGCCTTCCTCTGGACCCGCTCCAACAGGCCCATGCCTTTCCCGTACTGAGAACTCTTACTAGGTTCAGAATAATGAAGCTATAAAAAGCTGCCAAACTTGGCTGAGCTGAGAGAAAAGCTTTCTTTCTAAAGATACACAAAGGGGATTACATAAGCTGTGACTGATGAGGTGTGTCTGAAACGCTGACAGTTATCAGACAAATGGCATTTCATTCCTCTTGCCAGGGATGACGGAGCCCAGCTCGGCGTTACAATCTACAGAAGCTGATCTACTTTTTCTTGGAAGTGTGGTTTCCTCCTTTTTAGAAGGAAAAATACGAAACAAAAGGAGTTTGGGTTCTTTGAAAAGACTTGCTTTAGATGGAACAGCTATCCATCAGTTCCCACCCTTAAGAGTCAGTGTGGAACAACACTTTCTTTTCTGTCCATCTGACTCCCAAGCTCCTGGCTCCTTTTTACGCCACGGAGATGAGTTTGCAAAGCACTTGTGATGCCTTTTGTCGGTGTGAATCTGGAAAACTTCCAAAAATAGGAAATCGTGCAGTACAGTATCTTTGCTCCTCACTGTGGAGCTTAGACTGGAAGACATAAGAAAGAATTTCTTTCCCATGAGGGTGATAAAACGCTGGAACAGGTTGCCCAAGGAGGTGGTTGGGGCCCCATCCCTGGAGACATTCAAGGTGGGGCTTGACGTGACTCTGAGTAACCTGCTCTAGTGGAAGATGTCCCTGCTCTCAGCAGGGGGGTTGGACTAGATGACCTCTGAAGGTCCCTTCCAACCCAGACAATTCTATGATTCTATGATCTAGGCTTTGGGGCTGATCTTGTGTCCAAGGACTGAAACTCCTGTTAGGAGCAGCAGAGCAGGCTTGGGTTTGTAGTCCATGGGAAGTGATTTGAGTATGGAGAGAAAAGTAGGGATGCTGCTCTTGACGTGGGACAGTATTTGTGCCTGGTGATTTTTTTAAATGAAAACTGATCTAGTAAATCATGTATTTCATGAAATTTATAGTGAATGAAAATTGGAATGAAATAAAGCGAAACTTTTTTTTTTTTTTTTTAAAAAAGGGAGATAGAAGGACAATGATACCAAATATACACAGAGGGGAAAAAAACCCCTAAATTCCCATTTTGATTGTAAAAAGAATTATGTACCATGATGGTTATTTGCACACAGAGAAATAAACACCAAAGCTTAGGTTGCATTTTAGCTCTTTAGGGCACCAGAGCTGATCTATGAATAATGATCCAACCTATCAAACTGGTGGCTTCTCCTAAGATCTATTGAACCTTACCCAAGATATTTAGAAGCAGAACATCAAAAATGAATGTCATCTGACAGCAGCCAGATCACTCCCCGAGTTAAAATAGCCCTGGACATGTAGTTCATGCTGTGTGATATACAAGTGGTACGTATCCATTTCCCGGGGGTGCGGGAGTGCTGAGGTTGGTTGAGCTGACAACCGTGCATCACGTAGTTCAGCCCTCAGCTCTTGGGTCACAGATAAAAGAATCGACGTTAGAAAAATATTTAACTTATGTTTATGAGTAATATGATGAGATAGGAGACTTGCTTTGCTGGTATTGTCTGAATACGATAGCAGGCATAGCATGAGGAGAGGCTGACAGAGCTGGGGCTGTTCAGTCTGAGAGGGGATCTGATTCATGTCTGTAAATATCTGAGGGGTGGGGGTCAAGTGGAAGGGGCCAGGCTCTTCACTGGGGTGCCCTGGGATAGGAAGAGGGGCAATGGGCACAAACTGGAAGCCAGGAGGTTCCATCTCAACAGGAGGAGAAACTTTTTTGCTGGGAGGGTGATGGAGCCTGGCCCAGGCTGCCCAGAGAGGTGGTGGAGTCTCCTTCTCTGGAGACTTTCCAGCCCCCCCTGGATCTGTTGCTGTGTGGCCTGCCCTGGGTGATCCTGCTCTGGCAGGGGGATTGGACTCGATGATCTCCAGAGGTCCCTTCCAACCCCGACCAGTCTAGGATTGTATGAAAAGCATAGTCTTTGGGTGAGGTCACTTTTTTCCTTTGGTGTAGTCATATGGTAGGCTGAGGTGCGTGTTGTACTTTGCGTTCGAAAAGCACGCGTTTACATGCTCACATTATGCCATAAAAATTTGAGACGCTTTTCCTACAGACCAAAGCATGTTTCGTTTGAGTTTTGTGGAATTAAAAAAAAATACAGCTTTGAAGTCTCTGATATCAGTCTTTCTACTGAGTTGCCTGATGGGTGACCACTGTAAGTCAGTGAATTCTCTGCCTTGCAGAAAGAACAGATGATGTTGTATGGAAATGGAAATGAAGGCAACAGTCTTAGAGACTGCAAAAGACTGAGTTTATTCTTATTATCTTAAAATCATTTTAATTTTATTTTTTTTTACCTAATCATATCTGATTCTTTTAGTTATTTGTTGTCTTTCATCTGTTCCCTATCATTTCAATATTTTATTGGTGCCCCACATCTGGTGTAATTTCACATATCTCATCTTCTGATAATGACTTTGACAGTATATTTATTTGATATTATCTGTCCAGCCTTTATCAATTTTCTCTTCTTAATTTGTAAGTTTTTCAGAAAAACTTTTTAGAATTTATTTTACAAGAGTGACTAGGAGCTCCAGGCATGAAATAAGACTCCGTTATTAACCAAATTGTCCTTAGGTTAGCAAAATGATCTCTCTTTTTAGTTTTCAGTTATTTCCATATCATATATGATCCATAAAATAAAAGGCAAATGCTGGTTTGAACTCTCACTCACATTCAGAGGTCAGAAAGCCCTGCTGGTTGGTTTTAACTTGAATTTAGAAGCTCATCACAAAAAAAAATAAAAAAAAATTCTACAACTGAAATGTTTTTTAACAGTTTGACATTGTTGTCATTTTAATCTTTATTTTTGCAGAAGTGCTTTACTTGTGCAAGACTGAGAGGAGGGAAAAGCAGCAAAACTTAGTTTGCAAGTACATCAAGTAGTTTTAACTTGAATTTACAGGGGCAGCAGGACTATTTAGCAAGTGGGAGTGCATTCTGCTTTGCAAATAACACCTCTGCTCTAAGGTGAGAAGAAAGCCAATCATAAAAATATTCAGTTTATTCTTCGTTCCTTTGCTTTACTGTTGCTTTTAACACCTGTAGTGATGAAAGAGGGCTCCTCCTGGGGAAATTAGGTATAAACAAAGAACCAAAATGCCGTTCTTTCTTCAAAGAGCTTTCAATCTCTGTTCAGGTTTTCTGTTTTCTGTCTTTTATTTCTATTGTAATTGAAGGTGGTGTGCTGTGGAATGCCTTGGTGGAAAGAGTTAAAAATGTTTTTCTGACTTGCTCTCTAGTTTCGTGCCTCAAGCTCATGCCCTGAGTGACAGAAAGGATGTGCAGATTAATCAAGCTAGAAGCAAATCTGAGGAAGATAAAGATAATTCTTTCTCCCCTCCCTAAACAATTTTTGATCGACTTTGTGAACTAAGCAACATAAAGTTCCCCTCTACCCCAAAAAATTAACCAAAAAAAAGCCTTTTTTTATTTTTTTTTTTATGAAAAAGCAAGAAAGTTGCCAGAAAGTTATGCAATCCTTCCTTATTAGCAAGATATGATTTTTACGCATCTCAACAGTGCAGTCTGCCACTTTCTATTCCATAAAATAAGCCAGCAGACGCTGCCTTCACGGGCAGAATAATCTGCTTTACATCCACAGAAATAAGCAAAATCAGGGAAATTATTTTTTTGGTATTCTGTATCATTAAATCCTTAGTGAAGTTACTGAGGGTAGGAAAAAAAAATTCAAAGTCTGCTGTAAACAATAGTGACAAATAATGAATGGTAATGGTATTGTAATGGAAATATATTGTTACCTAAATATACATAATTCTGCTTGTAATGGATCTCCAAGTCCACTGTCCTTTATCTCTGCAGATACTGCTGCATATTCCCCAAAAGAAGCAGCAACGTTTGTGGTAACTATAGAAACAAATAACATCCACTATGGTTAAATTAATAAAATGCCTTTTTTTTTTTTTTCCCCCCAAAATGCTGTGAGATGTTTTTTTTTCTCTTTCAGAAATGAAATCGTGACCTCATTTCTGATTTCCTCTCTCTCCCTTCTACTTCTGCTCTAAACAGTTGCTCAAATTCGGTGTCTTCTATATTAAAATCTACAGCTAGCACAGAAGCTTGAGTAAATGCTGAAGCTGTAGATTCCATGTTTGCAATAGGATCAGGCAGAAACATCCTCGATGTGGGATAACACACACCCTTTGAAAAATATTTTGGACTGAAGATTTCAGAACTATGTTTTAAAAAAACCAACTCACCTCTCCCCAGTGTGTCCGTGTAAACTCTTTTAATGGGTATTTTATTGGATGAAAGAGAATCAGAGCAATGTTTTCTAATCTTTTCCTAGTTCATAGCAAAATGCATCAAAGTCAAAGGAAGTTGGATCTAGTTGGTGGCTCGGACAGTGTTTTGTGGTGGTCACATGTGATCAGCTTTGTGTCTTAATAAGGTGGCCTTAGGAAAATCTTGTGCAGGAATTAATATGACTTGAACTTACATGGATAATAAGTAAATACTCTATTTTGTTTTCTATGGAGAAATTTTAGGAAGTCAACACAGTGCCTGTGTAGGGGTAAGTTATATGTAATGTATAAGAAGAGTGTGTCCAACAAATCGAGGGAGGTTCTCCTCCCCTTCTACTCTGCCCTGGTGAGGCCACATCTGGAGTGTTGTGTCCAGTTCTGGGCTCCCCAGTTCAAGAGGGACAGGGAAATACTGGAGGGTCCAATGGAGGCTACGAACTTGATGAAGGGACTGGAACATCTCTGCTGTGAGGAAAGGCTGAGAGCCCTGGGGCTGGTTAGTCTGGAGGAGAGAAGCCTGAGAGGGGATCTTACTCATGTCTGTAAATATCTGAGGGGTGGGGGTCAAGTGGAAGGGGCCAGGCTCTTTTCTGGGGTGCCCTGGGATAGGACGAGGGACAATGGGCACAACTGGAACCCAGGAGGTTCCACCTCAACAGAAGAATCTTCTTTGCTGTGAGGGTGAGGGAGCCTGGCCCAGGCTGCCCAGAGAGGTGGTGGAGTCTCCTTCTCTGGAGCCTTTCCAACCTCCCCTGGATCAGTTCCTGTGTGGCCTGCCCTGGGTGATCCTGCTCTGGCAGGGGGGTTGGACTCGATGATCTCCAGAGGTCCCTTCCAACCCCTAACATTCTATACGTGAAGTCCTAAGTGTGTCTGAAAAACCACAACTTCGTAAAAAAGCAGAGCAAGTGGGGGGTTGTAACAGGCCATGAGTCTGTGTATTTAGGTGAAGAAAATTACTGTCAGAGGTCTGTGTAAAATGGAATTTTATTGCTTTGGAATTGAGCAGTGTTATTGCTCAGCTCCAGTACCTATGGAATGTTTTTCCACTTCAAAGTCCAGAAGACACATTTATATATGAAATAGAATGGATGGTGATGATGAATTTTTCTCAGCAAGACCACAGAAATAAAAGAGATCTCTTTGGTAGAGTGGTGGTCAGTAGCACAGATCAGACTGACTTCACAGCCTACCTTGATATTGCCATGTAGGAGCAGCCTCGATACCATCTGGAGATGAAAGTGCCAGAGTGTCCTCTAAATCAGCTTTTAATGACGTAGAGATAGTAGAGCTGGGGAGAAAACTGGCCTGCCAGCATGGTTTGGAACATGCTTGCTCTTGAGTGTGAGTGGGCACTGATCCTCCATACCCCACTAACTCGATGTGGCCCAGATGCCATTGTACCACCCTGGTACGGACAATATGAAACATCTGAGACGGTCAAAAGCTTTTCTAGAAAGGCCCTGATGTCACTGGTGGGATTTGTAGGCAGCCTGAAGTCCATTTAAGCTCTGTGATGGTTTTACGGAACCGAGTCAGCCGCACAGCCGCTTTCAGTTTGCTCACAGCACCTACCAGTTTAAGCAGCTATAGGCTTGGCCTTAACTGACATCTGTTAACCTTGTTACTTAAGATCAGCTTCCTCTGAATATCAAATGTCCTTGCTTTTTGCTGTTTCATTCGGGACCGATTCAATAGTGCTAAGCTTCATTGTGCCAGCTGCAGTTGTTGCAAAGCATCCAAAGCCGAGTTAGTTCACCTATATACTAAAGTACACCAAAGTTTGGCGGCTTAGAGGTGTTTTGAACACCCTCAAGTCCGAGCACCTTTGTGTCCGTTCTGGAATTTAAAACCACTCGTTAAGCTTTTGTGCTGGTGAAGTGATTTCTCTGCCGTTCTTCCTATATTTTGTCAAGTTTCTATTATTTGGAATGATTTGTTGTTCTAAAATGTTCTGTTTTCTTTAGGGAACAGCAATATTACAACCTGGAGTCTTACCAGCTATACCAGGTAGGAGCCATTTAGTTATTTGCTTTGTTAAAGAGTAACGTTTAAGTCTCAAATCATGCTGAGAGAAACAGATGATTTATGGGAGCAGAGTTATAGACAATATTGAGCAACAGCCAGTTTGTGGTTGGTTTTTACTCCTCCAATTCAGGACTGACAATTATGTCATTGTAATCTGTGGTGTCTTTGGTTACAGAGATTAATATATTTGTTTTTCCCCTTCCTTTTGTAACCTAAAGTGGTCCAAAGTTCTCTGTTTCTCTGTGAAGTTGTTCAGTGCTTTTTCTACTTACCTCATCAAAGGAGGTCAAAAAAGTGTTCTTTTTAGGCAATCTTAAGACCAAGTGGAAATTTGATTCCTTAGTTCAGTTTGTATACCCAGTTTTCCAAATGACACAAACCCCCAGGAGTGGATCATTTCCAGAGGCAGCACAGACACGCTTCTCTCATGTCAGTGGAACCACCCAGACCACTAACGGGAGGAAGCTGAGAATCTGGCCTGGAAAGATTATTGAGGCAAAGGGTAACAGGCTGACCGGCGTTGCATTGCAAATCTGCCTCTCTGTAGAATGTGCTGGTCCTCTGGAGTTCTCTGTCTAATGCAATCTGACTGGTCTGACACCTTTAGTGTCATCATTTTACTTCAAAGATAATATTTCTTAAGCATTTGTTGTTGTGTGCTGGCTCCATCTTAGCTCTTGGAGATATCTGTGCAAAGTATCTTCCATGTCTCTGTATTCCTTCAATTGTTTACTTGATAATTCAGTAGATTCATTGAATTTCTCAGACTGTCTGCTTCCCATGGACAGAGAACAGCTCTTTGCGCTTGGCTTTCTTTATTACCTTCCAAACCCTTGGCAAATACGTAAAGAAGTAGAGCTGGTTGATCCAGTAAGCTCCCTAGGATCAGGAGGTGTCTCTGGAGAAGGTTATGAGTAACTCTATTCCTTTGTCCGTCTTAGCAGGAGAAAATCCAGAAGCATTTAGCAGATCTCGTTCCTAGTTATTCCACTCGAGTCAGTGGAACTACTGTTGATTTATAGAGGTGTAACTAGAAGCACAAATTGGATCATTAACTCTAATTTTATCTTTCCTTCTGGGACTCGGGTTTCTAGTCCTCTAATCAACCTAAGGAAAACCAGAGCACTGGTGTGTGTGTAGATACAGGGGAACGTGGCTCTGTAGCTGCGTGTGGTGGGCACAATATTATTTCAACGTTCATTTCAGTAGCAAATTAATTGTAGATGCAAACAATATCCGACAAAATCTCAGACTATTCGTGCGGTTGAAGGAATTAGCTGTTTTGATAAAGCCTGTCCTTAAGCAAATTGGTAATGGAGAAATATAGGAGAGATTTTTTAGATCAATGGAAAGGGAAGATACAAGACTGAAGAACCTTGAGTGGGTGGGTTTTCCTGTCTAGTACCTGGGGAAAACATTGTTTAAGCAAAGAGCTGCATACTTGTTGGAATTAGCACAAATATTTTAGGCGACTGCAGCATCTAAAGCCAGGGCTTGAAGTTTTTATCTACCTTTGTGGAGGTTTCTCTCTTTAATAATCTCATTATATACCTGATTTTTTCAATGCTACGCTGTTTTTCAGGATAGGAAAGAAACCCATGTTTACTCTCTCATTGCATTTTTATTACCTTAAAATATTTCATTTTGAAATACTGTTTTTTATATCCGTGAACGTTTCAAGTATGATTAAACTTGCTATTGCAAAGCTTTCGAAATTTCCTTCCGTCATTTTTAATCTCAAACCATTAACTGAAGGTCCCTGGGTGCTGAGCCGTCATTCAAATAGTTCTGTTGGACTAAAGTCCTGGCATTAGAACTTTTCTGTCTTCCTCTATTCTCATCTTTTACTCCGTTGTTGAGGATAACAGAAGGACACATTCATTTGAGGGAACGATTTTCAAAACCCGTAGATGGCAAGATACTTCTGCTGTCATTAATGATTGTACAATGACCTGATACACAATTAAAATGTTTTCCAGCACAGCAGTCCACTTAGTCATAAACAAATTTCTTTTTTTTTTTTTTAATCACAGAAAGGACTATATTGTTGTTTTATTCAAATAACTGTTTGAAGGCAAATTCACTTTTTTCCGGTGCTACGGGTGCCCACGTGTTCTGTACGGTATTTTTGCTCTTGAATGCCTCAGTTCTGTAGCAAGAAATGGAGATGAAGAGTCAGGATCAATTGTTTAAATATTTTTGAGTTTATTGGTAGTGAATGTGGGTGACGATACACTCTTTCTGCTGTTCGTTACATATGCTGAGCGATAGACTCGGCAGCTTCAGAAAAATGTGTCCAGTTCTAAGGGCAAACTGAAAAGTGTTCTTAAATGTGGCAACAATTCTGAGGTGTGTTACTAGATGAAAAAAAAACCAAACCAGCCAGTTGGGGTGATTCATTTCATTCTGGTTTAAATAATTTTGGTTACCTTTGTTATAAATAACTTTGTGCAGATTGATTAGAAATCAGATTGATTTAGATTGCTTGAATTTTTATTTTTTTTTAACAAGGGACTGTGAAGAATAAATTTTTCAGTTCCCCCCCAATCTTTGTGGCTGACTTGCTCAAGTCTTTGTTAAAACTGAGTAGCTCATCAAGAGAGTTATTTCTATTCTACATTCCTCAATGTGTAAGAGGAAGAAGATACTCAAAATGTGACAAAATGGAAATAAGCTGCATTTTGCATTCCTGTAGATGAATTAGATTGAAATGTCTGATGTAGCTCAGTGAAGAAAACCACTATTTGAAACATTTTCCTAACTTCAAAGTCGTTTCTTTATGCCTGCTTTTCAAAAAGCGTGGATTTGTAGAATTATAGAATAGCTTGAGTTGGAAGGGGCCCTCAAGATCCTCCAGTTCCAACCCCCTGCCATGGGCAGGGACACCTCCCACCAGAGCAGGTTGCTCAGAGCCTCCTCCATCCTGGCCTGCAACACTTCCAGGGAGGAGGCTCCACAGCTTCTCTGGGCAACCCCTTCCAGTGTCTCACCACCCTCAGGAGAAAGAACTTCTTCCCAAGGTCCAATCTAAGTCTGCCCTTCTCTAGTTTCAAACCCTTGCCCCTTGTCCTATCCCCACAGGCCCTTATCAAAAAGTCCCTCCCCAGCTTTCCTGGAGCCCCTTCAGATCCTGGAGGCCGCTCTAAGGTCTCCCCAGAGCCTTCTCTTCTCCAGGCTGAACAGACCCAACTCCCTCATCCTGTCTCCATAGGAGAGGTGCTCCAGCACTCGGATCATCTTTGTGGCCTCCTCTGGCCCCTCTCCAACAGATCCATGTCCTCCTTGTGTTGCGGGCTCCAGAGCTGGACACTTCTCTTGACCTGCTGGCCACGCATTTCCTGATGCAGCCCAAGCTACGGTTGGATTTTGGATCCTTCACTTTTCATCCTGCCCCAGTTTGTGCAACAATAAAAAAAAAAAATGGAATATTGCTTAAATGAAGAACAACCACTTGTAATTCTTACGGAATTTTTTTCTTGATGTTTCAGAATCATCCTCTAAAAATGCTGATGCACAGCAGATATCTAATAATAGCAACAGGTATTTAGATTTAATGTGAATATCTCTAAAAACAGGTGGTGCTTCTGTCGTGGCAGCTTCTGGGTCTTTGAAAGTACATAGAGGGCACAGTCTCCAAGCTGGTAAGTGTCAGTGGTTATGAGGTATGTGTCTGCATGGAAATTTAAATTCATTTTTGTGGAAATTGTTTTAAACTGCAGAGAAAAGAAGAAAAAAAAAAAGGTAATGTATGACTTGAATCCCTATTGTGAGAGTTACATATTTCTTTGGGTTTTTTGCTTTGCAGAATTTTTCTTAGAAAGGCACTGACAGTTGGGATAAGTTTAGAAGACGCAGTGACAAATGAGATAAGTGTCAGAGCACAGGCAGTAATCTTTTTCACGGCAGTAAAATGCTGCCAGCACTTTAACAAGGGGCATCCACCATAAAAAAAACCCCAGCTCAAACAACCCACCTGAGGCCACGAGAAGTCCTGTACCCCAGCGATGACGCGGTGGGGGAAAAAACCCACCACGATTAAAGACACTTCTTCATGATTGGAGAGGAAGAAACAGCAGCAGCAGATAAAATTCGGAGTGTCTGTCATTTGAAAAGAATCTACGTATATCCATTCCAGTGCCATAGCTTTTTAGCTTGCCTTGTTTGAACTGGGCTGGAGTCTGAAGTCCTGAGAGAACGTGGTCACCTTCTTTCAGCGCAGTGCTCTGGGGGCACCGATGGTGTCGCGCAACCTGGCTTCTTGCAAACATGGTGATTTGCACCAGAATTATCTTTGGAAGGGCTAGTTTAAGCTTTTTCTACAGAGCTGAGTCAGAAATCAAGAAATTATCCATCATACTGGAGGAGGAATTTTAACAAGCGTCTTCCAGATGCTCCCAAGATCACCCAGCCACGCACTTCTCCCTGACTCATGCGTTCAGGACAGCGTTGCTCCCTCAGCCAGGGACAGCAAAACGCACTTGTCTGCAGTGGCCTTCAGTGTGAAGAGTTGTAAAAATGTCCTCACATTTTATTTCCTGGGCCTTACGCTCATTAGGAAACGAAAAGTCAGCACTAACTACCGTTTATCCTCTCTGAAATCGTTCAGTACGATTATTCAGATTAGAAGGCTAAAAGTCAAACCCAGAAAATCGTTTTGCTTTGTTTTCATTGTGCAAACTCCTAAATCCAAAGCCACTGATGATGTTGCCGTGTTCTAGGTCCTAAAGGTGGTTATGAGCTGCTAACGCTTCCTGCGGAACCTGGAACTCCTACTAGCCCTGAGGAACCTGGTGAGTAAAGATCTTTGGAGCCAGTGGCATTAGAGGAAACTAACATCTTAGATTTCTTTTCCCATTTCTCTTTTTTTTGTTGTGATCTCTGATAGATGTTTAGTTTTGAAGTGGTGACCTTTGAAGATGGCAGCTTTCCATGCGTGCTCACACCCACTTAACTCGGGTCGGTGTTTCTGGTGTTGGCTCTGTTATTGATCCCATAATTCTGAGAATAGTGCCTACTCAGGCTAGAAAATATGAATAACTAACACTTGCTGAAGGCCAAAACACCAGTTTCAAATATAATTTTTTTATTCCCTCTCTATTATTTTTTTCTTTCTTCCCCCGCTGATTTCTGTGCATTTTCTCTTCTGTTATCTGCTTAACTTTTTTTTTCTTCCAACCTTTCCCCCTTTCTCTTCAAGCAGTCATGATTCTTTCACAGTGTTGCAATCATGCATTTTAGTCTATTGTTCTCCCCTAATTCTCCCTGCATAAGGATCTCAAATGCTGGTGCTCTGACCTCTCTTGTGAGCACCTTCTACCTCTGTCCACCCAGGATGGGTCACTGAAATCACTGTCTTTGGCCGTGGCTCGCTCTCTGTGCCTTGTTTTCTTAGAAGGAGCTTTTGACTGTCTTGTGCTTTTCAAACGAACCTTTCCCTTCAAACAAATACAAGCCAGATCTGAGTGTCTACTGTTTTGGTTTTTTTTCTTTGAAGGGAAAAATGAAAAGCCAAGTATTTCTATGTTTACAAAAAAAAAGAGCAGTTTCTGTTAATCCAGCACAGACTAAACAACACAAGACTTTTCCATTCCTTCCATTCCAGTTTGCCCAACTTTATTTTTGTGTTGTTTTTTTTTTTCTTTCCTTCAAGCCAAGTTCTAGCAAGAATATTTGATTGTTGCCAGGGGTTTCTTTGTTCTCTGTGCTGCTTTTGCTTTCCTTGCACAAAGCCCCACCAGCTAATATATGCGTGTTTTTTCAGTTCTCAGGAAAACCACTTGCCTTGCCTGCGTCAGGTATGACATTCAGCTGCCTGAAACCTTTCAACTATTTAGCTCAACAGAGAAATTTGCTACTTTTCATGCTAGCTGGTTGTGAGGAGGCTTCACTTAAACTCCTGCTACATCCCTTTAACAGCCTGTAGAAAGATTTTTAAAATGATCTTTTCCTTCATGACTCTTCATGACTCTGTATCAGTCCTTAAGATTATAATTTGCATACAGCTTTAACTATTTGGGATGCAAGTTTTCAGTGTTACGATTCTGCTGAATCCCTTTTGGCACAGTCAGGCCCAATTTCTTTGGAATGCTTTAGACAGAATAATTAAAAATGATTTCTGAGAATGATGTTTGATGAAGATGTAGAAATTTCTTCTTTTTAATTTTTGTTTTCACTTTGTTCCTAACACCTGGCTTTGAAACGACAACTTGAAGTCTGATGGTCAGAAAAATGTTTGGTTACTTCATGGATATTCCTGTCATTATGAAAATCTGTGATTCCAGCTTTCAATCCCTTCCCAGTATCAGGCACCTACTTCTAGTTGTTTTGATGATCCGGGGGTTGGACTTGATCTCCAGAGGTCCCTTCCCACCCCTACCATTCTAGGATTCAATCCATGAATACCAAGGGACTTCCCAGAACTACCTGGGCTAAGGAGAACCAAAGACAAACCCGTGTTCCCTCTGCTCGGGCAAAGCTTTCAGCACATTCTCATTGTCCTACTCGGCAGGCTGGTAATCACCTGCTTGTCCAGTCCAGTTGAGTTTACTAGTCTAGCTTAAGCCTGGAGAAATTCTATAATGCTGGAACCTGCTGGAACCTCTGACAGCTCTTACTGTTGCCTGACTTTGTACGAGTTCTCTCTGATATTCATAACACACAGTGCAAGAAAAAGCAAAATTCTCCTTGGTGGTTATTCACAGCTGCTATTGGTTGGATATATGAAATCAGTCTTTCCTGTGCTATAAAAGCTTTGATCACCTATAAATTCCTCACCATTCCCATCCCAACAGTGTCTGAAGGGGTAGAAAAGAAAAGCAGTGATTTGGACGAATGAAGTTTTGATATCAGTTTTATGTGGGGACAAGGAAGGGCTTAATGGGAGAATTTCAAGGAAAAGGGAACCTGGGAGTGGTACCATTTTTCCTCTACACTCTTCTGTCCCAAATTGACTTTACAGCAGGAAGTGTTTAAGAGTAAGAACTTCAGCTGGACTGGACAAGCAGGTGATCACCAGCCTGCTGGGTAGGACAACAAGAATGTGCTGAAAGCCTTGCCCAAGCAGAGGGAACACGGGTTTGTCTTTGATTCTCCTTAGCCCAGGTAGTTCTGGGAGGTCTCTCGGTATTCATGGATTGAATCCCAGAATGGTAGGGGTTGGAAGGGACCTCTGAAAGTTGAGTCCAACCCCCAGATCATCAGAAAAACTCAATATAGGTGCCTGATATTGGGAAGGGATTGAAAGCTGGAACACCTGGTTGGCCAGTGAATAGAACATTAACCTTCCTTCTTCTCTCTTAGTTTCATTTCTGACAAGATGACAGTAATTGAAAGTAGGCCTAGAAGAGGTCTTGAGAATTCATCCAGTAGACAAAAAGAAGTTGTGTTTAAGTCAGACTCGCTTCACAGAGAATAGCTCTTTTTTCTTTCTTTTTTTTTCCCCAAAATTTCTTCAGTTTCTGTGGGACTTCCTCTAGCGTTCTTGTGATCTTTACCATTACAAAGGTTTTCCCTCTGTCTAATCTACATTTTTTTTCTGTAAATTAAGTCTTTTATTACTTGAGCTGTCCCCACTTGGCGTTGTTCCTATCTTTTCCAGCTCAGTATAGGGAAGCTATCAACATCATCTCCTCAACTTGCCTGCCCCTTGTTTGGAACAGTTCTTCACTCCCTTTTTTTTGGGACATACTTTCTGACCTTGCAGTGATTTTGGTCGCTGTGTTGCAGATGATGTAATGCTTCCCATCTTCCTAGATTCATATAAGGCTTTACTGACCTGAGTTAGAGCAGAAAGCCTGGTGAGGTAGCGTTGTTTCCATCGCTTCTGTTTGAGAATTTACACCAAGGGTTTGCTTTCTGTCACAACACAGTGACATCGCCGGCTGTGGTCTGGAGTCTTCTGCGTAGATCCCGCCTTGATCACTCTCTCAGGATCTTTTCGGTAGAACTTTTGTCTTTGTGTCCCACCTATGACCGAGGAACGCACTGTTTGGGCACAGAGTTGTTGCTGCTGAATGGTTGCTTTTGGAATGTTGGATGGAACAGTGAATTTTTGTGAGAAGAACCTCTGGTCATTGCAAACAGGGTCGATAAGAACCCGTTAGTTATTTTAGAAGTGTCACTAATAACATATTACTTATTTTAGAAGTGTCTATAACAACCTGTTAGTTATTTTAGAAGTGTCTCTAATAACATGTTACTTATTTTAGAAGGGGCAGTCGGTTATTCAGCTGATACTCCTACATCAGATCAACCCCACAGCGAGACAGCCACCTACGTTAATATTCCTGTCAGCCCTACTTCCAAAAAACAGCTTCATTACATGGAAGTGGAACTCCAAGAACCCAGCACAAGCATAAGAGGTAAGCAAGTCTACGCTACTCTTTAAAGAGCAAAGGGAGCAGCAACGCAGACTCTACTGGGAATCTTAATTTCTCATCTACCCTGAGGCTCTTGCTGAGAGAGGAGTTGAACTCTGGTCCCTTTGGGGACCAACTCTTTTGGAAAAGATTTTTTCCAGTAACGAGGTGCTATAAGATGTCGCATCCCTCTGACAGGGGCGTTGTATACGCGCTCCGAAAGGGAACAGTTGCGTGCCTGTGGAGTTTGACAGACAGTAATTTGCTTCGTGTTCTCAAGATTTTCATTGTGTATATTGGAACTACATTTATTGAATGTTTCTTGCTTGGCTTCAGAAGCAGGGCTGTGGGTGTAGGTGTTCAGGCTTTGCTCCTGAAGATACCGACTCTGGAGCCGTGCAGTAAAGGCTTAAGAAGAGAACACAGGGTTCTTCTGTCTGCTCTCCATGTGAAAGTGCTGCAGAGAGGAAGCCAGCTCAAGTATTTGATTTTTGAATGATAATTTTTTAAAAATAATTTTAAAACAATTTTTCTTTTGTCTGGATCTGGATATTTTCCTTTTAATGCTTAACTTGGACGATTAGCACATAAAGGTGCAATGTAGCTGCTACCTGTTGTCATTCATAGGCGTGCTCCTCTTCACAGAAGGCCCTTCATGAGGGGGCTCACAGTTGGTATTGATGGATTCTCCATGGATAGTTTTCAGCTATTGAGATTTAAATTTTCATATTTCTAATTTCAGCAATTTTATTAACTTTGAAATGCTAGCACTTTTCCCTTCAGTGTTTTTCTGCTTTTTCTTTAATATTTATATGGCTCCAGTTAAGTAATTCTAAGCTTCTACCTGATTTTAATGTCATTTTCTGTACATCCTGTTGAGATGTAAAAGCTGTTTTGTCTTCATGAACCAAGAAGATTGATTACAAAAGAAGAGCCAAATTCCATAAACTGACATAAACTTTCCTAAATGTCAACTACCCTCCCAAGATCAATTTGTATAACTTTGAAGGTGCCTTTAATGACCGTAAATATTATTAATGGTTATTAAATATAGTCATCAATGACCAGAAATAGATTTTTATGGTCATTTTTAGTTTTTCATACTGAAGTTTTCCTAGCCTCTCAAGTTGTGTGTGTGTACCCCTATGGAACTGTTCTGCTCTTGAGCAGACTGAGCAGCTTTTATCTCTTATTTCCAATTATTGGATTAAATTGTCTTCTGTCTGAGACTGAAGGTGGTTGATCTGGTAGGTGTTCAAAGAGTAGCAAAGAACAATCTCTGCCAACTGCCCTACCAAAGCTGTTTTCTTTTCAAATACAATTCACTAATAGGCTGCTGCTGAAGCCTTCCAGGAGTAGGAGCGCCGAGTTCAATTTTATCTTCTGCTGGGAGGAGTAGGGTGGAGATTCAAACCTAGGGCAGAAATACAAGTGGGTCATTTGCTTCTTTGAAGCAAACCAGATAGCTAAAATATGTAGATAACGTGGCTTTTGAGTTGGTGGTTTTTATCATGGAATCATAGAATGCCAGGTTGGAAGGGACCTCAAAGGATCATCTGGTCCAACCTTTTAAGAAAAAAAAAAAGTTGGTTGAAGTGAGCTGGCCCAGCACCCTGTCGAGCTCTAAAACTGCCCATTAGTGAGGAGTCCACTGCTTTGGTGGGAGACAATTCCAATGTTTAATTGTTCTCATTGTAAAGAATTTTCTTGTTGACTCCAATCAGAATCTCTCCTGGAACAACTTGCAGCCATTCCCCCTTATTTTCTCCACGGAACTCCTTGTGAAAAGGGAGTCTCCTTCCTCTTGGAAGTCACCCTTCAAGTGCTGGTGCATGGTGATAAGGTCTCCCCTCAGCCTTCTCTTCTCAAGGCTGAACAAGCCCAGATTTCTCCTCTTACTCCCTTTATAGAGCTTACTTTAATTTAAGACCAGACCAAGACCATCTAGGAAATCTGTGGAAATTGTTTCTCAGTAACTTAACCCTGGGTCAGTTTTACCCGGGGATCTATGAGGGATAGAGTCTTTTACAGGATTTTATTTGGTATTTCAGGGAGCGGATCATCCCGATATGCCCAGATTGACATTGCAGCCACCGAGACAGCCCACAAAGTGGGAATGCAGCACGCTCAGTGCCGGGAGGAACGCTTGCAGGAGCTAGAGCAGAAGAAGAAAGGGGCTCAGCAGTGACCTACCTAGGAAAGAACTTTTTGCTTACCATAAATTGGTACTAATTTATCTTCCAAAAGATTCACATGTATTGTAAAAAAAAAAAAAATACTCATACAGAACGCTGCCGTTGCTTATTGTGTTTATACCAGATTCATTCCAATATCTTGATTCCTAATTGGAAAGCTGGTAGCATAAGAGCTGTGTGTGGTCTTTTTATTTTAATTTGGTTGTAAAGTCCAGATTTATTTTATTTTACTTTTTTCGTATGCAATGACAGATGTAAGTGACCTTTTTCTATAAGTCTAAAATCTTGAAGAACCTGGAAGCAATTCCAATGTTTATTCATTGGTGGCATTTTCTTTACAAATACAGAACTTGAACGTGTGCAGATAAAGGAATGTGAGTGTGTGTGTGTGTGGTAAGTGTGCACATGTTTGCACATGTATGTATGTAAGCACACATTACTGAGAAATTATATGTATATAGCTGAATGTATAAAATATGTCAAACCTCTATTAATATATTGATGGAATCTTTCAAAAGCAAGAAAATTCAGTGCCTGATTTTTTTTCAGGCAGAGTTTTCTTCACTTGATGTGCTTCTTTATGGACAGGCTGAACTTTATCTCTGGGTAATTCAGTTTTATACCTCACCAAGAGTTCTACAGCTTTGGCTAAAGCTGCAGTGTCAAGGATGCAAATGTGTTTGCACACAGACAAGAGTACCCACAAGTTATTTCATTTAATTATGTCTCTAAGCTAAAGTAATGGGAAGGGATATTTTGGGTGCTTCTGTTCTTAAAAACCCTGTGTTGAACCATAGGTTTTGATTCCATAGTTGCTGAGTACCTGGAATTCTTAGCAACTTCCCAGGAGCTGAGCATAAGTATTACTTTGAAAATTGGAGTTTGTTTCTCATACAGAAGAGCTTAGAATCAAGGTACTCAAAAGAAACATTCACTTTTGAAAACTGAGTCTTTTGTTTGTATCTCTGAAACTATCCCTGATGTAAACCAGCATCAGAAGCAGATCATAGAATCATAAAATCCTAGACTGGTAGGGGTAGGAAGGGACCTCTGGAGATCAATTCCAACCCCCCTGCCAGAGCAGGATCACCCAGGGCAGGCCACACAGGAACAGATCCATGGCGGGTTGGAAAGTCTCCAGAGAAGGAGACTCCACCACCTCTGTGGGCAGCCTGGGCCAGGCTCCCTCACCCTCACAGCAAAGAAGTTTCTCCTCCTGTTGAGGTGGAACCTCCTACGTTCTAGTTGTACCTGTTATTTCTTGTCCTATTACTGGGCACCACAGCAAAGAGCCTGGCCCCTTCCACTTGACCCCCACCCCTCAGATATTTCTAGACATGAATCAGATCCCCTCTCAGGCTTCTCTTCTCCAGACTAAGCAGCCCCAGAGCTCTCAGCCTTTCCCCACAGGACAGATGTTCCAGTCCCTTCATCATCCTTGTAGCCTCTGTTGGACTCTCTCTGATCATCCATCTGGAATCTAAACCTTTCCTTGACTAATCCTCTGCTGTCCCTACATAGCATACACCCAGGTCTGTGTAAGAGGATGATGCCTTCAGAGATGCTGGAGAATCGCGGCACAGCAGGATGCTGTGTTGTAATGTAGGTTTATCCGCAGGTCTGTGACATCTTCCTTTTGTACAGCGAGACTGGATGATTCAAAACCTTAGGTTCTTGTGTTGCACTGTCTAATTGCCATGTCCTATATAATTGTCCTTAATACAAAACGTTATTTAAATAAAATATTGAGGCAGTGATGCACACTGGACTGACAAGGCAACGTACTTATCAAGAAAACAAGGGTTAGGCTTTCAATAGATCAGTTTTGGCTTCCAAAAGTTATTGGGAGTGATATCTTGGGTATTATGATTTTTTATTTTTTTTTGGCTATGTCTTCTTAAGATACATTATCCCAGCCCAATTCTGTTTTTCAGATCTGCATTATAATTTCTCTTGGTGAGTGAACATTTTGTGCCAGTGAGGGTTTCACCAAGTGATTTAGAATGAGAGGTGAGTGTTGATTTTTGAGGCAGAATTTAATCTATACATTTACTTGAATGTAGCCTCAATAGTAATGTAAAATATCCAAAATCTCTCGAAGAAATAAAACTGTGTTTGAGAGTTGACAATTGCCATTGCCATCTGTCCCGTGCTAAGATGTACTCCTCTGTTTCATCAGCCTAGCGTATTTTTGAAGGGAAAATAAATATTTCTTATGAGATTTCTCATTTAAAATGCTTTCTTTCTTTGACAAATTGACAGCAGTGGTCTGCTTTCTAAACACATATTCAGCACAACTGGAATGGCCTGGACTTACAGCTCCTTGGGACCATGTTTAACTAACTGGACAGCTGTTCAGCTAAGGATCCTCCACTGGAGAACTTGCAGGGTTGAAACTCTTGCCAGGTGCCTATTTATTTTTAAAATTTTAAGAGCATAGCTTGCCTGCTGCACTGGACTGCCGTGTTTTCCATCGTGAGATATAACGAAGGTGCAATATTTCTATCGTAAAAATCTATTTACCAGGAAAATATCTTCCCCAGGTTCCCTACAAAAGCCACCTTTCCGGACATTGCTGAAAATTGCTTGCAGTGAATTCTGGGCTTGCAGCAAAGGCAAAGATTTTACATCACACAGCAATAAAAACAAAGTAGAGGAGGATGGAAGGATTAGAAGTTATTACAAAGAAGTGTGTCAGGAGTAGCTCTGCCAATGTGTCTTTTCAACGTAGGTGAGTAGAATTAAGGAAAAGGGGATTTTAAAAAAAATTGATTGCATGGGTTCGGAGTTCAGTTCTATGCTTTCCCTGACCAGCTGTATCAGGTGAATGTTCACAAATCCCTGGGGCCTGGTGGGATTAATTCCCGAGTATTGAGGGAACTAGTGGATGTTATGACAGGACCCCTCTTGATCATCTGCCAAAGGCGTTGGGAGTCTGGGAATGTTCCTGCTGACTGGAAGTTAGCCAGTGTCATTCCAGTTTGCAAGAATAGTGTGAGGGAAGACTTAGGGAACTACAGAGTTGTTGGTCTAACCTCAGTTCCTGGAAAAATAATGAAGAAGTTCAAGCTGAGTACAATTGGAAGGCATTTGGATGAACGGAAGGCGGTGGATGTAGCTTATCTGGATTTTAGGAAGACTTTTGATACGATACCTCCCAGCATCCTTCTGCACAAGGTGTCCAACTAGGGGACGAGGGAGTTCATGGTGCACTGGGGAGGAATTGGCTGAAGGGCAGAGCTCAAAGGGTTGTAGTAAGTGGGGCTACGTCTGGCAGGTGACCGGTCACCAGCGGTGTTCCTCAGGGCTCAGTCCTAGGGTCAATGTGTTTATCAATGGTCTGGGTGCAGGAGTTGAATGCCCCATTCGCGTGTCTGCTGACAGGACCAGACTGGGAGGTGCTGTTGACTCTCTTGAGGGACAGAGGCCTTGAAGAGGGTTCTGGATTAGAACATTGGGCAATGGTTAATGGGATGAAATTTGACAAGTTCGAATGCTGGATTCTGCACCCAGCACAAAGCAGTGCTGGGGACAAGTATAAAATGGGGAGAGGAGTGGCTGGAGAGCAGCCCTGCAGAAAGGGCTGACTTCCCAAGAGGATGGTCAAACACTGAGACAGGCTTCCCAGAGAGGTTGTCGATGCTCCGAGGCTGTCAAGTGTTTCAGAGATGCTTCAACAATACCCTTAATAACCTGCTTTAATTTTTGGTCAGCCCTGAATTGGTCATGCAGCTGCACTAGATGGGCAGTGTAGGTCCCTTCCAACTGAAATAGTCTTCCTGCTTCTCTCCTCCCTCCCCTCCTCTTCTTCCTTCTGACTAGATGGTCGTTGTAGGTCCCTTCCAACTGAAATAGTCCTGTTCTTTTCTGTCCTGTCCTAAAACTGACAGACTTCAGAGTAGCCTCAGCTCTGAGGCTTAGGGCGCTGATGATCAGTTGGTTACAAATTAAAAACAACTCTCCCATGAACTTTTCTTTGAAAGGCTGGAATGTAAGTGATGGGAAAATACACGTAATTAATGCCCTGGATAAATGCAGACAGGGGGGAGGTTTAGAGAAGTGCAGCTACTGGCTAAACTTGGAGTTTAGTAAGAACTTCAGGGTGAGCGAAAGTTAACTTTAAAACTTACTGCCTTCGAGCATTTGTCTGCATCACAGCACCCAGAAAGAATTCAGATTTCTTATCCCACTGTGTACGGCGAGGCGTATGTACCATCAGCCTTTCACGGCAATAATAGGTGTCAACTTCTGTGAGGAATGTGCAGTGAGGGGGTGGGATCAGAAAGCAGCTGCAGCTTGACAGGCATTTGCCTCTACATTACATGACACTGTTGTGAAATCCCTACAAAAAAAAAATAAATAAATGGCCTAGCATTTCTGTAAGTTAAATTTTACTCATCTGTGGGCTGAGCTGGCAATTTATGGATAGTTCATATCCAGAAAATGGAGCAGATCTCATGCTTGGAAAGGAACCTGCCCTTTGGATACCAAAGTTCTGTTATGTAATGAATTGCTCAGATTCGTCACACGTCGGCATCTCTCTCTGCTGCAGTTGGAAGATAGAGCCATAGAATGGTTTAGGTTGGAAGGGAACTCAGGGTCACCTAGTGCAACCCCCCTGCAGGGAGCAGGGACATCCTCAACTAGAGCAGGTTGNTCCACCAGCACTCCCAAGTCCTTTTCTGCAGGGCTGCTTTCTACCACCTCATCCCCCAGCCTGGACTGATGATGAGGATTGCTCTGGCCCAGGGGTAGGACTCTGCGCTTGGTCTTGTTGAACCACTTGAGGTTCATCTGGGCCCACCACTCCAGCTTGTCCAGGTCCTTCTGGATGACATCCCATCCCTCTGGCCTATCGACAGCACCACTCAGCTTGGTGTCATCTGCAAACCTGCTGATGGTGCCCTCGATCCCGCTGTCTAGATCACTGATAAAAATATTAAACAGTACGGGTCCCAGTACAGACCCTTGAGGGACACCACTTGTCACTGCTCTCCGTCTGGACTTCGAGCCACTGACCATTCCCCTCTGGATGCCACCATCCAACCAATTCCTTATCCACTGAACAGTGCACCCATCAATCCCTATCTCTCTAATCTGGCAAGTAGGATGTTGGAGGTGACTGTGTGAAAGGCCTTGCAGAAGTCCAGATAGATCACATCCCTAGGTCATCCCTTGTCCACTGACATAGTCACTATACGCCACAGCCTGCTGTTGGCTCTTTGTGTCAGCAGGACACAGGAACCACCACAAAACCACAGAGGAGTAATTCTTGTTACCTCACCAACTGGGGGATGCCCAAAGCAGAACCTGGGCTGAAACACCCGAGCAGGGAGGCAGGCACCGTGGAGCTCGGTCCTTGCTCGAGGGTCAATGAATGTGCTGGGTTTGTCTGATTCTCAAGGATTCACACAGGTATAGTTGACCACTGGGCTTTCATCTTTCCCACAGCAGGGCAAGAATCCCAAGCCTAGAAGCTACAGAACAGAATCATAAAGTCATAGAAGGGTTTAGGTTGGAAGAGACCTTTAAAATCATCGCGTCCAACCGTTGCCCCATCCCTGCCAGGGCACCACTGACCCCTGTCCCTTACCACCACATCTCCACGGTTTGGAAACTCCTCCAGGAATGGGGGCTCCATCCCTGCCCTGGGCAGCCTAGGCCAGGCCTGGACAACCCTTTCCATGAAGAAATTGTTCCTCAGGTCCGACCTAAACCTCCCTTGGTGCAGCTTGAGGCCGTATTCCTCTTGTCCTGTCACTTGTTCCTTGGGAGAAGAGCCCGACCCTACTTGGCTCCAACCTCCTGTCACGGGATTTTGAGAGGACACCACTAAATCTATCACAGACCTGTGTTATCTAAACACAGATGTTCTACTTGTCCAACACCCAAGCTAAGCAGCAATTAGTGTGATATATGTGCTTCTCGGCAGCCCAGCTGCGAGTCACTTGAGCAGGTTTACTCCTCGCCAACCTTCCACTCTTTTCCCAAACCGCTGTAGCACTTTGTCCGTTCGCTACCAACAGTCAGCAGTGCTGGACACAGATTGACACAGCACAGGAAAAATTCATCTTGATGGAGAAGTAGGTAGGTGTCAGCAGAGAGCTGGCAAGCAACTGTTGTCCTTTGTTGTTGTACTGACAGAAGAAGGGTGACAGAAGAGCATTTGAGGCTGTAAAATGTAGTTTGGGCCGGTGCTGGAGCCTGCTGCCTGGATCACTGCTTCCTGGGGTTGTAGCAAGGAAGTGGAGCGTCCTGGAACAGGCTGAGGTCGTGGTTGTGTCTGAGTCAAACTGCGGGATGGTTAAATGCCGGTGTTCGGCCACACCCTTGTACTGAGAGATCTGCTAGAGATGGATCAGATCTATTGAAAGCCCAGCAACTGGTCTTAGACGATTTTTTTTTTTTTCCATCTCTGTGCTTTTTATGGTGAATGCACGATACTGGTGACCATGAGTGACAACTGTGAGAAGGCATTTCCTGTCGTGACTGGGCTTGAAGTCCCAGGTAGGCTGCAAAGATTTGCTGACGCTCCTTTCAACGCTCGTATCTCCTTTACATTAACAACATTTAACATGTTCAGACCCTCTGGTCACCATCCATCTGGTTGGGGAACTGTCAAGGTTCAAGTTACAGCCTGCAGGTTTGGTTTGGACTGCGACAGGAACCCTGTCCCTCTGTCTATCGACCAGAGCAGCGTGGGAAGAGCCAGAAGCCACTGGACAACAGAAACCTGGTGGCCCAGCAGCACAATTGTCAACGTGAGGACACCAAACTACCTGCTCTCGGTCTCCCCTGTGTCACTGGAAAGCTGTGAGTGCTCAAAGCTGAATTGGATGAGCTGCTCTCTTCCTTGGTTTGAAGGAGCTGAAGAGAATTCATGTTGATTCTCGTGCTACGCTTGTGGCTGAAGATGCTCACTCCTGTTTCTTCTGAAATCCTGGGTGTGTGCGTCAGTTTGGACTTCTGACTGCCCTGCTTGGGTACACTGCTTGGTCTTTCTTTAGTTTCAAAAATTCTAGCAGAGCTTTTTATACGGATGGCAATAAACTTGAGAAAAAAAACATGTTCTTCTAAGAACATCTCTGGACTATCACGGTCTTATCGTGAATTAATAACCAATCATGAATGAAAACTTTGTTTTGCAGTTCTGGGAAGCTAATTCCTCTGCAGGGACGTGAGGGTCAGTTTCCAGAAGACCTGAAAGAATCCATCAGGGGTAAGGGTTTGGTGACACCAGCAAACTGAGGCTAACGCAAGCCTTGTCTGAGGCATGGGAATCTAGTACAGATGCTGCTTGGAGAAGGGGAACTCGAATGTTCCAGGCTGTGTTTACCTGTGTGAAAGGTGTTCAGACTGTTGGAATGTGGTTTGTTGAGGTTTTTTTTGTTTAAGAATCTGTGTGAGTTTGATAGAGATTAGGAAAAAGGTGTAAGCTGAAAAATTTTTTGTCTGGAGCACCTCTGCTATGGGGACAGGCTGAGGGAGTTGGGTCTGTTCAGCCTGGAGAAGAGAAGGCTCCAGGGAGACCTTAGAGCGGCCTCCAGGATCTGAAGGGGCTCCAGGAAAGCTGGGGAGGGACTTTTTGTAAGGGCTTGTGGGGATAGGACAAGGGGCAAGGGTTTGAAACTAGAGCAGGGAGATTTAGATGAGACCTTAGGAAGAAGTTCTTCACCACAAGGGTGGTGAGACCCTGGCACAGGTTGCCCAGAGAGGTGGTAGAAGCCCCATCCCTGGAAGTTTTTAAGGCCAGGCTAGATGAGGGTCTGAGCAACCTGCTCTAGTGGGAGGTGTCCCTGCCCATGGCAGGGGGGTTGGAACTGGATGATCTGGAAGTTCCCTTCCAACTCAGGCCATTCTAGGATTCTGTGATATGAAAATCAGGATAAGTTGACAGCGTTTCCCATTGCCAGTGGTCTGCTGTTGAACTGGAACGAGCAGTAACCCCCCTTTCCCAAATCCTTGCCATGGAAGTCTCTTCTGGAGATGCCACTTTTTGCACATAGTCCTTCTCACTCCTTTTTTGTTTCCTTGAGCTTCAAAACAGGACAAAATACTAGACCATCACCAGCCCCAGGAGGTGCTATGAACAAAGAGTCTTTAGACTGTGACTGGGCACATTTGAAATTGTAAACAGGAGTCCCAGAGCTTGGATCTGAATCGAGGTTGGAGATGGGCTCTCTCCCAATCAAAGGACCATTTAGTTAATGGTTCTGGTTCAGATGTCTTCTTGAATTAAAACTGAGGTTTCAGTTTTGAGGTTAGACTCCCAGATCTAATGCCAGGCTTTGCGTATTACTGGTGTGCGTATCCAAGTTTCCTGTTCTCAGTGTGTCTCTGAAAAGAACGTTGCTCCCTTTCCTCTTTCCTCCTGCCTTTCCAGTTGCCTGGAAAATGACAATGGCAGAACATGAAGTAGCATTTTAGTAGGAGGCTTATTTCAAAGAGATTCCACCTTCACTTTGCCCTGGAGAAATCCCCAGGCTTGATTTAGGGCAGAGCAGTTCCTGACAGGCAACCTTTGGGACTGAAAATGATCCCTTTTATTCAAACAGCCGCGTGCAGCTCTCTGGTAAGTTAAGGGATCAGCGAAGGAATAAAATATCTCCATGTGATACTAATGGATCCGTTGGCTTTATGGTCACATGTTAAGCAGTAAGATCCGAGTAGTGTGTTCTTTTTGATTTAGGAGAGTGCTCTTCTTGAGTGGTGGGGTAATAAACGTGGAGATTTGGCCATGAGAGTGAAGTCAAGACTACTGATAAAAGCATTTGGGTTACAATCCTTCACTGCTGTACCAAAAAAAAGGCTCAGCTTGAAATATTTACTGTGGCTGGAAGTCTATAAATTTATTTTGGCTCGACTGTTATGAATGTTTCTATTTTATTGCTGTGGATACTAGTAAAAGAAATCCATACAGTCGTCTTTTTTTTTTTTTTTTTCCCCTCTCTAGATTAACAACCTGCTTCCCGATAGGCACTGTGTGAGTGTCCTGAAATATCTGGCAACTGTGTGTTGTATTTGGAAATGTTAATTCTGGCATTTAGAAGCTCTTTGTTAACTAACATCCAGTGTACAGAAAAGGCAGTCTTTGTCCTTCACAGCTCCCTGTTCTCTCTCACACGCGCAGGTCTGGTCGTACGGAAAGCAACGGTCGCTTCTATTTATTGACTTTTATTCCATGACATTTTAATTTCTTCTATGGAAAGAAAAAAACAGATTTAAAAATTATTTTAGGCCTGCCAGCGCACAACTTCCTGGTAGGTATTTTGTATGTGGGATGACACCTTTTTTGAACAAACCAACAAACCCGAAACCCAAAGCGGTGCCAAGGGATGCCAGGGACGGTCTGTGGATGGAGAAGCCACAGGTGTGAACTGTGTTCCCTGTCTGGGTTAGCCTGCAGAGTTGCTGGGCTCTCTGCAGCGTACGTACAAGTGGACTTTGTGTTCTTGGGACCTGCCTCCTGCTCCCCAGTCAGGGCTTGAAGCCCTTCTGAAGCCCTTCTACACCCTCAGCAAAGAGCAGCTGTTAAGGCAGCTGTTGAAGCAGCTCAGTTGGCTTCTCTCTCTTGCCTTCTCTCACCTTCTGTTCAAAGGTCCAATCACCCTGGTGAGAGGGAGGAGAACACAACAGCAAGCAGGAGGGCAGCCCCACCGTGGAACCTCCTTCCATCTGCTCCTGAGCACTGAGAGCTGCAGGAACTGGGTCACTACTGGGAGGAGAAGCTGCAAAGTCAGAGGGCACCTCAGCTTACAAAATGTAAATGATCTCTACTTGGTGAATTCAGATACTCTGGCTCCTGCCTGAGTCATGAGGCATCAGGATCCCTTGGGAGAGGAGAAGGGGAAGTTGTTACATCTGCTGCAGGGATCTCTTCCTTATCGGTCTTGGTAGAATGAGGTGAGCTGAGCTCTACCAACATGTAGGACGTTTATTTTAAGAAACACTTGGTTATTTTTGTTAGATTTCATGCCTTGTGTATTTATTTCCCTCTCATTTCCAACCCCCAACCTGTTTAATAAATAAAATCTGTCCTACGTGAAACCACTGACACATTTATTTAAATTGAGGTTCTTTATCAGGGCAGAACTTGACAGACCGTATAAAACATTCTGATCTTTTTTTTGTCCTGCCCTAAGAAATGCACTTCTTGCCTCCTTCTCCTGCTCCCGCTTTTCTAGTTCAAAATGTTTCTCAGAGCGGTTTGAACCACTTGGTAAGGTGAATAATTACAAAAGGTTCAGAAAAAAACCACCAATTAAGAGCAGAAGGTTCAAGTGCTGTTTAAAAGCTGTTAGTTCTTTCCCATTCAGCTGCCTCTTCCGTGCCCTCTCACCTCTGAACTCCATTATTGCCCTTTCACGAGGTACAGGACTGCAGGCATCTGCCACTTCTACCTTTTTTGATTTCTTGGCTTTGAATTTCTGGCTTTATTTACAGAAACATAAGAATGGGGACTCAAGCTGTTTGTTTAATCTTTAGTGTCTCAAGGACTACCCACTCTTGTTAGTTTGGCCCTAGGAGTTGGCCTTGGAGGCTTAAAAGCTGCAATTAACTGATTGGTTACTGATGTGTGTGAGGTGCAGGCTACAGCAACCAGACTGCACAACTCACTGGCCTCTGCACTCTCCCCAGAGCTCAAAGAACTAGGGAAAGCCCCAAAGAGCCCTCACAGGAATGAAGACTACTCCTTGGCTCTTCTCTACGTTGCTGGAGATTCTAAATCAGCTCCAGACTTATTTCAGGGGAAAGCTGGATTCAGGAGCAGCAGCCACTGCTGGTTAATATTTCTTTTCTCCTCCAGGTTTGGGCCTGATGACTCATTAACAGCTCTGTTAACAAACTGATGTGAGTGCCTGTGCTGACCCCAACCTCCAACCTATGCCACTGACGAGCTCCTTTTAAGTCAGTGACATATAAATCATTTTTGAGAGCCACATCCACATCCGAGCCACAGCCACCCAACTGACCTGTGGTACAGGGAGTTACTTCTTACTCTGCCAAAGGAAAACTGAAGGACACAGTGAAGTCTGCAAAGTTCCACACAAAGTATAGAATACATTTCTGTTCTGCATTCACCTTGAAAAACTGAAAAAACCCAGAAAGGTGACAACGACCCTGTAAGACAATACAGCTATTGTCTTACAGAAGGCTGAAAAGCCCTTAAAGTGAGTCTAGGGAAGCAAGGGCCTGGAGCATTTAGGAAAAAAAACAAACCACTTTTCTCAGAAATGCTTTTTAGCTATTTCGGGGTTTACTTTATTTAGCTTCCCAACCAAAGGGGACACAGAGCATAAACTACAGCAATGGAACCATCTGTAAGGTGACTGCTAATAGTAATAGTAGAATCCTAGACTGGTCGGGGTTGGAAGGGACCTCTGGAGATGATCGAGTCCAACCCCCCTGCCAGAGCAGGATCACCCAGGGCAGGCCACACAGCAACAGATCCAGGGGAGGTTGGAAAGTCTCCAGAGAAGGAGACTCCACCACCTCTCTGGGCAGCCTGGGCCAGGCTCCGTCACTCTCCCAGCAAAGAAGTTTCTCCTCCTGTTGAGGTGGAACCTCCTGGGTTCCAGTTCGTGCCCATTGCCCCTCACCCTGTCCCAGGGCACCCTGGAAAAGAGCCTGGCCCCTTCCACTTGACCCCCACCCTTCAGAGATTTGTAAACATGAATAAGATTCCCTCTCAGTCTTCTCTTCCCCAGAAAAGCCTGTGTTTCTCATGATGGACTGATCCTCTGGAATATAATAACAGTTAACTTACATTAAATAAAATTTAAAAAAAGTCAAAAGAAAAAGCTGCTTCTGACTGAATGGATCTCTTGAATATTTCTCAGGGAACAGGAAGGGCAAGTGAGGCTCAGAGCATCCCCACGCAGGACTCTCCAGCACTGCCAGGTGTGACTGACAGAGCTTCTTCCCCAAGCTGCTGTCATCACTTACCTACAGCAGACCTTTGCCTTAACCTTCTTCCTGGAACAGTTTCATGTGAAACATTCCTTAGAAATAAAGGGTCAGCATTGTTAGTATAGAAAATTTCAACTCGGATGGTTAATGTTTGGCAATGGTCTGATTTGGTCTCCAAAGGGAAATGGATAAATCTTTACTGGAGATTGTACTGGAATTTCATGCTTGGACAGAAGATGCTTTAGAGAGTCTGCTGTCTAGTCTGAACACAGAAACACCTTCTTGTGGTGCAAAACTATCCCTCCTTAGAAAACTCGTGTGCGAATAAATAAAGGAATAAGCAACATGCTCCAAAAATAGGTCTGGTTACTTCTCCCTAAATGAGAGGAAAGGAAAAAAAGCCAAAAGCCCCACCAGTATCATTGTGATTTTTTTAATGAGTAAGTGTAACAAACCCAAGCAACCATGACCAAGATAATTGTACACAAACATTCCCCAACTGCAGCTCTGTTAGTCTGTAACTAATTGACCTCAGTACTTGTCCCCTCCTTACTCTTCCTCCCCCTCCCACACGACTGATACACAGTGCAGCTCTGAGCCACCGCTCCGAGGCCGTAGAAATACTTTCCTTACCTTCAGCAGGAAATGTAATAGGCCAGGCATTGAAAGAAAAGTCTTCTGGCCTCTCTTTTAACTTCCTGTCCCTCAGTGTTTGCCTTCATTGACCAGAACACCTGACTATCAAACCAGTATTTTTTTTCACTAGCAGGTATCCTTTGAGAGTTCACAGACTTTTCCTTTTGCCACGACTGCTTATTTCAAAGGCTGTTACTTGATTCCGATGTAAGATTCCTACGATCCAAGATGTACAACTTAAATTTAGAATCTAATAGTTTCATTTGATAGTGCAAATATAAACCTGGCAATTAAGTGAACAAAAAAAAAATTCCTCACAGGACCACCCTGTTCAGTTCTTGCTATTTCAGAAGGACTCCTCGGCAAATCCTGGTCAAAAAACACATTCTCTGTTTTGTGTTAATAGATCGATCCCATAGAGAAGAAACACATTTTTATAATTCATTGTGTTGAAGACCTTGAGAGATTCTGCTGGATAAGTCCTGCAAGTGCTTCTTCACCTAGGAGGAAAATAAAACGCACCAAACATATTTTAATAAGACAATAAATGATACTAACAGCAAAATCTGATTATATGATCTTGGTATGTGACAACAGGAAGAGCAGAGACCAGGGAGATTTCAGGCATTTTAGAATTAGGTTTATAAAAAAACCCAACAATTATGCGTATCCTGTACTAACACTGTGTGCCTTAAACTCCTGGAAGTCTGGAAGACATTTAAATCGCATGAAAAACTCAGCACTGGATAATCTACATGCCCTCTGCTCCCGAGTTAAACTTTTAAGCTGCACGTACACTGCATTTATACAGACCTTATAGCCCAGTTCTTTCGTCTTTTCTTCCAGCATGGCGTATTTCTCTCTGTTTCTGTTCAGATGATCCTTATCTCCAGTTCCCTCTACGTGCTTCAGTTTCTGGTGTGAAATCTCTAATTGTTTCTGATAATGATGGTGTTTTTCAATTTTTGCTTCAAAGTGTTTCAGCTCCTCCTAAGACAACAAATACACAAAGCTTCACAAGATTTTCTTTCCAAGGCTTCCTCTCTCTTTTCTTGCCAAGACATCCCTACTGTTATTTCACTAAGTCAACCCCAGAAAGCTTTTTTGGTTCCCTGCTTCTTAAGAATGTCTGGACAATACATTTATTATTGCCACCTTGACACCCAATTTGGAAGGGAGGAGCTGAAAATGTCCCCCTGTGGAGTCCTGAAAGGCTGATGGCTGGGAAACGCTAGGAGATGACAGCAGTGGATAGCACATGAAAGTCTGTATCTAAGAGTACTGGACTAGGGGGGAGGGAGACAGAAAAATTTTAAAAGAATCTTCTTTTCAAAATTAGGTCCTGGATTTGCTATTTTCTACTCTGATTTACACGTTTTCGAGGTTTGCAGTCTGCTGTGATAGGATGAATTAATTAACAAACAAAAAGCCTTCTTAGTTTGCCCCAAAGACGGTAGCCAGGCTAACTGTGGTGGTCAGGGAGGTATCAGACGGTCCTCTGGAGACACTGGGACACTGCAAGAGGAACCAAAGAATCAATAATATTTCTATCCACCAAGGGCACGCTCTCGTTTTGCTACTTCAAGGCAGTAAATTCGGTTTCTGTGTCTTAGGACACGTCCTCTGTGAAGAGGATATGAACAGTTCAATCTGTTATACCACCTGGGGCAGCAATTCTATGCATTACATCAACACTCAGACAAACCCTATAGTCAACCCCCTGTTTGACAGAGCTCACTTAATTTTGGTTACTGCTGTGTTTCAGTCCTGGTGGTTGACAAAATTTCTTCCATTTAAAGATAATTTAAAAAAAAAAAATATATATATATAAGAACCCATTACCCTAATAGATCTCCTTCAGCTTTTAAAGCAAAGGGGTTTTGTTTTCAACATTTCTGACAAGAAAATAGTTTCTTTTTGCTGTAGAACATTCCAGTCTGTTTTACATACTCTCTTCAGGACCTCAGTTTGGGATTTTATTGCTCTGATAATGGTCTTAGACGATTCCTCTCAGATGATGAGAGTAGCAGATGATGCCAGTAGCAGAGCAGCACTGGCATCTTTCATTACGAAATCCTTATGAAGGTTGGTACAGCCAGGAGAAGACACAACTTCAGCTGCTCAAAAGTGGCTGAATGGAATCAGCCCATGATTTCTTTAATTCTGCTTTCATGGATTTTTTTTAAATAGGCAGACGTTTCGCTGTGATTCTTACTGTCCTACTTTTGTTAGGACGTCTCGGTATTCACAGTAACGAGACAGGTTTGGTCTGGTGAAGAGGGTTTGCAGAAATGATGATTTCTACTGAAGCAGGTTATGTGTTCTTGCTTATGGAGCTGGGTTTTTCTTTTTCACTGTGGCAGATACAAAGGCCAAATTTACCTCTCATGTGGTTGTACAGTCCTGACCAAAATGTCCTACTGAGGGCAGCAGAAGCCTTGTTGCAGACTTCAGTAGGCTTTCCTCTGACACTCTCTAGATTAAAACAGGGCCACTGAAATCAGTGCAATTAAAGTGTTTGATTCTTAAGAGAATCTGGCTGCATGTGAGTTAAAAGAATTAAGATGGATCTTCGGTATGTAAGAGAGAGATGTTTCAATCCCTGGCCCTGGCAGTTACAACTCTCTCATTACCTTATCTAGAAAAGAAGCTGGAGGTGTCCCCAGACATGATTTGGAGGGTAACACAACATTGTTAAGTAAACAACTCCACAAAAAAGCCTTGAAGAGTTACTTTTCCAGGCTATCAATCACAATCTACTCTGATAAACAAGCAGATTCAGATGAAACCCCCCCCACACTTTCTCAATGCAATCTGAATGAAATAAACCCATGAAATAATGAACCTCACAGGAATTAATTTCTATAACATTTCCTTGAAAAGAGGTCTTCAGCATGGTCCTTTTGGATCAGTTCAACACAGCTCCAACGTGGGAAGCCGGCAGTGCAAGAGGTGAGTGTGAGAGGGTAACTGTTGGGTATAGAAAGTGCCAGAGAAGTAACCACAAGGGGTAAGAGAGGGAAATCTGCACTAGGAACAAATGAGCAGGGTCTGATCTTTCAAAGACTTAAAATATGCAAGGCTTGTTCTGACAGGATTAGAATTTTCATTTGGTGACTGTAACAGAGCCATGCATATGACTAGTTACAGCCATGTTTGTCTGTTTGAAAGATTAAGGAGCATGATTTTGTTTTATTGTGGCTGAAGAGCAATACAGAAGTGGAGAGTACCAAGAGAAATATCAAGTGTTCCTTTACATGGGAAAATATCTTTCCATAACAGATCTAAGTGGAATTGTACTTACCCGAAAAGATTCAAGTTCTTTCTCGGTGAAATTGGCTGATTTGGCCATGTCCCATAAATCGATCACTCTTGGTTCTTCAAATTCTAAACAAACACAAACCACCAAATGAAAATTTGGACAGGCTGCTTTTATGCCAGTTTCTATGAAAGAAACTATACTTTCTGACACGCAGACACACAGATATATTAAGCACTGTGCTCCTAATACATCTATTTAGATGAAAAGGGAGAAAAATGCAAGCAATTAACTTAAAATTATAGTAGTGCTGTAGCAGGTATTTTTTATAAAGCACAAAAAAAAAACCTCCTAGGAACTGAATAATGGCATTGCTTGCCCAGCATGTTGTCTCACTTACCTGCCCTCCTGGGGCTGAAGGTGTAATATCCCTGCTCAAGTGGGCAGGGAAGACAGAATTATCCTCTTTACAGGCTGTCCCTGTCCTTTCATTTAGGCTTCTAGTGTTGGCTTCCAAACAGAACAAGCTGTATCTCTCCAGCTCATTCTGGTCACACAATGAACTCTGATACTGTGACTACGTCTTCTTATTTGCCCACTGATTTTTTAATGTTTTTTAAAATGAAATTAATCCCAAGTAAGCATAAAAGCCACTGTATCGTACCGCTGTTTGTGTCATATCCCTGGTGACTGACTTTACGCAAACGCTCGAACCCCTGATTGATGCTTCTCAGCTTGTCTTTGAGTTCTCTGTGCTTGTTGTGCAAGATTTCTTCTTTCACCAGGTTCTCTTCGGATGGGTTGATAACATTTTTGTGGATATCTGTTGAAGAACAAAAGTGCTATTGATTGTGGGCCAACTCTTGATAGGTCAAAAGCTCCAGAAGTCCCCCAGTCTCAGGTGAAAAAAAAGATGATTTTTAGCATTTGAGCTGAGCGTAAATAAAGAATCAATCTCACTTTAAGAAGGAGTAATTCCTTTTGCAGGTCAATGTTAAGATTAATGCCTCATAGCACTCAGAAGGGTGGTATTACAGAAGTGCCTTTTAACTCCTACTGGCCATCAGCCAAGACTTTAGTAAGGAAATATTATAATTATTTTCTTAGGTTAGCAATATCCAAAGGAAATGGGATAGGGATGGTTGGTGAGTCCTGGGCCTTCTTCCCTGGGCATTGCATGAACTAATCAGTATATCTGATACTGAAATAACTTCCAGCAGCTTCCACCTTGGACTCTACAACGCAAAATCAAATTGCCTCTAAGCTTCAGAAGACTTTGGCTCTAACAATTTTAGTTGGATTAGTACAGCAAATTGGATTCAGATCCTCAATGCTTTAACACCGTGCATAAGACACTCAAGTCTATCCTCACGGGCTTCCAGCTCGTGAGATAAACCACGGGTGTTCTGTGGGCTTTAGGACCATGTTTTGCAGCATTAGATCTACACCTGCTGCATAATTTCCAGTAAACTGTGGCCATTATTGCTAATCCGATGGTATCTTCCCTGCTTGAAATGCAGGCAGAATCAGGAAACAGAAATGGCAACATTTTCATCAGCTGGCAAGATTTTTGGCAGCTAATGCAGAAGTAAACCCAGCAACTATTTGGAAATGTCAGCATCTGCAAGCAGCTCTGACAAAAATATCAGACTTCAGGAGTTTTAAAGAAACTTGGAAACAACGGAGGCAATGGGCAGAGAAAAGAGTTTGTACTGATCTTGAAACATGAAGAGAAATGTTCAGGCACCTTCTGTTCTGCTCACAGTCTCCAGCAGAATATTGTATTCATGAACCTTTTCTTTGTGATGCTTAAATTCTCGCCAAAGCTTATCCAGCTCCTCGTCAGAGAACTTCCCAGAGGTCTTGGCCTGAAAAAGACATGAACACATTATGCTTTCCATGCTCGGTGCTTTTAAGGGGACTCAACCGCCAAAACTTCTTCCCACCACATTTAGAAAATTATTAAGTCCAGTTTTTCCTTAAGAACTTTTGTTTTAAATCCCTTTATATTAGTAAGAGGTCAGGATGTAGGTATCGATGGATATGGTGGTTTTAATCATGTCAAAAGAAAGTTTGCTTCAGACTTATAAAGCTAGACTTGCTATGGACTACCCAGTGGAAAGCGCCTGTCATTTCTATTCCATCAGAAGCAATTTAATACAGAAATAAGGGCCATGGGGCCCCGTATGCAACTATAAGGGGACTGTTTGCAGCCTGATATTAAGCACAGTTTTTACTTAATTTTTACTGGCAAGTGAAGATTTTATCAGTGCCGTTCATTTGTTCTGCAGTGATTTGTTCCTCACTGGACTTTTTTTAGCCATTAGGGAAGCACTGGTCAGACAGCTGCACCACTACCCACAAATCTGGTGACTCATTTGCTGCAATGCTTGATCAAAGTGAATGTTTCTGGTATCTCTTCAGACTCAACTCTTTTTTTTTGCTTAGGGAATATTTCTATCTAATGCACTTTACCGTTCCCTAAAGCACATGGCATCATGTTCCCAGTTACAGTAACATTTTAAAGCCCGCAAATCATTTTTCTCTGCTTTACTACCACTGCGCTACACCGGTGTAAGGATTTGGATTACTTGTTTCTTAAAACTTGAATTAAAAATTGAAAGCAGAGTAGTAAAGCTACTCAGTTCCACGTCTGGAGGCTCTCAGAAGACACAGACAATAGTTCAGTCTAAAAACAGTGATTTCCTGCACTCCAGTTCCTGGAAACCTTACTCACCTTGCTCCATAACTTTTCCAGTCGTGGATCATCTAGTGTATCGCTTTCTGTACCATCTTTAATGTGGTTGGTATCAACTAGCTGAGAGTCCTTCTTTCCATTCATTCCATATTTAGTCATAATGACTGCAAGGAAATGTAAGATATAGAAACATCAGAACCACCTATGGACGCGTGGAAGATGAGAGACTGGTATGGAAGATGAGAGACTGGCTACATCCTTGGCTTTCGCAGCTCGGGGTGGAAAAGCTAATGGTTTAAAGACTCAGAGGTCCCAGGTCTAATGACCTCTTCTGAAAACACTGGAAGCAAAGGAAACTGTCAGGCTCTGGCAACTCCCTTCTGACCTCCAAAGAACTTGTGAGTGCTCAGTGTCTGGAAACACAACCTCTTACTTAATGCTTCAAACATAAACAGAGGGGTCAAACTATGCACGTGTCCGATGAAAAGTTTAAACTGCTTCTGCAAAAATACCACTTAAGTGCTGTCTCAGTTTAGCTTCTTTCAAAGATATACTTTACCATTTAAGTTGCGCCTGAGCTTGGCTTCCTTCTCTCCATCTTCATCTAGCCCTTCAGCCTTCAGCTTTTTCCAGCTTAGCTCATCTTTTTCTTGTATTTTTAGATCACTGTGCAACTCTGCCAGTTTCACAGCCGAGAGCTGAAGCTGAGAGGAGCAGAGAAAGGTTTGGATTTAGTTATTTGGAGTGACCTCTTGCCGCAGTGTTACCTCAGAAGCCAGTGTTGATGGGTATCCAGTAGAGCACAGTGGTTTTGTCTTCAAGGCTATGGATTCATCTGAATGTAAAGGTGTTAAGGTATAAGCCACTGTATACATAACATCTCTTGCCTGTGAACCCAGCTATGCCCGCAGCATATCAGTGTTAACTGAGTGATGATCACAGAATCACAGAATTGTCATGGTTGGGAAAGACCTCGCCTTCTCTCTCAGCTCTTCAGCTACTTGGGTAACAGTGAAATCACAGAAGGGTTAATAATGTGTCTGTCTTTGGTGTTCCATTGAAGAATATTTAAACAGGATTTCTTCCCCACTTTTAACAAGACCACCTTCTAAAAACGATTCTACCTTAAAAATGCCTGGTACCGACAACAAAGAATTAAAAAAAAAAATAAAAATTGATTAAATCAATTCAGTTTCACCAATTCCCAAAAGGCAGTAATGACATTACTTTGAACACAACACACCATGGCCACCACACGTGCTTTCTTGTGGATCGCCTTCTAACCACTGAGTTACAATGACTCGGTAACCTTTGTTCGGCAATATGGTTTTGCAGACACTGAGGATGGCCTCAGCAATTTTTACTATCGTTAAAGGGCAAAATTTTCTCATTTCTTACTGTAATTTATGTGCATCCAAACCATACAAAACCTAGAGGTATTCCCGTCCCACGTCACAGAACAAAAAGTTAAGATACTGAGGCTGGAGCTATGAAAAAATAAATAAATTAACAAAAAATTAAATGAAGGATAAGTCAGCTTGAAATTCTGTGGAATACAGAGAAAAAAGGAACAGAGACAATGACTAACATGCAGTGGGCTGAGCAGCACTGCTGTAAATTAAGCAACTTTTGAACTTCCAGATTTTAGACTCTTTAGTTATTCAGTTTAAAGCAAAGAAATGTAATAAATCATATTAATGCCTCAGAAATTCTTTTGTAAATAACAAGAAGGTGAGGTAAGGGAAAGCTCAAAGAGAGGAGATCAAAAAATATCAGCAGTGTGACTTCCAGCACAGTTCGGATTGAGCTTTCTGAGTCCTACCTCCCAGCACGGAGCAGCCAGCTCCTGGAAATTCAGATCCAGCTCTGAACCACCTGGGCTCATCTGTCCCAGGACAAGTTTATTTAGGAGGTGGGTTTTTTGTCATTAAAATCATATTAGGGATTATAAAAATTCTCATTTGAAAGTAACTAGGACAAATGGCATTATATATATTATATAGAGAAATTTATATTAAATATACAAATAAATACAATAGAATTCCTATTGACAGGAATTCAGGAACCTATGCACGTCATTGTTTCTGCTTTCAGCTTATGCTGCCCAATTAATTAGTCCTGTGCTGCTGATCGAAATTATTTTCCTTTTTAAACTCAGTTTCAGTAAGCCAAGTGCAAGACACAAGAAAAAACTTACTAAAATCCAGATTAACCAGAATCACAGGCAAATATAAAATTTATGGAACACATTACAACTTCTGATCCCTCTAACACTAAAGCAAAAGAGCATTCCTATTGTCTTTACAATCTACTTTTGGGGAACTGCTTGATGAAAGCTAAGCAATTAGAAGGAATCACTTCATTTACGATTTTCAGTATGTGCTGAATTAAAAAAAAAAAAGCAACTAACTTTAATCATGTACTTATTTGCTTTTCTGGAGCAGGATGACCTGGACAGCCAGAGTGTCTCTGCTGCAGTGGCACCAAGTTAACAATGCTTTGCTCAACAAGATTTGTGTCCTGATGCTTCAGGAGGAAGACTGCCTGAAAAGGTTGCTATAAATTGTGAAGGAAATGTCTGATCACCTCTGTAGTTCTGTATTCTACTGTTAGTATTTGAGTAGCATGGACTTAAGAGGTAGTAAGGCTGAGCAAATCCAGGAAAAAAATCACCAGCAATAGCTTAGATCATTAATTCAGCTCCCAAGTACTGCAAAAATAGGAAAATACAATCTTTTAAGTGTATGATTTTATCATCAGAGTCATACTATTGTATAAAAGATTCTACAATGCAGTTTATGTTGGATATTTCCTGCAGTTAGTGCAATCTCATAAACATACTTCTGTGTTTTCTAAAAGTTCAAGTATCAGAATTCCTAAATATCCAGTTTGGATACATCGCATCATCAATCAAACATTTTAAACACTCAAGAAAAACTAAGGAACTACATTAAGCTCATTGTTCCTTAAGGGGAAAAAAAAGAAAGTGTTATTCATTTTTTTTTTCCAATTCCAGCACTATTTTTCTGATCTGCATCCTTCAAGATCATCTCAAGTAGGATCCTGGATGACACCAATTAAGAAATGTCATCGGGTAAGATTCCACATCATTTTACTAACATCAGTTTTATGTTGGAATAACTAGAAGCAGAGGTGAAAAGCTACGGTTAATGATTAAATAACAAAGCACCAAGTTCCTTACACTCTTTCCTTAGTCCTCATTCCTTACGCTGCCTGGACATTACCATCCAAGATAGGTACCTGAAAACTCTGGGAATGAGCACTAGCAACGCATGAAAAGTTAAAAAACAACTAAGCCATTTTCTGTTTGTCTGGCTACCATCATTCCCTGCAATATCACTACCTACATCCTTGCTTCTGAGAGGAAAAGGTTCTTTATACTACAGTTTTTTTTAGGTGTAACACGCCCTAGATTCTGGAACTCCTGGCATTGGGATAGACGGGAATCCCCAATAACAAGCAAAGCTACAACCACCCCAATGACAACCACCACAGCAGAGTAGGTTGTTAGGAGATCAGCAGGGAAAGCAACACACCTTGTGAAACCTACATAATATTTGTCACTGGTTCAAATAACTATACTAATCAGGGTCTAAGACAAGCTGTAGCATTAAAATCACTTTTTAATGGTTTTATATAAAATATATACCTATGAAAAGAGATGCTCGAAAAACGATCAAACGATCCCTGTTTCCTTCAGGGAAACAGGAAGGACTTCTGGCTTCCCAGCTCCTGGTTCCCAGTAAGCAACATTTTGTGGCTTTCTGAAGGACTGCTCATCCAGCTGTGTGTTGCAATTCTGTGATTCTGTGATCAGTGAGTGCAGGAGCCAGGCCCTGCTTCTCCACGGTACCAGAGGGACTACACTCTATTCCACTTCCCCGGCATGTGATTTAACTGCTGGATTTAAACATGGGAAGACCAACACTTCCCATGACACAGATGTACATAGCAGGAGAGGGGAAGGAGATACCTCGGAGAGAAGACTTTACACACCCAGCACCGCTGTTCCCAGCCGCCTGGGACAGCTGCCAGGGAGCAGGGCTGTGTGAATCCTGCTCTGACCTGCCTCTCAGGGGCAGCCAGGCCTGAAAACCAAACGAAAGCCATCGCAGCCCAGGGGCCCAACACCAAGCCAGGGCCTGTCGAGGCGATGCCGGGCCGGACAACTTCGGTTTCTCCCCACCCATCAGTCCCCGGCTCCAACCGTGGCCCACACCGCTTCTCCCGCCGTCTCCTGAGGCGTCTCCGAAGCGGCCAAGCCCGGATGCTGGATGCCCTTCGGAGCTCTGCCAGAGCACCCCCTCAGAGGGGGCCGCCATCCTCCCGCCTCCTCCCGCGCCGCCTCAACTCACCCGCTGCGCCTTCTCCCAGATCTGGTTCAGCCTCACCACCCGGAACTCCCCGACCTCCCGCCGCTTGACACCGTCGGCGGCCGCCAACCCTTCGTTAGCCTCCCGGGAGTACTTGCTGGCTTGAGAGCCAGCGGCAAGGAGGAGCGCGGCACCGAGAGCCGCCAGAGCCCGCGGCGCCGCCATCTTGCGCCGCACCGGGAACTACAAATCCCGAGATGCCCCGCGGGTTCCCGCCCTCAGGGTCTCGAGCGGCGTGCGTGGGGAGCGGGCTCTTCCCACCTCAGGCTGGGAGAGAGGATTTTGAGGGGGAAAACAGGCTGAAAAATCCAGATTAGGTTGGAAATCTAGCGTCTAGTTTGAGATCTGAGAGGAATTCGGCTTGGGCTGTTTCTCTTCAAGCAGCTTGGTGGTTTTTTTCTCCTGTTTGCCTCACAAAATGTGGAAATGTGCTGTAAAGTGATAGGTTTTGTGAGGGTTTATTTTGCAGTCTGTCCTGTTGTAGCCCCTCCGTGTCCCTCAGCGAGGTGTTGCTGTCAGTTGTGCGAGAAAAAGGGGACACGATGGGTTTAAACAGCACCCCTTTGATCAAAACAAAGTTTCCATATATTAACAATGCTCAAGAATAGATGGAAAAAAAGAGTAAGCAGCTCAGGAAGGGTGAAAGGCAGGAATGGGAATCAGTTCCCCAGTACCCCCTATGCGGGGAAGAAGGTCTCTTTCCTCCCTTGGAGGTGATAGTGGAGGACACCTCTGCCCAGGACAGCACGTGGGGTTTGATGGTGTAGGGAGAAGAAGGAGAATTGTGAGAAGTGTAATAATGAGTAGATTGGGTTGTTGTTGAGGAGCAAACCATGGGAATGGCCCTGAAGTTATTGGTGTGTGGTGAGAGTGAAGCTCTCAGGCAGGAGAGCCCCGTCCTGCCATCTCCCTTTACGATGCTGCCTCCTCAGGTGGGCACCCAAGAAGTTCAGTAGGGGATTAAGTTGAGGTTTGTGAAGAAAAAAACCTATGATGCTGTGAAAATGTAATACGTAATCCAGGGTTGGTAAAAAAAAAAAAAAATCCCCTAAAATTGAATGCTGCTGTGAAAGTGAAGTGCAGCAGATGCAGAGCACGCTCAATGTGGGTGTTCCTGAGGGGAAGGCGGTGAAAAAAATCTGTTCCTTCTCTCGTCTTCTTGCTGAATTCTCTTCTACACACTGCAGAGCTTGTGTAGTACGGGTCTTTGGCATAGCTGGGCATGTCTGTGTAGAGTTTGTTTAGCAAGGTAGTGGTGGGATTACTTTCCTGGTGGTGGAGGCCAAAGTTCACTTCATAAAGTCACCTCAGATGCCACGTGTGCCCTTGAGCAAATTAAAGCGTCGCTCTGTAGTAATGTCAACACTAAGCCTTCACGTGTTAGAAATCATTCCTATGAAAACAAGTAGGTTGCCTAAACTATAAGGAGATTTCTGAAAAAAATACCGCTGGAGGATTTCCACTGGACTCTCATTTTTGCCTTGTAAGTAATATAAACGTCTTGACTTTTCCCTTCCACATTTTCCTAAGTCAATGCAGAGTTTCTCAGTCGTATGAACCTAGAAGCTGTTGCTATAAGACTAAACTGCAGAACTGAACAAAAGTATTGCTGTCCACATTGCATTGAAGAGGAGCTGAAGTGAGCATTGAAGTACAGTGAAATGATGATCAAAAAAGCAGCCCATCAGCCTTACCCAAATCTTGGAGAGCTCTCCATGTCTATTTTAGGATTTAGAGCTTGTTTTGGTCTCATTATTACAGTGTGTATATGTATTATTGAGTCATTTTGGAAAAGGTGGTTTCATCTTGTCTGTCATTTCGAGTAGTGATAGAGTTTTCAGGCTCTTGGCAACTAAATTCAACCTCCATGCTCTATAAACTCTTGCAGGTTCCTGCTCTTTTTCTTGTATGGAGTGTAGTTGTGCGTAGCTTTATGCACTTGTTTGCTTGAGCTTTTGAGTTACAGAGGGGAAAAGATTTAGAAATATTTAAGGGATGCAGCACCATGAGTTTGCTTTTGCTGGCTTGTTGGATCTCATTTGTCAGTGACCTTACATGTGTCAAGTCACCACTGGTTGGTATTGTCTTTGTCCTGGCCCAAGTGCTTCGCTCTCACCAGTGAAAAGCCAAAATAACTCTGTGGGCTTCTGTGTAGAAACTTTGGATTTATGTCAGTGTGGGTGAGGCCAAAACATCACAGAGTGCACCTGAGTGTAAATGAGAGACGTGCAGCAGGAGATCATGGAAAACCAACTCTATCGTTTCCCTTTCCTTTGGCACTTCACATTAAATTCTCCATTTTCCCCTAGCACAGTTAAAAAGCAGCTCAGCTGAATCCCCGGCACCATGCCCAAACTGGTGTAAGCAGTGGAAATGTTGTTGTTTGCGTTGTTCCAGAGGGCTGTAGCTGAGTTGATGGACCATTACTTTTTGTGTATTCATTATTAGCTCTTTTAGAAAAGAAACATTAACAAAACATGAGGTAGACCACATTCAGAAGTCTGTCTTCTGCCCTCTGCTCACTTGAAAAACAAAATTGGGAGAAATTTGGAACGAGGATGATATTGCAAAGCAGTAAAAAGATCAGAGAAAGTCTTAATCGAAAGAAAGTCTAATGGCACTTAGAAAATAGCGCAGGGTTCCTGGTAGAATAAAAGAGAGGAGGACTTTGAGGCTTATGTTGAGAGGCTTGAATGTGATTTAAGTTTGATTCTTCTGAATACAGCATCGGGAAATCTTTTCCTTTAAGAGTCAATGTAAGAGCTGCACCAGCTGCTTCTGGCTTCAGCTTTACCAAAACCAGTTCATCATTTAATGTGTGCCTTCACATATTCTATATACAGCTAAAATTCTCATCTCCACCTTCTATCCCAGCAACATGCGCTGCAGGCTGAGCCTAGCCAGCCAAAATCCAGGGTAGGCAGGATGAGTGTGGCGGCTTTGCAAGGGCGCTGCTGGCATTGTCCCAGTATGACCCTTAGTCGGCCTCCCTGGGACCCTGCTGAGGCTGCACTGAAGGTCTGTGAACGTTCTGCAAGCAATAACCGTAGCCAAAAATCTGCCCCAGCTGGAAAGTGATGTGTTAGATGCACCAAGGGAGGCTTGGGTTGGATATTAGAAAAACATTCTTCACTAAGAGAGTGGTGAGGTAGTGGAAGAGGCTGCCCAGGGATGGGGTGGAGTTGCCATCTTTTGAGGTGTTCAAAAAACATGTAGATGTGGTGCTTCAGGACCTGATTTAGTGGTCACAATAGGGTTTAGTAGACAGTTGGACTTGATGGTCTTGAAGGTCATGTCCAACCTTGAAGGTTGCTTCCAACCTTAATGATTCTATGATTCTGTGTTTGCCAGAGCGACTTTCCCTTTTCTCTGGAATACCGGAGATGTCTGTTGCGGGGACATTGGTTGAAGATCATCTTGATCCTGCAGTGTCTGAGGCAAACATGTCACTGAGCTGGCTGGGGATGCCCAGTGGGGCTGTGGGCCAGCCAGGGGGTTTGTGACTCAGCTCCACACGTGCTGTGCAGGGAGGGCCCTGAGAGAACGGGTGAGTAGTGCTGAGGAGCAGGATCTGAGCCCAGGCTGGGCACTGGGAAGCGCTGTGGGAGCTGCCGTGGGGTCAAGGCCGCCTCGCCCAGGAGGAAGCAATGAAACCAGGGCAGGGAGTTCCGTGTGGATTCCTCCTCTCATAGCGTGGCTGCAACAGGGACCTCAGAGACACCCAAAAAGGCTTTGATAATCCAAACACTTTATTTAGGCATCAGAAGTCCTGACCCCTCATTAACAGGCCCGTTGATACCTTTTACATCGTTTTTTGTATTTTCACTTTCACAGTCAACACAATTTAGTTTAACGAACTTACGTTGGTTAGAATAAGTTTGCCCGTTGAAGAAGGATGCAGCTCAAGCGCTTGGTTGTGCAGCTGGTGCTGGGGGCCAAGCCAGCTGCACTGGGGTGGCAGCGGGGAAAGGTCATTTCTTCAGGATCTCCAAGTTTTTCAGATACTTCTGCACCCAGGGCGCCTGAGGGTCCACGCATATGTTTCTCCCCTTCTTGGTGACCAGGCTGTGGGGAGAAAACCAAGGTTGAGGTGCTCGGCCAGGCCGTTTCCCCTTCCCACTCCAGGCCACCCTTGGAGATGCTGGGGGTGCTGCCCTGGCTGTGACACCCTGAGCCCTGGCCATGCTGGGTACTCACACCACGCCTGGCTGGCTGCACATGCTGCTGGTCACGTAGGCGGAGGTGACGAGTGTCTGTGGGATGCGGTGGCTCATGTACTTGAAGCAGCAGCCGTTGGGCTCAGTACCTGTAGGAGCAGAGAGACCCCCAGTGAGACCCCACACCATGGCAGAGGCTCTGACTGGGGCTCCTCTGGGATTCGCCATCACTTGTGCTGTATCCCCCTGGAGATACCTCCTGGAAGCTGCCATTCCCGAGGCTGAGTCCCAGCGCTGGTGATGACTCCCCGCTCCCAGCCCTCCCCAGGAACACAAGGGTCCCATTAATGGGGGCGAGGCTTTCTCCCGGGAAGGGACAGCAAACCTTTCATCGAGGAGGATGTAGCAATGGAGAGGCCAGCAGGACTGGCGTCAGCTGAGAAGCAGAGGGCCACGAGGAGCAGAGCAGCCAGCGCAGCTGTGAGGACCTTCATGGTGCTGTGAAGGCTGAGGCAACCACAAGCAGGACTGAGCTGGGGTGACTGCAGGGCTCCTTGCTGCCGCTGCTCTCCTTTTATCCCCTGGCTGCTGTGGGTGCAGGGTTTCAAGGAAAGAAAATGTGTACATTATACTGGGGAAATTATGCCAGGATCTCCCTGTTTTGCTGAGCTGGAGAAAGCAAGGAAACCACAGAAGGGGAAGAGCCGGCCATGGGCCCGTGACTTTCAGATTCGAGAGAGAAGTTGTGTGAGGAGTGACTGTGGGACTGGGGTTGTTTAGTCTGAAGAAAAATAAGCTGAGGAGAGACTTTTATTGCCCTCTACAACTACCTGAAAGGAGGTTGGAGTGAGATGGGTGCTAGTATCTATTCCCAGCTAACAAATGATAGGACAAGAGGAAATGGCCTCAGGTTGAGCCATTTAGTGGAAGTTTAGATTGGATCTTAGGAAATAATTCTTCGCCAAAAGGGTTGTCAAGCATTGGAACAGGTTGCCTGGGGAAGTGGTGGACTCACCTTACAAGATGTGATGCTTAAGGACGTGATTTACTCTTGGACTTTGCAGTGTTAGGTTAACAGTTGGACTCAATGATCTGAAGAGTCTTTTCCTACCTAAATGATTCTATGATTAGAAGAGTTAGAAGGGCCAAAGCCCAACCAGAACTCAACCTGGCTCCTGCTATTAAAGACAATAAAAAATGTCTCTGTAAATACATCAACAACGAAAGGAGGACCAGGAAGAATCTTCATCCTTTATTGGATGCAGGGAGAAACAGAGTGACTAATGCTCTGGAAAAGGAAAAGGCTGAGGTACAGAATGCTGCCTGGTTAGTTGTTTCCTGGGTACCCAACCCCCTGAGCTGGAAGGCAAGGATGGGAGCAGGATGAGACCCTCATAATCAAAGAGGAAATGGTCAGTGACTTGCTACATCATTTAGACATACGCAAAGCTATGAGGTCGGATGGGTTACACCTAATAGTACTGAAGGAGTTGGTGGATGTGTTCACCAAGCCGCTTTCCATCATTTCTCAGCAGTCCTGGCTAACCGAGGAGGTCCCAGTTGACTGGCGGTTAGCAAATGTGACACCCATTTACAAGAAGAGCCAGAAGGAGGATCCTGGGAACTACAGGCCTGTCAGTCTGACCTCAGTGCCAGGGAAGATTATGGAACAGATCATCTTGAGTGCCATTATGCACCACAGACAGGACACTCAGCATGGGTTCATGAAGGCCAGGTCTTCCTTGACTAACCTGACCTCCTCCTATGATAAGATGACCCAACTTAGTGGATGAGGGGAAGGCTGTGGGTGTTGTCTACCTAGACTTCAAGTAAAGCCTTTGACACTGTTTCCCACAACATCCTCCTGCAGAAACTGGCTGCTTGTGGCTTGGACGGGTGAACGCTCTGCTGGCTCAAACACTGGCTGGATGGCTGGCCCCAAAGAGTGGCGGTGAATGGTGTAAAGTCCAGCTGGCAGCAGCCACAAGTCGTGTTCCCCAGAGCTCAGTATTGGGACCACTTCTGTTTAATGTCTTTATCAATGATCCAATGAGGGAATCGAGGACACCCTCAGTAAGTTTGCAGATGATACCAAACAGTGGGTGTGTTGATCTGCTTGAGGGTAGGAAGGCTCTTCAGAGGGACCTGGCCAGGCTGGATCGGTGGGCTAAGGCTGGTGAGATGAGGTTCAACAAGACCAAGTGCTGGTTCACCTGGAGTACTGTGTTCAGTTTCAGGCACTTCAGTACAAGAATACATGGAGGTGCGGGAGCAGGTCCAGAGAAGAGCAACCAAGCTGGTCTAGAGAAAAAGTCTTATTAGGAGCACCTAAGGGAGCTGGGATTGTTTAGTCTGAAGAAAAGGAGGCTGAGGGGAGACCTTATTGCTCTCTACAACTACGTGAATGGAGTTTGTAGATAGGTGGGTGCCAGTCTCTTCTCTCAAGTAATGTGCAAGAGGGGATGGCCTGAAGCTGTGCCAGGGCAGGTTTAGGTTGGATATTAGGAAGCACTTCCTCACGGAAAGGGTCATTAGGCGCTGGAATGGACTGCCCAGGGAGGTGGTGGAGTCGCCATCCCTGGAGGTGTTTAAGGAAAGACTGGATGTGGCACTTAGTGCCATGGTCTAGCTAGGGGTTGTGGTGTTGGGTCATAGGCTGGGCTTGATGATCTCGGAGGTCTATTCCAGCCTCAACGATTCTGTGATTCTGTGACAGGACAAGAGGAGGTGGCTTCAAGTTGTGTCAGGGGAGGTTTAGGTTGGACACTAGGAAGATTTTTTTTTCACTGGAAGGATTGTCAAGCAGTGGAACAGGCTGCTCAGGAAAGTGGTTAAATCACCATCTCTGGAGGTATTAAAAAAACATGTAGATGTGGCACTCGGGGACATGGTTTAGCATGTGGAGCAGGGTTGGTGGTTGGACTAGATGATCATGAAGGTCTTTGCCAGCCTAGCTGATTGTATGATTCTGTTCTGTAACCTTTGTGGTCCTGTGGGGACCAAGAGAACCACGAGCAGGGCTGGAGCTTGGGTGGCTGCAGGGCTCTCCTCTACACAATGCTCAGCCTCTGCTTCTGCTGCCCTCCTTGTGACCCCCGGCCGAGTTTCAAAGAAAGAAAATGAGTGCATCGTACCGGGGAAATTATCTCAAACTCAGTTATGCTGAACTGGAGAAGGTAAGGAAACTGCAGAAGGGGAAGTACCAACCATGAGGCTGCGACATAAAGATTCTGGCCAGAGCCCAAACCTCTGCAACACCAACCCTGCCTCTGCTGCGTGAACCCCACTGGCCAAGAGCCAGGCATGAAGCTCCATAATCAGAACCCTGAGGAAAATCACGGCAAGACCAGTAAAAAGAAAAAGAAGACAAACAAAAGGAGGAAGTAGCTTGTTTTGCAGCTTTCTGTCTGAGTGTACACTGGTGGAGCGTTTGGGAATTTCCCTCTGGGATTGCCAACACTGCCCCTTTTCAGTCACGCTATGATCTCCTCGAGGTTTCAACTGCAAGACTGCAATAGGCTCATCTTAGTGGGCACCAGTATAATCCTCTCCTTCCTCCAGCTCCTATTCTGTGTCTTATCTTCTCCCTGATGCCGGTGTCTTTGCTCTTTTGGGGCTAAGCCAGTAGAGAGAGCCTAAATTGGATGAAGTTGTCGTGCTTGGGAAGAGCAGGACAAGCAATGAGGTTGTGGAGTCTCCTCTGGAGACACTCAAAACCCTCCTGGACGCATTCCTGTGTGACCTACTCTAGGTGATCCCCCTCTGGCAGGGGGCTTGGACTCGATGATCTTTAAGGTCACTTCTAGCCCCTACCGTTCTGTGATTCTGTAACGATTGCAACACCTTGACTGTCAAGAGTCTGCAGACCACAGCCAAAACTACAATCCTTAAACAGAGAGGTGGAACTCTTCTGTTCACCCTGGGGACGGGGAGGGTGGCAGGCCAGGCTGTAGCCTGAGACCACCACTCCAGCCCTGGAGCAGGGCAGCAGAATCCAATCAGAGTTATAGAATCCTGGAATGATTTGAGTTGGACTTGAACAACCTGGGCTAGTGGACGTGTCCCTGCCTGTGGCAGAGGGGTTAGAACGGGGTGATCTTTAAGGTCCCTTCCAATCCAAACCATTCTGTGATTCTATGATTATTAAATATTACCAAATAAAACCAGAAGTTTTATATAAATTGGTCTCTAATTAGTCAAGGTTTGCCTCTAGCATCATCTGAGGTACTACAGTACCTTTGCCTACCAACAGCAGTCCTCGTAAGTTACCAGGTTTTGACAGTGGGTAAATAATACCATTTTGGAGGCAATGGCTCTAGATTTCATCCTTCTGAACATCTTCAATTTTTCCCCGTGATTTTGTGTGTTAAGTAATAGAGTTGAACCAAGGTTGATTTAAGGTAACTGGAGATCCTTCATCCATGGGTTAAAATCAGCTGTCTTGTTCTGCACAAGGTCCAGATCCATGCCGGTAAAACACTCCTGGGTTCGTGTCAGAAGCTGATAGCACCGGAACCTTCCAAATGAAGATGGCTCTGGAGATGCCTGCTTGTCTTTGCTCAGTTTGTGGCACAAAATATCCTCTGTGTCTTGTGCCTGTCTCTCTGCGTGGTTTTCTAAACATGGAGGATCCTATTTCTCATTTTACTTTCTTTTAGGAACAGAAGAGAAAGCATCATTCTGGATCTTATAGATTCCTTTTCACAGAGATATGTAGTGCTTTATACTCTAATTCACCTTAAAGAGCATTTATTCAGTATGCTTTAGGTTTTTCCAGGACAAAATATTCAGAGATATGTATCTGGGCTAACTGAGCTGAAATCTCTCATGAAAGCCACAGGTCTGTTTGTTGAGGGATTAAGCCTGTTCCTTCACTGTGTGCTCTTCTGTAAATCTCAGACCAAGGTCACAGTCAGCTTTTAGACATCAATTTTGACTACTTTAGCAGGGCTAACAAGACCTGGATTCCTTTGATATTCCCTTCAGGAGTCTGGGATAGCTCACTGTGATGGAAAGTCACAGTTTTCTTAAAAGCACTTCGCACGCTCATCCCTCAAAGGGCCCAGAGGTTTACAGCTCCACCTGAGACATCCCGGTAAACCTTCCTTCTCTGTGCAAGCTCTGCTCTCAGCTCAGAGAAGCCGTCTTCATCACAGCTGCTGTCTCCACGATTCTCTCCATGGGTGACTTTCAGTTCCCTGCCCAAACAAATCCAGATCACATCTCCTTTTCCGGCATCAGAATTTTTGGGTCTTCTTAGTTCCAAGTCTGAATCATAGGAAAAGGGCTTGGTTGTAGTGTGGATGAAACCGTTTTGAGCTCATTTTATTTTATTTTTTAATATTTTTGTCCATTTCAATTAAGTTAAGCTATGTAACTATTTTCTTTTTCTGAAATAGCTTCTTTTTTTTTCTCTTGGCTTTAATTCTGTGCATTCAAGCAGAAAGTTAAAAAATGTCAAACTGAGGAAAATGAATTGCATAACATGCTGAAAAGAGGAGCTGGGGAAATGTTTGTTATTACATTAACTACCTACCTATGTCCTTAATGTGAATTACTGGAAAGTGTCAAAGAGAACTAACCAGCTTGGGATTTATTTTGAAATATCTGTCCTCATAAAGTGAATCTTTTTCTTCTCTGTACTTAATTATAGTGAACAAAAAAAAAAAGCAAGTGTTGGTATAATATTCTTGCAAACCATCTCTCTAGACCAGCTAATTCTTGTGAAGTGGTAACTGCTTTCTCCTGCCATTACCTTACTGAAATTACTTCCTTAGCTAAACTGTATGAGAACCAGTTGGTGAATTCTGCCCTTCTAGAAAGGATCTTTGTGGCTAATTAAAGTGAACCTTGTCTTGTTTTGGGAAGCAACCAAGGACTCCCTGGCTGTTTGTTTTAGTGCTTCTGACTACAGCCCTCCATGACTTGTGACTGCTGCGGTGAATCCAGCTTTCCTTTGTATCCAATTCCCAACACAGGGTTTTATAGACTCTTTCTTTCTTCATAAGAATGGAGGGGATAATAAGGATTTTGTAGGTGGAATCTTGACTTGTTTCAGTGAGGCAGACTTTGGGTACTGCATAAGTTCAAGATTTGAAGTGAGAGGTGGTTCCTCAAGTGCTCAGAATCCCAGAAATCATCTTTGTTGTATAATCCTGGTACCAGCATGGGCTTTACTCTTGGGAGACTAGTTGCATTTTCAATATTGAGTAGGTAGTTTGTGGTTTTTTTGAATAGAATTTGGACTGTAAATTATTAGTATAAATAAACAACGAACGTAAAATAAACAATGGGTATCTCACCTACCTCTGAAATGCAGCTCCTCTCTGAGATGAAGCCCATCAGTGCAACTTAGGGTTAGGTCTATTCAATAAAAGTGCGAGAGCAGTTTAATGAAACAGAACACAAAATATCCACAAGGATTCTGAAAGATGCCGAGTGCCATGTCCTTGAATACCATATATTTAAGTGCTGTAATTTTCTTTCCTAAAACTGTTGCAAATAATTAATTGCAACTCTACTCCTCCTGTATGATCCTTTCTGGAATCCAACAGTGCTGTCTAGAAACAAACTTGACAGATGTGCTCCTCCACATCAGTTTTCTGTCAGTAACTGTGTCCTTTTTTCTTTGTCAGGAATTTAGTTAAGGACTCCTTAAAATTATTGTTGCAGTTTAACTTGATCCTTCTCCCACGAAACTGTGGCAGAGCAAGCCTTGGCTTCTAGCCTTCTGATTGTCACTGTGAAGTGTGAAAATAGGTGTTCTTAAGCAAGTCTGTGCGTGCGTGTTCACGTTGGGCCGTTCATGTGCGTTCATGTTGCTGCCACCTTGAATTCATTCTGCCTCTTGCTTCTCTGCCTTTCTTGCTTCTTCTTCCTCTTCCCATCTAACTTTGGCCATGTCATTCCTTGTTTACAAACCTTCCTTCATTTTTTCCTTTAATGTTCACGTCAGAACTTTCTAAGGATACCTGCGTAATACGTGCTTGCGTGCCTTTATTTTCCTCCCATTCCTCTCCCATTACATATACAATTTTCAAACTTTTCCAAGCAATACTCACCTATACCTTTCAAAACCAATTTGAACTTCTGACACTCTTTTCCTAGATGCCCAAAGAGCCGTATGTCACAGTTCTGCATTATTCAGACTCGGCTCAGTATCTTTTTTTGTATCTGTCGAGACGTACAGAAAACATTTTATTTTCTGGCGTATTTGTTATCACAGCTTTTGAAGAGAAGAAGCAATATTTTTTATGTTACTGTTATATGGGGGATTGAGTTTTTGGTTTGACATTTTAGAGTATAACAAGCTCTCACATGAACACTTGAGAAGATAAAATTTTCATTCTCATTACTGCTCCTGAAGTTTCAGCTGTTTAGGCAAGAGAATGGTTGTGGGAGCTGTAGAAAATGGATGACTAAACAGATGGGATCTTCTAGCCCAGCTGAAAGAACTACTAACCTGTGGAAGGTTCAAAGAGAGGATTTCAGAAGTATAAAAAAATCTCCATCACGTGCTATGTCTGAGATCTTAGCGCTTCTCAGTGGGTGTCATGGAGAAGTTACTCAAGGAGGGAGAGACCACAGTTGAGTTAGAAGGACTTCACCAGCCCAACACTGATTTCAGGGTATTTTGGTATCCTTGCTGGCTATGAGGCATTCAAGTGTAAAAAGCCAAAGCAGTTATTTCTCAACATCTGCTCGGGAAGAACGAACCCAAACAGGATAATAATTGTAGAGGGAGATGAGATCACACCGGTCTCAAGAATGAGAGCAATTCCCATCATTTTCTTCGCTTGCAATGTTATGACAGCCTGAAAAATAACTTAAGAGCCAGAAGACTTGCTCCTTGCTTGAAATCTGCACTCTCCAAGTAGAAACGTGCTGTGAAGAAGAAGAGCAGGTAGTGTTAGACCACAGAGCAAGAAATACTGATCTTACAAATAAAAGATAAATGGTGAGCATGAGCTCTGGGAGGGATGATGAAGTGACTTTCTTGTCTGAGTCAAAAAGGAAGAAGAGACTCCGACAAACCTGCACTAGCTGGTGGCATCCTGCTGTGAACCCGATTGTTTCAGTTGGATTCTGATGCTTCTACAAGAGGCACTGCAAACTGAAAAGAAATCAGTGTCATTGTCAAGAAAATTGTTTTCTGGGGAGAAGTGGTCAAATGAAAAGAATGGTTCTGGATGGTGTTAAATGTAGCATAACTAATGTCGAATGCTACGGATAGATAACAGATCCAGCAGCCAAAAATAGAAAGAAATGGAAATCTAAATGTGAGCCACTTAATCATTTCTATTTGTTTTTCCTAGAGAACATCCAAAATAAAACCTGATTAGGAAAGGATGGTAAAATAAAGTGAACAATCAAAAAATCTGCTGCGCTTGGCAGTGAGTAACAAGATCCAAATGTGGCCATTCTCTGGGTTAGGAAAAGAAAATGGAGAATGTCTTCCAGGTTCCCGGAAGAAATCTGAGTGTCTGTCTGTCTTGGCCTGTGCTGAAGAACACGTTGCTGAAAGAGGTGGCCGGTGAATGTACTTGCTGTAGCACAGCAATGGAGCTTGAGCTGGAAAACTGCTGTTGTTTTTATATCTCTGTTCAAAAGACCCCGGTGATCTGCCCAGTCACACAAAATGCTAGCAAGCTGAGTTCCTCCAGTGTCGTCTTAACTGGCATGTATCTGTAAACATTTATTACACACAATGAGTGAGCGAGTGAGCAGTGTTCACTGTGACCTTGTTCATAAAACCTTTGCAAACATTCTGCTTCCTTTCAGGCTGCAGTTCTCGGTCTGCACAAAGTGTTCTTGGAAGAGAAGCACAGGTCAAAATCCTTTTCAGATATTTTCAAGAGAATGAGGGTTATTTCTTATCCTGCCCTCCCTCTCTATGTACCCAGCTGGGTCAGTAGTCCTTTTTCCATCATGTTCTAAAGACCCTTCTGGAACCTAATGCTAAGCAGATCTTGTTTCTTTTGAGATGCTCATTAAAATTCATTGATTATGATTAAATATTGAGCAGCAAGGAAAAACTGCAGTCAATACTGATCTGACAGAAAAGTTGGTTTTATTTTAATCAGAACAAAATTCTGTTACGAAGTGTGCATTTTAAAGTACATTGCAGTGCATTGAAAAATTACAGCCATGACTGAGTTGTGGCCCAGGATTCCCATTCATCCGTTGTTTTGGGCTCTGTGTTTTCCAGAAACAACTTAAAAAACTTTTTTGAGTATTTGGAGCATAAATGTGTTCTTTAACTTTCCCTGTCTGTATAGATTGTTTGCAAGTGGGCTCTCCAACTTGAATGGAGTTGATTTTGACCTATGGAAGTTCATTGGGGACTTCCTGCCTATGAACCACACCCTAAAGATGATAGAAATCAGTTCTAGGAAATGGGTCTTTGCCACTTTTTAATTAGTTAGCGATAAAATTTGACTTTTCTTCTTTTGCTGTATCAGAGATATTGATCACATAGGATTATTTCTGTTCCATGCCTCAGAAGAGCCATGAGGGTTGGAGATTGTGGACCTAGTTGGGGTTAAATTTTAAAATTTTGTCACCAGAATTACTTTCAAGACTCTGTTGAAATTTGTTGCAGCACTGACGGTGTCTGTCAGAAGACGACCACCTGTGAGAAGGAAAAGGTAAATCATTTCTTGCACTGCATAGCTGACAATCATAAAAGAAAGATAGAGATGCTTCTCCTTATTTCTCCAGCCTTGCCAGCAGGACAGAAAAGCTGAGTCATATTAACTAACTAATGGCGGGTAAAATAGAACAGGTCAAGCGCATTCCACGGAATATGTCAAGTGCATTTAATCTTCACAGAAACAGTAACTTGATTTTCAACAGCACTTGGACATAGTGGTGAAGAATTTAGACTGCTTTAAGCTACATTCAGCCTGGCGTTTAGATATACAAATCCTTTATTGCAACAATTTTCTCCTGGGTGTGTGTCTGATCCAATATTCAACTTTTTATTATCTCCAAGTTTTTTACCCTTGGAAAAGTTGTGATTGTGTTGGTTAAGGTGTACTGTTTGGCCACGGAGATCTCTTCTGCTTTGCACCTCAGTCCTGTAGCCTAGGGGACCTTGGTTTTGCCATGGGGAGCTCCCTGACCTGCATTGCAGTCTTTGTTGCTGCTGTGTGCGTCTGCAAACTCATACCTTATGTCTGAGTCACTAAGGACCTGATCCAAAAGATTTTTAAGTCAGAGAAAGTCCGTTTACTTACGTGGAGTTTGGGTAAGGTCTGGTAGCCCCATGCTTGCTCACAGTGAAGGACAGAGAGTTGTCTCTTCCTCTGAAAGTGGACAGGATATGGTTCTGCTTTTGGTTTGATGCAAAAGCAGTAAATCTAAATTAGAAGAGGGCTGATTAATTGATGGTGCACAGAAAGAAATGCTCTCACTATTAAACATGACCGCTGAAGATGAACGCAGATAATAATCATTTCTGCTGTGAGTAACATCATCAGGAGAAGCATGAGGAGCCAGAGGGACTGGCATGTCTACTGCTTACCTTCTGTTCAGCTACTACATCGTAACCTGCCAAACTCAGCTTCGGATTTGGGGTTTGGAGGTGGGTCTCCCGGTTCTAAGTTCCTTTCAGAAAGATAGTCCACAAGGACCAAACAAATAAATAAATAAAGGGGAAGCCTCATAAGATTCATTTTTCAGAATAGTCTTTGGCCACAGGAGGGCAATACTGTTCTATAAGAAATTTGTCGTCCTTTAGTCACTGAAAAATCTGATTTGCAAATAGATACTGAGGAGAGAATGGAATTGATCATGTTTTAACAGTCATCAAAGGCATATTGATTAGAAAGTGGATTTACACCTTTAGCTGTGTTTTCAGGCATTGACCAGCTAGTCCTCTCAGCACTTGCTGGGAATATCATCCTCCTTTTCAGAAGAGCAGAGGAACTGAGAGCCGTGATGAGATTTAAGGAACTAGTTGCTTCTCCATCCTTGGTTTAGATTAGTACTGGTTTGTGCCCTCCTTCCTTCCACACTCTGAATTGGATGCTGGAACAAAGAGGAGGCACAAGAAGTATGAGTATGGCAGCCCCTCGTGCTGCTGCTGGAGGGCTCCTTATCTCTTGTCCTGCAGCTGTTTCAAATTGAATTAAGAAGAGTTTTAACTGAAAATGGTGAATCAGAGTGTGTGTGACTCTCGTTCCTACTGGTAGAAGTATTTAGCTGGGAAAGGTGGATCTTATTTTTGTCTTCCTTAAGAAAGTTTCTGTGTTTTCCTCAGGGGCTGAGGGCATGTTCTTATTTACTAGGACCCAGGCATAAAAGCAGGACTTTTATTAGTTATTGATCCATGGCCTGCTCTTAGCCGGTCAGATAAATCTTTCCTGTAAAACCTTCTAGGCTTATTAGTTAGAAGATTCTCCAGAGAAGCAAATGTGGGTTTTAAATCCCTAAAGCGGATGAGAGAGTGGAGTCTGCCTTCTGTGGATCTTACATGAATAGGAGATACCGCTGTTTGAGTCTTATGAAAGCAAATGGAAACTTCCCTGTGTTTTCTGTGAAGAAGAATCTGCTTTGAGATTAGTGGATTTAACCTTTAAAGAGAGGGGAACACACAGGCTGAGAGTTTAGTGTGAGAATGGTGTTGGGCACAGTTAGAAATGTGAGTACTTTTGAGTACTTAATATATCACTTAACATGCTTCAAGTGCTTCAGCATTAATATGAAAGCAATTTGTGGAGTCTTGGGAGGACGTCTCCTGAGTTTGGAGAGAGATGAACTCCTCAAATTAATAGAAAAAGAACAGGAAGCTTTCTAAGGGTCAGCTCTTTCATCTGTGTTATTAGTATGCCAGGAATGGTCTTGGAGAAAAATTGAAATCATATTCAAAGTTAGAAAGGCATATGTATGAAGGATAGATTGCTTGCTTCCCAGCTAACCATTTAGGTCAACTGGAAATGAAAACATCTCAGAGAACAAATGCTACAGAGCTGCTGCCCTTTTAGCTTCAAGTTCTCAATAAAGGCTCCAAGAGGTCCCCTGCTGAAAGACAGTTCCGAGTGGTGTTTTTCAATCTGTAGTTCGCCCACTTCTTCTGAGGGGCTTCCAAATGCTTGAGATGGGCCTGCAAATGCTGACACTTTTGTCTTTAGCTTCTCTTTAGAAGTTCCTGTATTTCCACTGAGTGTATGTAAAGGAAGAAAGAGCATTCATCTCAGTTATGTCTTAAATGTCAATTTATTTTTTTATGCTTTACTTTTAAATGTGTCTCAGTTTCATAATCCAGAACATTGTCTTTTGTTTTGCAGGAATAAATTTTGTTGCTTTTATTACTGAACTTCTCTTAAAGGGAACTGAAACAAATCTGTTTTGAGGTGCTTGCATCAGCGAGGAGGAAAGGAACCTGGGGAAAATGGCAAGTCATTTGCAGCGCTTGTAGCCCAGGCTGACAATGATCACCTTCTGAACTGCTGGAGTCATTTTAGGAGCTGGTATCCTCAAGTGCTTAGAAAAGGAGAGGAATTCTTCCTGGTGAGTGACAACCAGTGTCTCTTTGGCAAAGAATGGGCAGTGATAGAGTCATAGCATCCTAGACTGGTCGGGGTTGGAAGGGACCTCTGGAGATGATCGAGACCAACCCCCCTGCCAGAGCAGGATCACCCAGGGCAGGCCACACAGGAACAGATCTGGGGGGCGGTTGGAAAGTCTCCAGAGGAGACTCCATCACCTCTCTGGGCAGCCTGGGCCAGGCTCTGTCACCCTCACAGCAAAGAAATTTCTGCTGTTGAGGTGGAACCTCCTGGGTTCCAGTTTGTGCCCATTGCCCCTTGTCCTGTCCCAGGGCACCCCAGAAAAGAGCCTGGCCCCTTCCACTTGACCCCCACCCTGCAGAGATTTGTAAACATGAATCAGATCCCCTCTCAGACTTCTCTTGCTACAAAGCATGATGTGATCAAGTTTTCCCAGCTGAGTAAGGTTTTGTTTTTGTTTTTTTAATTCTCTATTTTGCAATTAGAGAGTTTAGATAGGCCTCCTTTTATTTTGTTCCGCATATCACTTTTTTTGTCTTCACCATACATACAACCTAAATGGAGCTAGTCACTCAAGTCTGTTGCATGCTTTCTTATGTACTTAGGTAAATCTCCTTCTCACTTTACTCCACGGTCAGCTTTCCTACATCAACCACATTAAAAAAGTCCCATACTTAACTTTGATATCCTTAAATATTGAAGGAAAATTAGATTAGTGGTTCATTGAATCTTTCAGTATCAGCTTTCTAACACTTAAAACATGTGAAAATGATGGTGTTAAAGATGATTTTGTTACCTCTTCCTGATTTTTTTTTCCTACTCTCTACACGTGTAGTATAGTTCTAGATAGGCCTGCACATATTTTCTGTCACAAGGAGTTGCTCATCAGACGTCATGAGCAGTCAAATGTCAAGTGAATGTCAGAGAAATGACCCTTATAATGAAATCTATTAAAGTGTTCAATAACCTCATGCAGAAGGCAAGATAAACTTACTTTGTCACCTTTAGGACAAATCAGCCAAAACAATAAAAACCACAGTAAATAATGCCCTGTATAAGGATGAAGAAGATGGCCAAGGATTGATAGAATTTTTCTGCTTTATTGATGTTTATAATTTTCTTCTACTTTTTAAATAATTCACAATGAATATTACTTGAAATGCCTATTTCTGTCCCATTCTGAATGTTAGTAATCAACCCCAATTTCTTTTCTATTATTTTTGTTCTTCCTCTTTAATAGAATATAATTTAATAATAAAACCTATTTTTTTCTGGCTAATCATGGAACTATTTTCTGCTTCTCTATTCACTGATTTAGAGGCTGGGAGAGACCGTTAAAATTGGCTTATCTGACCTCTTTTACAAGCCAAAGCAGACACCTGAATTCCATAATCCCAGCATAAATTCTTCTTGAAATGGAAAGCTTGGCTTTTAGAAAGATGCTACCTTTTTCTTCAAGACTTTCAGTGACAAAAAACCTCACTATATTATCTGGTAAGTCTTTGCAATGCCTAATTACCTTCACTTAAAAATTGCTTTTTCTGTCTAACCTGGGTATAATTAGTGTCAGTTGGCTGCTATGGAATCTGGATGTGTCTGACTAGTTGCGTATGAGAGAGTGCCTGAGAAGCACAACAAAGTATAACTTCTCTTGTTGCTCCTGGATCCTGATGCCTTTAGCAGCCCCTAGCTGGAGTATCCACAAATATTTTTGGTCTCAGCTTGGAAAAAACACACCTAGCTACACACCAGGTCTTTCAGGGTCTGTGACTTGAAGGTAGGTGGGACAGAAGAATTAACGTTCGCAAATGCCAAAAAGAATCCAAGTATCCCTTTATCAGTAACAAAAATAGAATGGTGCTTCCAAGCCCCCTTGTTAGAATACATCAAGTTATATAAAGTTAGGCTTCTGATTATCCAGAACCCCAGGGGACCCTCTATAAATATCCTGTAGGGTCCACATTGTTCACTTCTTTTCTGAGAGGTTGAATTTTGTTCTCTCTTTCTTTAGTAGCCCTTTGGCTACATGTGAGGGAGTGTTTGAAGGAAACGAAGAGAATGGATTGACTTTCTTTGAATAATCTGTCAATAAAGAAAAAAATATTTCAACCTCAATCAATGCTTTTTTCCTTGCCTCTGCCGGATGAATTCCTTACTGGAGAGTGGTAGGTGATTGTTTATTTTTGTAGATGAGGGAGGTTGATACAGTTCAAGGACATTTAAAGTCTATAATAACCAGTTACATAAACTGAAATCACATCTGACCTCAGTCTGGAGAGATTCTGTGTACCCTTTGTTAAGGATGTTGTTCCTCGTGAATAATTTTATCTTTTTTTTCTGCGTTCTGTTGTCACTTTTGTTTTATGCTTTCATCTCATTTGATTATGAGGAAAGCACGCTGTGTGGGGGACTGTTCCTGAGCTCTAGAAACATGATAGCACTTTGTCACTTTTCACTTGAACAAGCCACAGTGACATTCAAACTGGAGAAAAAAAATATGTTTCCTGAACATTGGGACACATGAATTATAGATTTTTATTGTTACAAAGAAAAGTGCACTTCAGTCAGTTGGCTCTTCAACAAAACACCTCAATGTAAGAGATCAGAGAGGTTTTCAACAACATGACCAGCACACACTGGAAGGGCATGATTTTCTGTTTCTCTCAGCTTTCCCAGAACTGCTGAGATGTTACAGTAAAAATTTCTCATGTCTTCTGTTCAGGGTTTAACAGGATGTTTATTCAAATTCATGTAATAGCTGAAAGTTCCTGAGCGGTGATGTCTTTGGCTAGCTGATGTAGATTTAGGTCTCCTAATTCAGTCCTCCTTTTGGCTCATGCACAGAACTACACTGGCCAACAGCTGCTGTCACCACAGATAGACCAAAACAAACCCTATAATCTGAAGTGGAGGAAGATTGTGCTGATGGTAAAATTTTCTTGGCTATATTATATGTACAGATCTACTGGAGAGAGTCCAACAGAGGCTGTGAGGATGATGAAGGAACTTGAACTTCTCTCCTATGAGGAAAAGCTGAGAGCCCTGGGGCTAGTTAGTCTGGAGAAGAGAAGCCTGAGAGGGGATCCGATTCATGTCTATAAATACCTGCGGGGTAGGGGTCAAGCAGAAAGGGCCAGGCTCTTTTCTGTGGTGCCCAGTAATAGGACAAGGACTAACGGGCACAAACTGGAATCCAGGAAGTTCCACCTCAACAGGAGGAGAAACTTCTTTGCTGGGAGGGTGATGGAGCCTGGCCCAGGCTGCCCAGAGAGGTGGTGGAGTCTCCTTCTCTGGAGACTTTCCAGCCTGCCGTGGATCTGTTGCTGTGTGGCCTGCCCTGGGTGATCCTGCTCTGGCAGGGGGGTTGGACTTGATGATCTCCAGAGGTCCCTTCCAACCCCTAACATTCTAGGATTCTGTAATTTCATGATCTTTTGGGGATATCATGAGGGAGTCTTAGACTAATAGATGCTTCAATCAGAGTTGGAATTAAGGAGAAATAATTAGAACTGATCATTTGCAATTAATAGAAATTAAAAGCTGCATGTTCTTTTCCCAGCTCTGTCGCTGATCTGCTCTTTACCTTTCCCAAGGCCTTTCATTGTTCTTCTCTTGCCCACAATTGTCAGTTTACAGGGTGAACTTTTTTGGATTGGAGCCCCCTACATGTTATGCAATTTGATCAGGCCCACTCTTTTTTTTTGTGGCTTCTAGATCCTTCTATAAAAGAAATGGTAACAGGAAGCTCCAGGGCTGTAGAGACATACAACTCTGTACTCTTTTGCGATTGATTTTTTTTTTCAGATGTTATTAGCGTCACAAGATTAGCTCACAGCTCCAGTGCCGTGTCAAAGGCTGCTCCTTGGTGAGGTACTGCAATAAGGGGTGCTTATTTCTGTTACTTAGTTATTCCAGGAAGAAAAAAAACAAACAAACAACAAAGATGCTTAAGTTGTTAAACCTATTATGCAATATTCCAAAAGGTCAAGTTGCTGTTCTTTTTAAATACAATTTAATTGAAAATGGGCAGGAGCCTGGATCTTCTTCAAGCATTAATGAAGCGGGCTATTGATAGGCACCATGTGGCCCTGATTAAACTCAGAAGGCTAGGAATGTTCAGCCAATTAGGCAATTCGTGAGACATTGGCTCTGTTAGGTCGGGACCATGGAGAAGCAGGTACACAGAAATACTTTGTCTGCTCCCTGTAAACAAAAGAAGAAACCTTGCAAGATGCTGAATGATGTCTGGGCTAATAAAGCCAATTAATTGGCTGAACTCTCTTGTTGCACTTCATTTGTCCCTGACAAAGATATGTCTGTAGTAAAAATGTACAGTATAGTTAAATATCACAGTAGGGAAACACAGACTGGTTTTTTCATTAAATGAAATAACTGTTCAGCTGACATTAGGGTTTTGCAAAGGACGATTTCAGAACACGGACTGAAAATGAAGGCTCAAAAACCCTGGTGAAGTTCCTTGTACAAGATGATCGGTTAAAATCACTTAGAGTTGAGGTTACTCATTTTAGCTTACTGAAAGCCAGCAAAAAGGGCCAAAGTTAGGTCTTCACCAGGAAATAATGTAAATATATATTTCACCAATTAAATCTGCCACAGGATCTCTGAGAACATTAAGGCTTTGCTTTCTGGAGACAGAAGATTGAGGTGTGTGAGGGTTGTGTGTGTGTGGGAAGAACATGAAGTCCTCCCAGCAGAAACAGTTTGAGAAGGGGTCTGTATCATCTCCAATGATCATATTTGGCTTTACTGACGCCTGAATTTTTGCTTTGAGATATTAATGCAAAGACCAGGAACCGAGAGTATAGTTTAACATCTAGAAAAAACCTCTAATTCTGTAATGAGAATGTAGCAGTTTCTGAACGCTTCATTTTGCCAATCCACCTAAGAGCAGCTGTCATCACCTAATACTCTAGTTAAAAGAATTACTTATTTAAAGAAGTGCAGATGTGGTTTTCACGATGAGTGGACTTGTGGATCATCTTAAGCAGGAAACATTCACTGAGAAAGACGTTTACAGCCACGGACAAATAACAACATGTATTTCAAGTTCCAGTTTTCTTTCTGTTTTTTCAGAAATTACAGACCCTTATAAAGTACAAAGACACATCTAGTGTTATTTTGCAAGAATATGCCTGATCATAAGTCTACCCAGAGTACAGGAAAACCAGTAGGTTTGAAACGGCAGAATTACCTTTTTTTTTTAATAGATGTATTTTATTAGACAAAAAGGAAATATTTAATTAGCTCTAGTCTAGGAGGCACACATGGGAAGTTCATCAGATTTACCAGACTTGTTAGAGCTGCAGTTGTTTCTGAACTGAAGAAAATATTGACACCAGCAAGTAAAGATGGGATATCTAGCAATTCAGTCTCCCCATGAAAAAGAAACGTAGAATCACAGAACACCACATTGCAGAGGCTTTAACTGAAGATTAAACCTTTGTGTCATTTGCTTAGCTGGTGTTACGAAACATGCTTCACAGCTCCTGAGTGTTTGAAAAACAGGTTGATTTAATCATGGGCTCAGGGGCTTTATTCACATGAGCAAGGGAATTAAAGTTCAGCTACTTTGTTGTGGGCTAAATGTTAATCCCAATGTGACTGGTACTGAGGTGCCTGAGAGATAGTGCTCAATTACTGCAGGCGATGAAGGTTTTTTGGCAGCCTGGTGCCTATTCAGTGCATTTGTGCTGAACAAGGAGGAACTGGAACGAAAAAATAACAGCCATGAATCCTTCAGGTATCAGGGCAGAATTAAAGAATTTACTTCTTTCCCCAGCTGAAAATTCTGGGTGAAAACTATGATTCTTATAACGAATGCGGCTGCACAGTGGAGTCTGACAATACCTATTGGGTATTTATGTTGCTTGTAGGGACAGCAGCTACAGCGACATTTACCTGTGTCCCAGTCCTGTTCCAGCAAAGGCAGCTGGAGTCATTGGCCATCTGTGCAGGGTATTGTGTAGCTTTACTACAGGTAGTAGTGGGTAGTTTACTTTAAGCTGCAGTGCATGAGAAAAGGCAGTTTGTGAGGAGAGCAGAAACCCTCAGTTTGCGAGAGCTGTCCTCACCTGAGTATGGGGCATAACTCAGTTCCTCCTGTAGCCCTTCCACTGCATTTAAAATAGCGCGGTGCTTACTAGACCGTGGCAAATAAGTGTGAGAATGATTTTTATAGCCTAGTAGCTGTGATGTTTCCCTGAGAGATGTCAGTGCCAGACTCCAATCGCTGAGCACCTGATGGAAAATACTGGGAACATGTGCTGGGTAAGGGTGTCCTGCTTCTGACAGAATTCTAAATTGTTCCTTGAACAGCGTAGATTTAGCAAGAAGGTGTGAAGAAGCCCTTGTTTTCTAAAGAAATTCAATCTGTGTGTTAGAAGTATCTTCATACAAGAGTGAGGAAGGAGGACAAATTACATAGAGTTTAGGTGAGTTGTCTTGACAGTCAGACCAGTGAGTTAACAGAGATTGCATCCTTCGCTGGCTCTGTTTTGTTTGGTTTTATTTGAGAATCTCAGCCAACACTGCGAGACAGGAAGGGGGGCTGTGCTACATTCTGAGTGAAATGAGGCTAAGAACTGGGATAGGTACTTGCCTTCATTTCTCCATCAAGACATAGGCAGTCCTGGCCATTTTAAGCACCCTCAGGATTAGTTGGAAGCTGAGCAGGAGTTTTGAGGGTCTGAATTTTTCCAAGAAAGCATCTCAGCCTTTTTCTAGATATAGTACCAAAGCAAACATAGGGAATCTATCACAAATTTATGAGTTGCTCCACAGGTTCCTAACTTCAGCCATAACCACCTTCTCTGCATTGCACTGAAATAGAACCACAGTATTTTGTCTCACCTACCTGTAGTAGTGCTGGTGATGGGATCATAACCACTTTTCTGAAGTATTCCACAGTGTGTTGATCTTCTTTTTGACCATGTCACTATTAACAGCCTGCTTTTTCTCTTACTGTATGTCCCTGTGTTACACTGATTTCCACACTCTGATTCAGCTTTTCTAAATTGCTTCTTCTTCAGACTGCTGGAAACACTGATCTCTACCCAAGTTTTGCAGCTGGGCAAGAAACTCTCACTCATTCTTAAATGAACAAATATGTTTTTTCCAGACCACCATCATCACCAATTACTTAGCTTTCTTGCCCCAAAGGGGTATTTGTCATAACTTTTTTACATTTACATGGACATTCTTTCAAGACCCAGGAGACGTAAAGAAGAAAAGATGATGCTTGTTCCAGGAAAGTACAATATTAAATTATAGGTTATAAACACAATTTTAGAATGTATCAAACAACACAAAGCCTCATGATCTGTTCTTGTACCTTCCACACAGAATTCTAAACACTTGTAAAAATTTGTCTTAGCAGGTAAACTACAAGGACTCTCCACAGTGTGATTTTCCACTTGTATCTCGTCGCTGGGTAAGCACCTCACTAAACATACTCATGAGATTTCCTGTTTCCTCGAAATGCAACTGTGGCATTTGAGGATGAGTTAGAAAGAGTCCCTTTACTAAAATGCTACCTGTTAATCCGGTCTCTGATTTGGGCAGTCACTTGTACTGTAACTTTGAAGGCTTGTTTGGATGCTTAGAAAGTTTTCTGGTATTAACTCAATTGGTCAATTTTATTTTTGGTATTTTCTGGGCTGTCTAAGCCAGTACTGACCCTTCATGTCCACCTTTTTCCCTTCTAAATCAAGGTGTACATTAAATTGTGTCTTTAATTGGTTCCTCCCTGTTCAGATATCAGAAAATACTTTACAAAACCCTCTTTCTTAATTTTGCCCAATTAACAAATTACACAAAATTAAAAATCAATCCCACAGCATCGTATAATTTACAGTCCCTGTGAAATTCTTACACAATGTAAGTCAATACTGTCAATATTAGATTAGAGAACAGGAAATTTAGGTAGCATTTTCCCTTCCCTCCCGTATTTTGTTTCCAGTACAATGGAAAGACTGTGGGAAGAAAAGAAGAGCAATAATTTTTGGTGGTTAGGAGAAAGGAGCATGCAAAGCAGGCAAATACACAAAATATAAATAGACATAGCACTGAAAGTGTTGATATACAATATGAATTATTCAGTCTGCTGTTGCTGTTTCCCTGGAAGGCACTAAAACATTGAAAAGCTCTCTTCCAAGTGAGGATCAAATCATAATTTCCTAAAATTTCATAGCCATGAGGTTCAAAAGCTGTCCATTTAACCAGGAATGAGCACCAGCACTCATCTGTTGGTGGCAAATTCACATGATTCATACACTGAATCTGCAGAACATCTTGTGTTTTAATGTATCTGCCATATCCTTTGCAACATGAATGATGTTTCTCCAGGACTGGAGTCTTAGGTCATTTGGTAGCAAGTGCTACATGAAGATTTTCTAACAGCTGGTCTCCTTCTCACCACCTATTTTTTTTGTGATAACAGTAAAAGCATAATCATTTTTGAAATATCAGCTCTTCTTTCATCTTGAACAGAAAAATGACCAATAGTGCCACAGTTATTTAGGGCAGACACTCAAACGGTGTTATCACGTAGGTCTTATTTCCAGAGGAAATTAGTTGAAAAATAAACATAAAGTGTGACCAAGACTGTTGAAGTTAAAATTTTCTGTTACAAAACTAGATAAAAACACTAATTAATGAATGCATGTGTGTGAAGCTCTGTTGCTGGTTCACAGCATAATATTATTAAATTCATAGAATCCTGGAATGGCCTGAGTTGGAAGGGACCTTCAAGATCCTCCAGTTCCACCCACCCTGCCATGGGCAGGGACACCTCCCAGCAGAGCAGGTTGCTCAGAGCCTCCTCCAGCCTGGGCTTCAACACTTCCAGGGAGGAGGCTCCACAGCTTCTCTGGGCAACCCCTTCCAGGGTCTCCCCACCCTCAGAGGAAAGAACTTCTTCCTAAGGTCTCATCTAAATCTACCCTCCTCTAGTTTAAAATGAAATCAATTAATTATATAAATAATAATTACTGGATTATTAAAAACAGGTTTTCCTTCCACAAGTACCTACCAAGTACATATTCTAACTAGTTGCAAACTGTCGATTTCCTTTTATGTTGTCTGCAGCCCAGGAAGTTTTGGAGATGTTTGTCAGTATTCATAAAATACTAGTCTTTAACTCTTTGTGGAGTTAAATTTGTATTTTGTCTGAAATTTGTGTTTTACTTATTTCCTCACCCTCCTGCTATTCTTCACATATGAACATAGAATCATTAAGGTTGGAAAACACCTCTAAGATCAAGTCCAACCGTCAACCCAACATTATCATTACCACTAAACCGTCACCTTATAACTGCCTTCCAACACCTGAAGGGAACCTGCAGGAGGACTCAAGAGGGACTTTTCACAAGAGTGTCCAGCGATAGGACAAGGGGAAATGGTTTTAAGCTGAAGGAGAAGAGGTTTAGAGTGGTTCATGGGAAGAAGTTCTTCGGTATGAGGATGGTGAGACTCGGGAATAGATTGCCCAGAGAAGCTGTGGATGGGGCCTCCCCGGAGGTGTTCAAGGCCAGGTTGGATGAGGCCTTGAGCAACCTGGTCTAGTTGAGAGGAGTCTCTGCCCATGTCAGGGAGGTTGGATGAGATGATCTCTGAGGTCCCTTCCAACCTAAACCAGTCTGTGATTCTATGTCCTGAAGTGTCATATCTGCATGTTCTGCTCATGTATCGTGTCTAAATTTTGTGCCACCAGGAAAAGACATTGCCATACTTTTACTTTGGTTTATGTAAATTTTAAAAACATTAGCTGTCATCAGCTCCAAGACTGTTTCTTTAAAACCTCCAAAAAGTAGAATCCTGGAATGCCTGTCAACACTTAGGCTTTCTCCAATTCCTCACTTATCTTAGAATTTTTACCTCAACATCTAAGTCTGAATTTTAAGATGGTATTATGGGCTTTGCATCATATTCAATGCTTTACTGAAACATTAGATCTGTTTTATGCCTCATTGTGAAATTCTTGGGTCTTTGCTCTCAACCCTGGATCATCTTTATTCTTTAAAAGGCACCTGCCACTTAGCAAGTACTTTATGCTTTATCTTGACTGTAGACAAAAGCTGAGAAAGTGTGCCTGTGGTTATTTACCAAAGTTAAAATGTTGTTCAAAGGATAATCTTCAGCTTTCTCTTCTAAAAACTGTAAGTTCAATCTACCAGATAATAAATAATGTGTTTAGGGTGATGCTAAGAGATGCATGGTGTCTCTGAGTCACCCATACTTTTTGATGTCAGATCCAAAATTATAGCTCTCTTTTGATAATTTGTATTCCAGAGTATTCTTGCCTCCAGAGGAAAAAGGTGAAGGAACAGCATCTGAAAATTAAATACCATGGGGAGAACATGACAATTCATCTTTCCTGTCTTGGAATTAGAGTTTCATTCCAATCAAAAAGTGCTTCAACCTAAATTGCAACTGCCGATTTCATGGCTACATCTGATGGTTCATGTCTTGCAAGTAGTTTCATAGGATGATTTGCATCATTTCCTACTCAGTTTGGCAATAACGCTTCTCTGAGAAAGGGCTCCACCTGAGGTGATGGGCAATGGTTTTGAAATCCCCAGGGCTTGGCTAGTTGAAATTTATTTCTCGTCCAATTTTCAGATATGATGTGGCCCCACAGCTGCGCAGGCCTTGTAGCTAAAGTCTACTTTTTAGTTTTCTCGGTCAACCCCAGCTGGAAAAATCTGAAATTGTGGTTTTAATGACTTGTCACAACAAATGCAGGATATTTAGCCAAGCAGGTCACAAAAGATGCACGCTCTGTGACCTGCATGATTCTTCTTCAGACAAAATGATAGTGGGGTATACCAATAATTGTGTTACACTGCTATCAGTCTTGCCCTACACCAATATCGCGTAGTTTTAGGGTTTTGTGATGAGGGAGTTAGCTAGGAAACATTATTGAGCTTTAAATACTTGGCCAGCTGGAACTTTTTCAGCTCTGGATTAGGGGTATTAACCCAAATTGGGTACAGCTGAAAACGTCTCCTCTTTTCTAAAAGCCAAGCTCCTTTCTGGATAATAAAGAGTTGAAGCCAGAGAAGGCTAGAAAATGGGAGAGAAAGTGTAAACAGGCGCAGGTAGAACTAAAAATAAAAAGCAAGAATAGTGACCATAGCAGGTTGGTCGCTAAATCAAAATGTAGATGAATCCAGACTTTTCAGCCTCAGATATAAAGGAAGAGCAAATTTTTGCTGTGTATATTGCAAAATGAACGGTAACTAATTTCACTCTGCAAATTTGAGGATCCTTCTTTCTGGAATTAGGGGAGAGAAATCCAAGTCTAAATGTTTTGTTTTTTCCACAGCACTCCTGGTTTGATGTGAATGTGTACTTGGATAATGACATCGATAGAGAGCTGTCCTGCTTATATGAAGGGCGTTGTATTCCTCTTAAACTCATTACACACCAGTATTAGTGAAATAGAAACCAAGCCTAATCTTGTCTTTTCCTCATCTTCCAAACTGGCCTAATATTTAATGCTTTTCATAAGGGTGGATGAGTAATAACTCACCGGTACTTACGGAACGCTTCTGGATCCTCACAGAGAAAGCATAAAAGGTTACCTCCTGAGCTGCATTTGTATTTCTACTGGTGTTTAACAGTCTCAACGCTTTTTGTAAATATTATCAGTTAAATGCTCTGAACATGGGGGAAGTATAGCCTGTTTGTCTGAAGACTATTCCAAGGGGAGCTCTTGTGCCCACGGTCTTGTCTCATGTGCTCCAAGCTGGGAAGACACTGAGATACCCCAAATCCTAACTCTCTGCTGCCCATCCTGTAGTGTTTGCTTCACACACCTTCATAGCTCTGAGATCCACTTGATTAATTTTGAAGTCGTAATTAATACGGTTGCTTGGTCTCTTCTTTCAATAGACGTCTCCAAAAGGATTAGTATCATCAAGATAACCCTAAATGACTCCAGGCTGATGAGCACAAACATAATATGATTTGGAGGCTCCAATTTTAAGATGACTTTAATGGCTTCAAGTAGATCACATCCTTTCATGACTTCTTGTTGTATACCAGTACACAACAAACCTAAGTGCTGTCCCGTTTCTTCTCCCAGCTCTGTATGCAAATGCCTCTTCACAGCGATCATATTTTATACACAAATAATACAATTCAATGCCCTTCCTTCCAAGTGAGTGCTGCCAGAGAAAACACACCAGTATGAATACTTACATTATTATAGGAAATGCTAGAATAAGGAGTTTGACTTAAATCTGTCAAAAAATTCTGATTTTTGAGAATTTTTTTTTTTTTTTATTTCCTTGCGGACTGTGTGTTCACTTCAATTTACATCAGAGCAGGCTATTAATTAGTAAGTGGCATTACATCAAACTGGTCAGCATAAAAAAGTGATTGTTCTCTGTGTGGCACAGAATTTTGAGAACACCTTTCCGAGTTTTAGAGGGCGGCAGCAGCAGCAGTTTTGAGAGAAGACGGGTGGTTTCTTCATCAAACAGCAAATCCAACCAAAAACTCCCTGCTGTCTGGCTAAGTGACCTGCCTGAATTTGTTGGGGAGAACCAGAAGACATACTGGTAACAGGAAACTGTTTAGGAAGGCTTCCTTCAAGAAGGAAGAAATGCCATAAAGACAGTTTTTAGAACACTATATTGACTTTTTAAAGAGGATTCAACTGTGTTGAAAATGAGGTATGTGAATGTATTGCTTTTTCTCTGATGCTTCAAAAATACAATTTTCAACCTCTTGACTGGAACAAACCTGCCATCCTTTTGTTTCTTGTCAGGTCTGTGTTTCTGTCAGATGGTTTTTAAAAAGGCTATTTGGCAGATGTATGAAACAACACGTATAAAAAATCTTCAATGTTTCAGGATAGTGTCAGATAGCTCTGTGAGCTACTGATCAAATGAGCAATTGCAAACATTTTGTGGCACATTGTGCTATCTTCTGTTATATCAACTCTGCCTGTCGATGGCTGAAAGCAGACTCTTGAGGTAAGATTCAGGTTTATGTATTGATATCTTCTTCTCTTACAGGAGATGTTTCAGCAGAAAGGCTGAACCCACTTCCACAGCAGGTTTCAGAGCAAAAACCTGTGGCGAAAAATAGGTTACTGGTACTTTGTATGCATTAGGAGGTATTAACTTTGTAGGAATATTAGATCTGCCTGCTACAAGCAATTGCCCTCCTGGAAAATCATCCATTTAATCATTTGTTGTATTCTATCCCAGGCAAATTATTACCATTTCAGAACAACATGCCAAAAACCAGCTCAGGCAAAAGTTTACAACTCACAGAAACAGGGCCTATTAAATTCGTAAGGGCTTTGGAAACCAACCTGTGCAAGTGTAAGTACATCATAATTTCAGAAAGGCAACAAACATTACCATGTATTTTATCACTATTTAACTAGCCAATACATGAGGTCTCTGGTATATATGGACTCTTTGTAAGGGATTGTACTTTCTTGTAAATAACAGGATTTACTGAAGATCAACGTAGAAACCAAATGTGCTCATGGTTTACGCCTAACAATTTGACCTCTGAAAATGTTTAGAGCTTTCAATAAGAGAAAAGTCACAATGATAGCACATTAGGCCACAATAGCTGTTCTGCATCAAACAACAGGGCTTTTTTATGGTTGAAGTGTTAAATGTAATTTGCAGGAATATGCTTTAATGCTTAAAATGTGTATTGTTTCATAGTTGCTTTTAACCAACTAAAAAAATGCTTATGTATGTCCGTTAATAACGATGCAAAAATGAAATATGTGGTCTATATCTTCTAACTTGGTTTTACAAAGCTCCAAATTATATTTGGAGGTTTAAATAAGTAGAATGGAAAAGTCAAAGGTGTAAAGTTCAAAGCAACACAGACAGACATTTCATCAGATAACGCTGTCTAGTAATGTAAGTTTTATCAGTTCTGCCAGGCAGAGTTAACAAATTAGAAAATCCAGACTTAACAAATTAGAAAATCTCTCTGCAACATAAAATTCTTCACCCCTGTCAATTGCTATTAACGTAATTTTGTATATTCTTTCTCCGAGGCTTTAGAGCCACTCACTTGGATGCGCTGATTTTGTCATCTTGCTGTCCAGTCAATAAGTTACCAGTGAGCATTACTATCCTGGTAAGGTATTTAATGACCAGTTAATTGTTATTTCCTTATCTAAAGAGGATGGCTTACAACAGGACATTTCTTCTCTGAGGTGAGTGTATAGATTTTGGATTTTAGAGGATTACTCCGTGCTTTTAGAGGAAGTATTCATATAATTTGGGGCAGTTAAGAAGTTTACAGTGTTTTGGCATGTGTTCCTCTATAAACAGGCATGTATTTTGACTCTCATATTCTCAGTCATGTAGTTCTTCTGCCTCTGCAGCAAGCAAAGAAAAGAACAAGTCTATTTAGGTGCCAAAACCAATTATCATCACATGAGACCTCTGCATTCCTGGCAAATTATGCTGGGTTCTGACACAAAGGGAAGGCAAGTGAAGGATTTTTTTTTCTGTAATGTGACCCTGACCTCTCAAGAAGAAATGTGCTATATTGCTATAGAATCATAGAATCCTAGATTGGTCGGGGTTGGAAGGGACATCTGGAGATGATCAAGTCCAACCCCTCTGCCAGAGCAGGATCACCCAGGGCAGGCCACACAGCAACAGATCCAGGGGGGTTGGAAAGTCTCCAGAGAAGGAGACTCCACCACCTCTCTGGGCAGCCTGGGCCAGACTCCATCACCCTCACAGCAAAGAAGTTTCTCTGCACATTGAGGTGGAACCTTCTGGGTTCCAGCTTGTACCCATTATTCCTTGTCCTATTACTGGGCACCACAGCAAAAAGCCTGGCCCCTTCTACTTGACCCCCATCCCTCAGAGATTTGTAAACATGAATCGGATCCCCTCTCAGCCTTCTCTTCTCCAGACTAGACAGTTCCATGTCTCTCAGCCTTTCCTCGTAGGAGAGATGTTCAAGTTCCTTAATCATCCTCATAGCCTCCATTGAACTCTTACCAGTACACCCCTGTCTCTCTTGAATTGAGGAGCCCCAAACTGGATCCAGTATTCCAGATGTGGCCTCACCAGGGCAGAGCAGAGTGGGAGGAGAACCTCCCACGACCTACTGAACACAGTTTTCTTCATGCCCCCCAGGAGCCCATTGACCTCTTGGCCAGAAGGGCCCGCTGCTGTCCCCTGGAGAATTTACTAATCCACTGGGAATCCAAGGTTTTTGTATATTCCTATAATGCGCAGGAGTCCTCCTTTCTCATTTTATTTTATCTTGCAAAAGGCAGCAAGAGTGCAAGGGGCTCCTGAAGGGCACTACCTTGTACTTTTTCTATCACTTACCTCATACTTATTCTGTCAGTTCTGCTCAAATACCACTGACTGTAGCCAGGACTCTTCTGTTAAGCAGGCAAATAACACTGCCAGAGCAGAAGCCTGGAGGTTTGAATGGAATTCCATTTAGGCTGGATAGGAGAATCATTACTGTATATTGGATGAGTACATGTTTGTTTTCACCAAACCAAAAAGGACAACTAGTCAATAGAGCAATTTATGAAGTGTCTGAGGGAGTCTCCATTTGTAAGTCAAAAATGCTGCTTCAATCATGATTAAAATCAGGGAAGTTTGTTGGTCTGCCTTATGCAGAAAGTTAGAAGTTGATTTCACAAAGGTCCTTTCTGGTCTTCCAGCGTAGGAGCACCTTTTTGTTATCATTAGAAGCAAAACCATTTCTACATCAGTAATGGAATTATTCTTTATAAAGTTAATTGCTTTGGCTTAGTGTCTAATAAACTCTGCCTCTTCCAAACTTATACCTGATTTTCCATTTGTAACAATGAGTAATCATCCAGGAATCTTTTCTTTTGGCTCTCTCCTGCAAACGTCCTTATGTGCTGGTGACTCCATTAACCATAATTTGAATATTTTCAATCAGTTTGATAAGGTCAGCATTAATTTTTCGGTAATGCCAGACTTTAAACCCCGGACTGTTATATGGCATTAAGTGCAATGCCTTGCAGAAAACATATGATGTTCTGAACATATTATGTCAAAGCAGTTACATTTATCAGAGAGATTGAAATCTTGTCAGGGACCCTGCCATCTATCAGATTCATAGCTTCCAGCTTTAGTGAAGAGGAAAAAAAAAAATCAAGCTAGCATTTCAGTTTAATGCTTGAAGTCAACGTAAGGATTGACCCATCCTTCTGAAAAGGTAGCCGTTAATTTGCATATCCATAACCATTACATGTTCATTTTGGGGATCGTAGACCTTTCTTACACTGCTTCAGGAACGGAACAGATGAACTGGAAGTTAAGTTTCATTTCACATACTTTAATTGTACCACAGCTCTAGGACCATCCAGCTTGCTAGCTGAGCCAGAGGAATGTTGCAGACTCTCATTAATATCTGTCAGAAGATAAAAAAAAAGTCCTGATTCAGAAAAAGCCCACTGGATTCTCAGTCGTAGAGCGTACACTTGTCCAAAATCTTCCCAAAGCTGATGGAAGTGTGCCTGTTTCAGAGCTAATACATTTCCTGACTCTGTGAGCCATTTCTGCTTTGATAAAGGGAGGTAGCGCAATACAAAAGATTTCTGTTCAGAGCATATTCTAGAACAGCAGTTTGGTTTTTGCAAGTTGTCAGAGCTTGATTGACTGCAGTGGCATCGTTCCAGTTTGCACTGTCTGGATATTTGGCTCTGCTTATGTTTGCACTTTTTTTTTTTTCTTTGTTTGTCTAAACTTCTTCTGTAAAAGACATCTTCCCCCTGCCCTGAAACTGCAGGTGTTACAAACATTCAACTATATGTTTCCTTGCACTGAATCCTAATCTCTTGAGAGAACTCACAGCGTCTTGTGGTGTCTGCATTTGTTTTATGGCAATGTCTAAAATCTACAGATTTTTTTTTTTTTGCTCATTGTTATCACATAAAAATACAGATATCCGAGTTGAGCATTTGCACTTGTCTGGGATATTCAGAACAGAAGTACTTGTATTTTCCTGCCTTTGTACTGACTCGTCCTTGGGAGGTTATAGAGATTTTTCAATCTTGGTTTAGTTTAGCCAGTCACAANGCTGAGGGAACTGGGCTTGTTTAGCCTGGAGAAGAGGAGGCTGAGAGGAGACCTCATTGCACTCTACAACTACCTCAAAGGAGGTTGTAGCGAGGCTGGTGCTGGTCTCTTTTCCTAAATGACTAATGATAGGATGAGAGGAAATGGCCTCAAGTCGTGCCAGGGGAGGTTTAGATTGGATATTAGGAAGAAATTCTTTCCTGAGAGAGTGGTTAGGCACTGGAACAGGCTGCCCAGGGAGGGGGTGAAGTCACCATCCCTGGAGATGTTTAAAAAACAAGTAGATAGAGCACTTGAGGCTGTGGTTAGGGATGCTGGGATGAAGGTTGGACTAGATGATCCTGGAGGTCCTTTCCAACCACAGTGATTCTAGGATTCTGTGATTCTATGATTAGTTACCATTCAGCACAATCTACATATTTTCCATTTAATATTATTTATGTGATACACCCACAAAGGCAGATGCATCCTTACTGCCTGCTTCCCCACACCACAGAAACTACTGATTAATAAGAAAGAAGGCTACTTTCTCTTCTTAAGGGACTTTATGCTCTAGATTTCAAACAGGACAAAAAAAAAGTAACAAAAAAACCTCTACAACACAAAGAGAGAGACACAAGACTCGCCACAACCCCCTTCTGTCTGAGGAGCTAAACCATCAAAACCACTTTCTTCCCTAACCCCAAATGCCAAAGGTTGAAATATTTCTGTGTCTTCATCTCACAGGTAAAATGAATTTCCTATCTGAACATTATTAGAGAAGAAAGAATTAATTCCTTTGTAGCTGAAGGTAGAATCAGGTTTAGATAGCCCTCAAAGCAGGAGAACAAGTCCAGGGGGTCAAAAACTGTGAATACCTCCACGTTGTTTGTGAGCCAGTGAAAGCTGAAGCAGTCATGGCATAAATCCTTCTGTCAGCCAAGGCAATTTGAACACTTCTGCCATATCTCCTCACTGGGAAAGATGATGAGTTCAGACAAGACTACTTGTTTAACCCCATTCTACCCACAGCCCTGAGTTGAGATGAAAAATACAGCTGCACTGTTTCCTGGCAGATACTTAGTCTAAGATTTTTTTAAAGAACTTTCAGTGATGTCAAGTCCAGTTTTCCAGGCAGTCTTTTCCACTTTTTAATTATCCTGAATGATAAAGCATTTTCTCCTTTGCAGCAATTTAAGTTCATTACTCCTTATCCTATCCTCAGTGGACATGAACAATTTTTACTGTGCTCATTTTTGTTGCAATCTTTAACAAGCTAGAAGACTGCTAAGTTTTCACCCTCTTGCTTTTATGCACAACCAGCTCAATCCTTTCTGGTCTTCTTTTTTATACCTTTATAGAACACAACATTTTCACAGTGGCGTGTTTGCCTATATGGTGGCAGCAGGCAAAAAAAAAAGTCAAGTGCGTGGAATTACTGGGAGAAATCTTGCCAGTTGCCTGTCAATGTTCCCAGTATATGAAACCCAAAATCAAACCAGACTTTGTCCTTTGAACATTCCCATCAGATTGCTACTGGGGGTTCCTATTCTTGTCACCTGGAAAAGGACATGGACAGTATGGTTCATGGAGTTTGCAGAGGGAGTAAGTTAGTCCTGGTAGTAAAAGTGACAGTTGAGTGTGAGGAACTGCAGAAAGAACGGGTCTGAATGACCAGTCAACAGAATGTCTGATAGAATTTGATGTAGATGAATTGTTGAATGTAGGAAAAATTGGTGTGAACGTCACCTAATGGGCTCCACATCGGTGTTACCACTTGATGGAAAGGTCACGGTTTGACATGATCGTCAAGTTCCGGGAAGGCAAATAAGGATCAAAGGTGTGAAATGGCTTCTGGAACAGTTGTGTGAATTGGGAATCTTTGGACCGTAAAAGAGAGAGTTGGAGTGAGAGCCACTAAATCACAGCAAGCTTGGAAAAATAGATGGGGAATTTTCTCTGTCTCTTTGTATAAAAGGAGGAGTATTGAACAAAAATACTGGGAACCATGTTCTAATCAGGCAGGAGGAAGCAGTTCATTGCATGGTTGGCTGTAGACTTGTGAACACCCTTGTTCAGAACATTGTGTCTTCTGGATTCGAAGGAATTTACCATGGGCTTGAAGAGAGATTGGACAATTTCATGGAAGAGAGTTTCACTGAGTGTAACTACACACACAGAAAAAAAATATATAGCTCAGAAATCCCCTGAAGAGTAGATAATTAGAAGGTAGGAAGTCAATGTAAACCACCCTTATACTGAATTTTGATTCTAGTGGTTTGTGGTGACAGAACATTAAGCCACATGGACCTTTGATGCCACCCAATGCTACCTTTCTTCCTAGAGTTTTACAAGTGCACTGCAGTTTTGCCAGATGAAACCAGTATTTCTTCTTCTTCAGAGACGTATATGAAATTCTGGGCTTGTTGAAGACAATGGCAATTTTCTCATTGACGTCAATAGATGGGCACTTCATTCCAGGAGCTTCAGCCACAATAAATTGTCCTGGAAGCAAACACTGGAACCGAGAAGCCTGCCAGGATGTTGACATTTCTGAGAAGATAATGAAAACTTCAAGGTACAGCACAATGTTAATCAGATTATCTCAAATTCATGGAACAAAAGTACAGAGTGATGACTGTCATAGAGGACTTGAGTAAGACTTTGATGTATCATATTGGAACTTTGAGGTTTTATTCTTTCTCCCAAAAGCACAGAAACTTTATTCTAGAAATAACAGTTTTCTGAATATAAAATTGCTGTGACCATGGCATGGTAATAATATCTCATTCCTGGTTTGAATTAAAACAATTCAAAGAGACTTACAAGACTCTAGTCAAAAGTGAAAGTTTTAGGGCAGAGAACGACAGTTGATTCTGGAAATGATTTGCAGAGAGTTGACATTGCTGCTTTGCTAATGGTTTTGTTGTAGGAGATAGATATGATGTTACATATGGAGAAACTTAACTCCTAATTGCAAGTTTAACTTTATTTTGCTGAAAAAGCCCTTTCTCTGTTCCTGAGGTGTGACAGCTTCATAGGTTTGTTCTGATGCCAGCATTGAGCGCTGAGATTGCAGCGATGATCCCCTGCAGAGCCATAACCAGATTTCCCTCTAAGGAAGATACCAAATTTGTCTATAACCATATGACACAAAAACTTCCTCTCCCATCCTATGGGTATACTGGTGAGGACCAAATACATTTGTGAAGTGCCACAAATGGTGCTAAACACAAGAAAGTGCTGGCTCACCTAACGGCAATTTAGATGCTTTGTAAAAATCCAAAGCTTTATAGAACCGTAATGAAACCACATCCATTCCCAGATAGGCCTTGGACACCTAAAGAAAATACATGAGTATTTAAGTGCCCAGAGTAGGACTTTAATTTTCCAGCTAATCCTCTACACAGAGCCATAAAGCCATGATTTATATAGTTGAGTATGTAAAGTGAAATAAGCTGCTGCTGTTACTTATGGCTTCTTCGACAGCAGTGGTTAGTAATCTAGGCAAGGGACAGAGCCTGCTGGATAAGAAGCCCTGTATACACAAATATCAGGAAATCTGACTGTTTGGAAAACAGTGAGAACATTTCACTAAATACTTCAGAATAAATTATTCTCTATTTGTGACTAGAAATTTAGTTCACCTTTTAAGATGAGATGGAAACATCAGTTAAAAAAATAAACAAGTTTCACTCTTTTTTTACACTTTCACCTTATCCCTTCACAATATATCGGTTCACAACAGCTGACTGTGAAAGGATCCAGCAGTTCGGTCTACTCAGTTTATCTAGAAGAAGACTAAAGCTTTAATTAATGTGAGAAACGGTCTCATTGTAGGTAGTTTTTCAATCTAGCAGAGGAAGGCATAACAAGATCCAAGATTTGCAGGCTGCAACTAGAGGATTTCAGGCAGGAAATAAAGTGTGGCTTTTATTTGTTTGCCTTTATTTATTTAGCTTAACCAATGAACAAAGTAGCTCCCAGAACAATTTCTGTAAGTGAAGAAAAAACCTTGAAATTGCTAGCTTTGATACTGAAGTCAGGTAGTTACACAGAACAAGTCACTCTTTTTTTCTCCTTGTGTTTAATTGTAGGCTATTTTTTCTACTATATTTAAAATATGTTATAGCAAAATTTAAAGTCTGTCACAATGTCTTATCCGTTCTCAATGCGTCATATTTAATCTTGCCAGCACATTCGCCTGCCTCAGCTATTTGGGTTTTTTTATATTAATTATAAAAAGGTACACACAGCTGCCAAGTATGGATAAATAAGATAGAGGCAATAGAACACAGTCCTTTGAGTAAAAACGTACTTCAGAGGGTGAAGTGGCTTAATTAGAAACCTGCGAGCAGAGGACACCGAGAGAGACGTGGCATTTTATAGATAAAGACAAAGAGGCCGTGAGGGGGAATGCCACAAAGCACTGGTGGCTGGTGAGTGTCTTGATCATGTAGTTTGTGTGGAGAAGTATAGTGTGGAAGAGCTAGAACAGAGGCTCACCCTAAAGCCGTGGCTACCAAAGCAATTCAGGTGACTCAAGTCATTCTGAGAAGGTTTCTGTTCACCTTTTCTGGTGGCAGAGCACATCACTGCCCCTCCATCAGCCCTAGGACTGTTGTGCTTTCTCCATGCCATGGCATCTGACAGATTCTTGCTTACATAGGCTACCCTGACAGAAATCTTCATCAAATCATTGAATCCCAGGTTGAAAGGGACCTCAAGGATCATCTAGTCCAACTTTTCAAAGTAAAAAAAATAGAGTTCAGATGAGACATCAAGCTCAGTCTTAAAGCTGTCCAACACAGAAGAATCCACCACTTCCCTTGGGAGATTATTCCAATGTCTAATTGCTCTTATGGTGAAAAATTTTCTTCTGGAGTCCATTTGGAATCTGCCCATGAGTAACTTGTCCCCATTACCCCTTGTCTTTTCCATGTTACTCCCTGTAAGAAGGGAGTCTCCATCTTCTCGGTAGCCACCTCGTATGTCCTGCTACGTGGTGATAAGGTCTCCCCTGAGCCTTCTCAAGGCTGAACAAACTCAGTTCTCTCAGCCTTTCTTCACATGGCAGGTCTTCCTTGAGCCTTAAGCACAGTGCTGGCTGGCTGCTATTTAGAACGATGCCTCTTCCTTCCTTCATTCTTGTTTTTCTTATGCAAAATTTCACCTCTCTTGGAGTCTGTAAACGAATATCTCACAGAAGGAGGTTATGGAGATGTTTGAGAGCAGATAATCCCATGGGGCTGATGATTTGCTTACTGTACATAGCTATCTACCTGCTGGGTATACTTCGGTATACCATGTTCTGTCTAGATATCTGAGTAGATTCTGGTATAATTATATCATTCATGTCGATCAACTAGGTATATTGTCGTAGGATAGCATCTAGGTATCCTACATGTAGATAAATTCTAGTTTTTAATCTGAAGGCCCTGAAACAAGCTCCTTTCAGAGCAGTGATGCTGGAAAAGGTTGACTAACAGCCTGGCAATTCCTGAATTCTCCTTTTTTAAAAAAAAATAATTTTACGAGTGTTTTCTACCAAATATTCGGCAGTGTTATTCTTTTATCCTATTAAAATGCACATTCAAGTGTCCTCTCATCTAGTAAGTTTGCTGAGCTTCGAGGAAAATCATGTTTGAATGCAGTGCATTTTCTGTTTCATAGCTGTGAAGAGGAGCACATTCTTTCCTCTGTTGTAGCATCGCAGTGTCTTACAGCCTGCCACCCCCAGAAAGAAGTGATGAGACTCACAAGATTCCCACTTCTCCAAAGTCATTTATCCACTGACATGTAGGCTTTCAAAGAAGTGTTATAGCTGCTAGGGTTAAAATTGTAGGAGCTTCACACAATTCACTTTTCATAAGAGGCACAAAGCTCTTTGTTATGCAGATGTGTGTCTGTGCCAGTGATGTACTGCGGAGCTCATGTGCTGCTCTTCCTTCCTACCTTCATTCCTACGTCCGTATAAGCTGCTTTATGTGTGGATAGAAATCACCAAGCGGAATCTTTAATGTATATTGAGGTAGAGACAAGCAATTGAAAGCATATTGAGGGCATAAAGTGATGCTGAGTTTAGGGTCACATACATGGGGTGCATTAAAAAGAGTGTGTCCAGCAGGTCAAGGGAGGTTCTCCTTCCCCTCTACTCTGTCNGTGGGGTTGGACTTGATCATCTCCAGAGGTCCCTTCCAACCTCGACCAGTCTAGGATTCTATGATTTGTACTGACCCTAAGGTAGCTCACAGAAAATAAAAGCAATGGCAGTGGAAAGCGGGCGCATGGTTGGGGTATTTCAGCAGGAGGTGTTTTTCACAGTAGGTGTTGGCTTTGAGTAGTTACCAGGCGCCTGGTTACTTGGGAAATTCAGATATGGTTGGAATGGGGGTGAGAATTTACCAGACCTTTCTGGGAAGAGGTCTCAGCACCTTTATCAAGGCTTTCACTTCTGCCTGGACAACTTGGGACATCTAGTTTGTTACTTTGGTCTGGTGACCTTTGATTGTCCTGACAAATAATTGCAGGCTTGGGATTAGCATCCCACCTGAGACTGCAGCAGCCCAAAGACAGGCAAGCAATTGCTAATGAATAATGCATAGGTAAATGTAATATGCATTTTCAAACCAGTGAAATTTTTCCTTCTTTTTTTTTTTTTTTTTTTTAAATGTCAAAAGTTTCAACTCCTAACACTGCAGGCACTTAAAATAGACACACTCTATGCTGTGGAATCTTTTCACCAGGAGAAAGCTTTCGTACAAAGCAGTTCAAGAAATAATTTTTTTCTGCATTACTTTTTTATTATAATTATTTTCCTGGTCTTATTTTGTAGATAAAACTCCCCACTTCTTTTCTCCTAGATATAAAAACCACAAGATTAAAATATATTTACGTATATCCTCCGTGGTATTTTCTGTTCCTGTTTTAGTTGACTGACATAAGATTTCTTTGTGTCTTTTTTGCATTGTCATTTATTACTGCCAGCAGTCTCAGAGGTAGTGCACAGTCACTGACTCTTCATGTCTTTTCTGAGACTTCCAATGATGACAAAATTTCATTAAATGTGGTGATTTTATTTGATTAACAGCTTTTGCTTCTACATATTGAATTTCCCTCCTACTTCATGTTTTTCCCTTTGTTTCTTGAAAGTGAGTGTGGACAAGAGGAATCTTCCCTTTCACCCTGGGGTGCAGTGGGATGCGGTCAGCAGTGTCTGCACGGTAGGCTGAGGGAGGAAGAGCTTGTGTAAAATGCTCAACATCCTTCCCCACGGTCTGAAAAAAACTCTTTCAATACACATTGCACTGTGGGGATTGAGTCTGGTCTCCACAGGCCTCTGTGTCAAGTTTCTTTCCAGGTGCCTTTCGCCATGGCACGAAGGTTTCCACAAAGCAGCGGCTTATTTTGTGAAACAGGACCAGAGGGAGCAAATGGAGGGGAAGGGACTTTCTAGGATTTTATTCCTCTTCCACAGAATAGAAAGCTGCTGCTGTGAGTCCTTAAGTCAATGAAGCGTTGAATTTGCTGTCTCCCTTGTCTCGAATCATTAGCTGTGGTATTATTGTAGGTGTGGAGGTTAATCAAGGCCTGTTTCAATTCTCTAGGGATTTGAAACATGGGAGAAAAGCCCCATTCCTCAATGACCTCTTCCTTTAGTGGTTACCTTCCCTTGGAGCACCAGTGTCTGTTCTCCTTACTGCACGTTATTGTGCTGTGACTAAGGGGACAAAGATTCTCAGCCATGGTCAGATAAGGAGGCTTTTGCACAGCAGAGATTTTGGAAGGTACTGAGCAGAGCTTGCTGGCTTTTAAAATGATGCACTGCTTTGTTTATAAACTAGCTACAGAGCATGACTGATTATTTTTCTTTTTAATGATTACATCCAGGATGAAGATGATAGCTGGAGGGCTTGGATGTGGTGGTAAAGATAACTCACATCTAAGGCAGGATCACAGTTCAGGGAAAAGGATCTGCAGAGAGGAGGAAAGCTGCAGAACTGAAGAATAACAAAGTGCATGTCTGTATCAGGCACAATTTCGTGGGAAGGAGGGGTAAGTACAGCAAAGAAGAGAACAGAAATCTTTCCTCATGCCAGTAGCAGAAGAGCTAGAGTCCTCATTCTCCACAGTTGTAAATAGGTACAGCTCCAAGAGGTATGCAAACAAAAGCCTTTTGAAGCTTTAGCAGTTTATACCATTCAAAAAAAAAAAAAGTTCTCAGTGATTCAAGATACCATGAAAGTGAAGCTTGCATTTTATTAACAGTAATAAACTTTCCTAATGAAGTCTAGTTTCAAGAATAGGTTTCAAGAATAGGTTTATTATGTCCAGCATGGTCATGGTTTGTCGTTTGCAGGAGGCATATTGTATGTTGTGATCTAAATCTGTACTGAATGACTTCAAACACTAGTGGTAGCAAGGGCTTTTTGAGAAAAAAACCACTCAGTGCTTGATGGGGACTGGCTGTCTTTCTGATCATAAGCAGCAGCCAAGCCAATAAAAGCAATCTAAAAATACAGAAATCAGCTACTTGAAACAGTAGGGATGAGTCTGTCACCTGATTGTTGGAACTTACCACTGCTGGAATAAAATTGCATTTGTTTTTCACAAGTCCGTTCTAAAACAATTAAGAAACTTATGTAGGAAGTGGTGTTCTATATTCCCAGCAAGAGAACTGGCGAATGTAACAAGGGGACTATCAAGGCTGCTAGAACAGAGCAGAGTTGGGAGATTCTCATACTGATAACACAGGTTATTTTGCACACTGTAGTAAAAAACATGTTAAGTGAGATTATTAGACTAGATTATAATATTATTTATACCAAATTCAGTGTGATTTTATTTACAGCTGGTGTATTTTGCTCTGATTTAGGTTGTTGTCTACTAGGGCAAGAGTTGGCACAGAACCTCTTAGAACAATTCTTTGAACTGAACCTCATAATCTTGTCTGCCTTTCTTTTTTCCAGTGTCGACTGGGAATTCTCTGTATGCTCATCTAACATGAACACTTCTCTTCTTCATAAGTCTTGTGTTCTTCTCAGTGCACTCGTGGCAAAATTGTTTCCAGGACAGTAGGGGATGATATATTATTTCCATAATAGCAAAACTAATCTCCAATTAAGTGAATTAATGATGTGGCAAGTAAGGTATTAAGACACATTAAAATAATGGCTAGAGAGTGGTGCTGAGCATTTGCCAGGTATTTAAGAAAAGTTATATTCTCTTAAATCTCCCCTTTTCACAAGGGAATATCATGACAAATGTGTTTCTTCAGGTTCATGATCATGTGGTGTGGTAAATTCTTGATTTTTCAGCTTCAGTGAGAAGGTTTTAAAATAGATGTGTGTGATCTGGTGGGCCAGAAGTGCCAACATCAGCATGTAAACTTGCTCTAACCATGGAAATTTGTTATGAGTCATACCAGACAAACTAGTACCTAGGGACTTCAGTCTGTAAACTGGCCAGGTCAAATTATTACATAAAAAAGGAAAATAGGTCAGAGTAAGGAAGAACTCATTTTCTGTTTATGGATTGTATATGAACCTATTATTGGCCTCAATTTCAATACAAAATGATTTGTTGAATATTAGGCTCTACCTAGAGACAGCTAGTAACTGGTTTCTGATTTTCTTAAATTATCAGCAATATCTCCAGCTTTTTCTCCCCAATCTCCAATTAAAAGAAATAAAATTTTTCAAAGGAAAAATTAGTACTTCTGGAGCCTATATTATCATAGACTCAAAGTTCACTTCCTTTGAATATTAACTTCATTTTTCAGTCCTAGGACAGCTGGAATATTTGTCTCAGAGAAACACAGAAACAGGCACCCAAAGCAAATGCATTTAGTGCCTCCTGGCAGGGCTACTAAGGGAAGTGTCAGCCTTGCCTCTCCACCTTGATGGGTTTTAATGAGGCCCTTCAGGAGCTGATTTCTGTAGGATTCATCCAGTTCTGTAATTTCTACATCAGATTAATAAATAGACCCAGAGGGAGAGAATTCACACATCACCCACAAAACATCTAATTCAGCTGTTTCTAGAATTTGCTGCGTAGCTTCTGCTTTCAAATCTTTTAAAATGTCATTACCTTCTGTGGCATTAAGAATTTTGCAGTAAGCAAAATGTCAGAGAGTAGGGCTGTGAGTTCCCTCACACTCTTGCTTTCCTGCTGCTGCTGTAGGCGAGTTCACTCTTTCTGTGTCAACCATGGGTTTTCTTTCAGTTGGCAAGATGGTTAACTATCAGACCGTGTAATCCCCAAATTTAATTTTTTTTTTCATGTGGCTCATTGCCCTTAGCTGCTAATTAAAAAGGTTAAGCAAGGTTTTTGTGGATGAAATGCAGCCACTGCATTTCCTTCTGCCACTTCAGAGAAGTATCCCCCAAATTCATTTATGTTTTATGTTCATTTACATTAGCAGGGCCTACAAATTCATTTCTCGCCAACAAGCCAAACCCTTCCATCCTTTCTGGAGCTTGGAAAACCATCTAGGGTGAACAGGTCTGTGTCAACAGCTTGCTTTGATCTATTCATTCCCCTCTGCAGGTTTTAATATTAAGCTACTCACAGCTGTATTTGCAGAAACCTTGGCATTTTCACAGTGGCTTTTCTTACCCATGTCATGATTTTTGCAGAATGATTGTCATGTATTTGCCAGCCCAGTGGTTTCCTTCGCTTTGTTTCTAACATGGTGTTCAGAATTCATCGCTTGCACTGCGTTGCTGGTGAGTTAAGTAAATTAAACTGCTCCTAATTAAGTGATTCCCAGGGACATTTCATGAACGCATCTCAACTCTTTATTCCTGGTGTTTGGACCACTGGCAAACAGAAGTGGCAGCTCTCCCATTCACTGTTGTTTCCATCCACCTGTACCAGGAGCGTTTGTGTCTCTCATGTTTGTGTCTCATTCCTTATCTAAGTCTTTGGCTCTAAATTACTGGAGCAGTGACCATCTTTCATTTTTTCATTGAAGACCTAGAATGTGGGAGTCCCAGCACATCACCAAGGCTAAGAGGTGCAAGGTGATTTCATGTGAATATTAATCCATTGAGTGCTACAAAAAAAGCAGACAAATTCAGAAACAGAATGATTTGTATTACATAGAACAGCTTTCCTCTCTGTTTCAATCAATTCAGATTGCTCTATAGTTGGATTATTCACTCTTAAACTGTAGAGAGGTGCCCTTTAAATAACATAGAAAAAAATCTGAATGGATTCAAATAAATAAGAGACAAAGAAAGATCCATAATGGAATTGTTTGAATTAAAACCTGTCTTGCTCAGACAGTGTTATTGACAGAAGCAGAGCTGAGAAGCGAAAGCTGCATCAATGGGATCCCAAGGCTGTTCTTGCTGGCATTCCAGTTCCCATCAGGAGCAGGGCTTGAGCCACAAAGTGCTGAGAAGTTTTCATATGCCAGGCCCTTCTCAAAGTGCCTTTTTTTGTAGGCGCCTTCTAGTTTCTGCTCTACCTCTTTCCTCTCTTTCAGAGCACCTGGAGAAACCCAGCTTTGCATCGTATGAGGGGCAGATGTAGAATAGCTTGGTAGCTCCAAGACTGGGAATTTATTGCCCCATCTAATGCTCCCAGCCATATGAGCTGCAAGGGGATTCCTGACATATCAGAGGGGTATGTGATTTGCAAAGAGACAATCTTGGTTTCTAGCAAGGCTTCCTGCCGGTCTGCCTGGAGAAATGTTGGCTAGCAAGCCTCAGAGCTCTGGTTCTTGTGTGGCCAGGTACCAGCTCATGTCACATTTGCAGTCAAGGGTTTCAGAGCAGCTCTGTGTGTGCAGCATATAGTACAAGGACACCAGAGTCCTGGCTGACAGTACGTTGTAAAAGCAATCTAATAATTCACCTATTAGGCTCTACTTTATGGTATATTTTGTCATATGCTCTCATCATATACAGCTTCATTTTACATGATTGCATTGATTTTTGTTGTAAATACCTCTATATTCCAGTGGAGGGTATGTTAGATTCACTTTATTTATTTATTTATTTATTTTGTCTGTGGGATTTCACTCTGACTTTAAAGTCTTCAGCATGAAACCAAAAGACAACCCAAAACTTAAAAACAATATAATCCCAGTAAGAAATATCTCTTCTTGGGCAATCTCTATTAAAGAGCTACTTACACCATACGGAGAAATCGCATCTCCCTCAGCAGAGAAGTAACAAGGAGTAACAGCAAACTGAAAGGACAAATTCTTTCTGTTTAGCGCTGACGAGATGTTCTGCACTGACGGTATCTCCCTGACTGTGCCATTAAAATGGAGCAGGAAATAAGAAAATCAGAGTGATAAAGAACAGCGCTCGTAACGGAGAGCCCCGAGCGTCTTGTAGAAATAGGTGTTGCTCCACTTAACTCCAGAGAGGGCTGGGTTGTGCTGGATGGTGGAAGGGTGCCAGTGCACTGCCGTAGAAAGTTTATAAAGGAGCCTGTGACCTTTTGAAATTGCTACAAAACTGCAGCAGATTAACAAAATGCCTTAGCACTTAGAGTGGAAAAACTTTTTAAATATTTTATGTGCCTTGACTTACAGCGGAAAATAAATCACGGGTTCGTGTTGTAATAAACTCAAACTTCATTTTCTACAAGCAAACTATATCCAAGAAACTATGCTCTTAATGGAAATACTGAGCAAAAACTAGAACAAATTATTAAAGCTTCGTGTGAATGGCCAAAGAGGGCATTGCTGACTGCTTTTCTAGTTTTCCTGCAAAGATGATATCGTAGCAATAGGAGATATTAGGCAATGGATATAAGCCAAGTAGAAATACTCAGAAAACCAAGGAGATTATAAATCTAATAATACTGGGAACAAAAATCAGGAGTGTCTCCGTAGCTACCGCTAAAGTCACTTGGAAGTAAGTGGTTGAAAAAGAAGGCCTTGTACCTGGTAGGAAAAGCAAAAGACTGTAAAATATTGCATCTGGTAGTTCAAATACGAACAGAATAATGAATTAAGCCACAAAATGAAGAAGGGTGTTAATCAAACTAAGCACATTTTATAAGCGAGGGTTAAGCCATATTTAAAGTATTTTTGGGGGTGTTTCCCAAGGTAATCTATTGCTTGTTTCTGGTTTCTCCAGTTGTCACTTCAATATGTAGAGGACTGTCATTCTTAGAAATGAACATTTCACAGATGTTCTTTGTTCAACTGAACTGGAAAACTCAGTGGCGAAGCAAGAAGGGATCTTCAGGGCCGGTACAAACAGATCAAATCTTTTCTGAGTAGGTGTTCCACAGCATGGATACTGCACACACCCAACAGCTTAGGAGAGCGACAATACACGCAGCACAGGGTCCTGGCCTCTTGGCCATGCTGAATCTTTTAAACTCTGATGGCGTGTCGCCAACCAAAGATTATCTTTGTTGCTTGTAATTCTAATAAACAGCTTTAGCAATCGGTTAAATTACTTGGGACCATTGCAATCAAACCGCAGCTGCTGTTTAATTTACAAAGCAGTTGGGATCATGGGCTTTTAAACAACAGAAGGTAGTGGGAACACTTTCTCTCTTCCAGGTACCACTCAGTAAATATTGCTGTATTTCAACTTTCAGATCAGTAACGTGCATTTAAGCGAATCAGTTGATAGGGTTGTATCTGTACAAACGTCTCTCTCACTTTCATAAGGCACAAACCTTTTTCTCTCAAGAGATGAGCGCAGGGCAGCTTCGTAGACGTGCTGTGTTCTCACAAGGCAATGACATTTGCAATTACCTGCTTTGTGTCATCACTTTAAGGTCTCCATTCCCAGGCTGTAAGATGGGAGAGAGACCAGCTGAGATTAATTTTACATTGTCGTCTTCATTGGCAGTAAAGATTTTCTTTCTTTCTTTCAAATCAGTTGCTGTACCATCCACGGTTGTAATCCCTGTCTTAAACTCACCTCATTTTACTTTTCATATGTTACTTTGCTTATTTGAATGTACGAATTTTTTATGATCAAATTGCCAGAGCAATTGGTAAGTTGAGGTACTACTATGGCTTCATATGAAGAAGTCAGTGATCAATATGTGAACATTGATTAGTATTTGTGAAGTCAGAAAGGACTGAAAATGAAATTATTTGCAAATGAGGATGGCAAAAGATTATACGATTCTGGTTTCCTCTAAGGCAAGGAGACCTTCCTCCTAGTGAGGAACAGAATATTATTTCCGTAACGCTGGTGTTCACCTTCCTTACTTTGTAGATAGTGAACCATGAATAAGTGACAAAATCATCTATTGTGCGTTGGCTTTTAGGAACAAAACTCTTTGGTAACTCTGATATGCAAGCACTAAATAAACCACCTTGCATAGCCATGATAAATTAGTTCAGCAAGTATTTTGGTATCTCCTTTTTTTCAGAAATATTAAGCTATACTTTTCACAGATCTGGGCAATAGCATGATTTCTGGATGATTCCAGGTAGTCAGGTGTGACTTATAAGCAGAAAAATATTCTGGTAGGCAGCAGTGATATTGCCAATTTTCTGATGCACCATAAGGCAAAGTTGCCATCCATATCTTCTCCTACAACTTTGCTCCTAGGAGACTCAGATATACTTGTCTAAAGGCACACTTAATTCAATTTTTCATTTAGAATGGATGTTATTAATTTCATACCTGATCAACAACTTAAAAACTAAAGGACAATTTAATTATATGATCTCTTCCTGTTCTTGTGTCTGTGGAGACGTAACATTTTAATTAATTTCCTTTCTGGACCTTTAGGTCAAATATATTCTGAAAACAGCTGCATTTCTTCCTCCAGAAAGAAATTGGCTACTCTATACCACATGATCATCCTGGCAAACTTCAAGGACCTGTGTGAAAATGGAAGTGGAAGCTCTTTTCTTTCAAGATGTCCTTTGCCCTCTGTTGCTGTAAGTCAGGCAGTACCCACTCAGCAGAGACTTCCAATCTAGGTGTGTTTTCACATTCAGTGGTTTCAGTTTCTTCTATCATGACTAATATGAAAGATATTTGGGTTTATTTTCTATGTTAAACCTTTGTTTTAATATCCACAATTAAAAAAAAAAAAAGTTGTAATTCCACAAGGCATGCAGTGTCCTCTAATTTTTCTCTATTCCTCTTGCCTCATTCAATTCAGAAAGGTCACAAGATATCCCAGAACTCTACAAATTTGGACTTCAGTGCCTTCACCGGCACTAATATTTGTAATCAATGTATTTTTTCTTAAGTCAGTGATACTGAAATAGGGAGGGGTTTTATATATGCAGAGGTCATTCAGAAAATAACCTTAATTGTCTGATAGATATCTACGAAGAAACTTTATTTTTTTGCTTTTAATAAAGATATTAAAAGAATTTCAAGATGGCACAGAAAGGCATAGAAATGTAAGACATTCTAGAATTAAAACTACTGATGAAAGTTTAATTTTGCTAATGTGCATATTTGTGATGCTGTTTGATTACTCCATGTCATACCCTTTGTTTCCCCCTCTTCAAGACATCTACCAGTTTCAACATGTATTTGGCAAGCTCTGTCATCTTCATCTTACTTTGAGAAGATTCCACCTTCTGTGCTTAGGGGATATATTGGCCAAGAGGTTTGTTGGCTCTTCAGGTAGTTGTGGCCAGTGGGTTGGAAAGGTCAGATTTTTCTTTTACTTTGGATTTTTTTTTTTCCAGCTTTCCTTTCACTTGTGCCTCCTGGATCAGGCTTTGTGCTGCATTGGGCCCTGCAGTGCAAGATCAAAGCTCTGCTCTCTAAAATCAGCAGCCCCTGGGGTCCTGCTGGTAAGGGTGTCATTTCCTCTACTACCGTATAGAGCTGAATGGATGAATAGCTAGATGGTATTAATATCTGCCAGTGGAGGTGGCAGAATGGCAGCTTGCCTCAGTGATCCTCAACTGCTCAATAACTTGTTTTTTTTTTCCTTTGTTTACATCCTTACTAAGGGGACATTCAATTCTGAAGTGATGAAGGCTTGCCTGATAATTCCCAGTAACATATTCTGGAGGACAGCAAACTGCCACAGCTGTATAGCTGTGGTGACCTCTCAGTACTCATTTTCTCTTGATATTAAACCAAGACATTTCAGATCCTCTGTGGCATTTTAAATGGGGCTTGGTTTGGGAAGACAGGCTGTAAATGTAAGGTAAGTATCACGATCATTATACAAACAACACCAGAAGGTTCACGTTCCGCTTGGAGCAATTTCAAATCTCTCCCAGTTGGAAAGTTGGATTTCACCCGGAAATTCTCTAGTCCCAGTGCTGACAAACAGGAAAGAAGAGAGCCAGCAGTGAGATTCTGTAGTATGGGCTACCAGCCTTGCTAGTCAGGAGGTACAAGGACTCATTTATCAGCCACTTGTCATGTCTCTTAGTGCAATTTATCCATCCCCTGTGTCTCATCCCTTTTGTAAACTCTCAAAGCAGGACATAATCTTGTTCAGCCTTTGCTTAGGGTGTAGAAAAAGAGAAGCTTGAGATGAAATATTCCCTTTCTAAGCTACTTGGAATGGAAACAAGTATGATGGAAAAATGATAGTAACAGAAAGGCGAACACAGATCAAAGCTTTACTCCTGACCACTTGAGGAGGATGGGCCATTATTGCTTTTGGATTTCTCAAGACAGCCTGGCCATTTGATGCCATATACTTGGAGACTAATAGCTGACTTTTTTCAAAGCAAAATGCAGTTTGATTGTGTAACATGAAAATGTTTGGTTGTGAACACAACAAATTTCAAGTTATTTATTTATACTCCCAGTAGAGGCAGAATGATATTATTCTGTGAGTGAAATACATTTGATTAAAACTTGAGCTCTAGGGGGAGAACTAAGCTGTTTTACCAGTTCAAGTGCAACTTGGTAAATAGTTTAGGCCACGAAAAGCAGAGAGAGATATTCAAATAGCCAAGTATTGCATCTCAGTGAATTTGAAGTTAACTTCAGCTTTGTTTCAAAATGGCATTTTTCTATTTAAAAAGGAACCTAAATTAAAAGTATAGTTCTACCTCCATATTCCTGTCAGCTTTTGACCAAACAAAACAATATAAATTCCCCACCTACTTTGCTGCAGCTGGGCAGAAAAACATAATTATTTTTCAAGAGAGAAGCCACTTTTGCCCACACTCATGTGACCGATACGCATTCATTTTTTTCAATCAGCCTAAGTGGCCATACTCATTAAATCTCCATAGTTTGTTTACTTCTAAAACACAGCCATATCTCTTTTCATTAAAGTGAAATACAACCACTGCAGCAGTCCAGTGTATTCCCCTTTCAGATTTACTTTTAAAGAAATGAAGCAGTTATCTTCAAGGCATCTATAAATTAGAAAATGCATGTCAGAAAATTGTACTAAGTAAATGGCTTCATAATTACAGCTGTACTGAGTTGTTTGACAGAGAATCTCATGCTGACAAAACCCCATGTCCCTGCAGAGTTTCCAGGAGGTCAAAAGAAACCTGACACGGAGATGCTGAAGCGCCAGCACTTTTAAATCCGCTCCCAGTGTGTGAACTGACGACCTCTCTGAGACTGGAAGGTAAATATGGAATGAATTCATGCCCTGTCATCTTGTTCTGAATATCATTATATTTAAGATGCAAATGAACCAAGATAGGAATGACAGTGAGGGACTGAGGGATTGGGATGTGCATGGGGACCCAAGCTTCAGTAGATCTCTCAGGTGTTTTTTCACCTTGCCAGAGTATGTGATTGGAATTAGTGTTGAACACCTTTCTAATTTGGACATTGTTAAATGTAAGTTAAGTAAGCTTTGGAGGTTGACTGCAAATTTAAGATACAGCCACCATCCCCTGGCAGGGAGAACTGGTTATCCTCCCGCTGCTGCTATCCTGTGCTCTGCAGATCACAGCAGTGGGTGGGCAGCAACAAGAGCATCTGCTGAACTGCTCTGTGCTTGCTCTGGATGTCTGTCTGGAGCCAGGGCTAGCTTAACATTGAGATGGAAGTTAAACCCCTTAATTTGCCATCCCTGAGGAATAGACAATGACACATCCCTTGCCTTGAGGGGGAATTCCTGGCTGTAGGACACAGGAGGAGATAAAGCGAATCACAGAATCGTCACAGTCGGAGAAGACCTTTAAGATCACCACATCCAACCATCAGCCCAAAACCAAAAACAATACCCCCCCCCCAAAAAAAAAATATTAAANNAAAAAAAAAAAATTAAAATTAAAAAAAAAAGTCCAGTCAGTTAATTGTTCAGCAATTTCTCATCTTGCAAAATCTTATGATTATTATAGGGAATGAGAGTGCTGGGATGGACACTCACTTGGAGGTATCACTCTGAAAGAGCAAAGAATGACTATATTATAGAAACTATTCTAGGAATAGCTTTGCAGCAAGGAACAGAAGATAACCCTATTTGTTTTGATGGAGTCAGGGCTACAGACATCTATACTCTGAGTATATATTTTTAGCTTCACATTGTAAAATGGAAAGTGGCTAAGAGAGTTCACCATCCTGTTCTGGCAAAGAACTTCCTTATGGGCCTTCTTTTTAAGTTTTCATAGGGAACTTTCTCAGTATTAATTATTAGGCACCTTTCAGACCCATTAGTTTGGACAATGAATCAATAACCATTTTGCTGTTTTGTTCTAAGAATTGAGCCTCAGTCCTATGGAGCTAAAAATATATTTTAGTGCAGCAAGTAAGTAACCCATCTGTAGCTGCATGGTGTTTATAACTTCATTTACTGGCTTCTAGAGCAGCACATAGCGCAGACATCAAATTATGGAGGGGTATCTGCAGATTTTCTTTTCAGAGCACCTTCTTTGAACTAGGAGGTCCTTTCCAATCAAAATAGTCTCTCTTTTCCCTCTTTTATCTCTTTCTTTCTTTTTTCTTTCTTTCTCCCTCTCCCTCTCCCTCTCCATTTCTCTTTCTCTTTCTCTTTCTCTTTCTCTTTCTCTTTCTCTTTCTCTTTCTCTTTCTCTTTTTCTCTTTCTCTTTCTCTTTCTCTTTCTTTTTCTCTTGCTCTTGCTCTTGCTCTTGCTCTTTCTCTTTCTCTTGCTCTTGCTCTTGCTCTTGCTCTTGCTCTTTCTCCTTCTCTTTCTCTCTCTCTCTCCATGGCTGTTCATCTCTGCCCTCACTGTATTTCAGGAGTATGTCCTCTGACCAGCTGGCTGTGCCTCTGGTCCTGAGTGACCCCCTTGCAAAGGTGAGCTGCTAACAGCAAATATCTCGTTCTGTGCCTCCTGTGCCACCTTTACAGACCATAGCAATTCAGACAGCTTATTTGTCAAGGCTAATCCAAGTCCTGCATCCAGTCTGAACATTTTATTAGGCTCTTGGTCTGTCCTGTACTTTCCATGTCAGAGAATTGGCTTTAAACTTTAGCACTTCAAAGTTTTTGCACCGTAGTTACAGACTGTACAGCTCACACAGAGGCAGATGGGTCTCTGTTGCTGTCACAGCAGATCTGTTGTTTGATGTGCCATAGTTACTAAGCTCTTCCATCACCTATGTGTAGATTACAGGGCCAGGATTCAGAGGGAAAGCACAAAACATCCTCACAAAAATGAGGTCATTTGCTATTAATTTATTCACACGTTTCATTGTTTTAAAAAAAAATAAAAAATAAAAATAAGTGTTTTCTTAGCAGGGTACATCCCTAAGAACAAATGCCTCATTAATTTCAAGCACTTCAGCTATTAAAGCCTAATAATGACCATTTTATGAGCAATGCCACTCATCACATACTCACAAAACAAGATATTTTTATTAACCCAGTAAGCACCCTGATTATTTATATTTCCTGCCTACTTAGGCTGGAGAACCATGGAGTTTTCCAGTGTACAGATTGTTCTTCTATGTATTATCCAGCACTCCTGACAGGAGTTATTTTGCCAGCCTCTTGTGTTCTGGTTTGCATCCGGGTGGCCATTTGGTCAAAACCATTATTTTGGTGCATGGCTTCCCAGAGCTCAACTGAATGAAGAGCAGAGGCAAGACATGCAAAATAGTTAACCTGTAAGCTGGGCTTAAAAGAAGCTGGGAAAAAAAGACAAGAAAGAGGAAAGAGAATGTTAAAGGAAGGACAAAAAGGATAACAAGCGTGAATCATTAGAGTATTTATTCCACTGATTTTTATTTCACAGCCTTTGCTGAGGATTTTGACTTCATCCTGCTTGGATTCAGCAGGAGAGCTTTATATAGGCAATATTAAGAAAATACTGTCAGGATTTCCATATGCTGGTATGGTTTGTGTGTTCACGTTTCTCACAGTTAGCAGTAATGGGAAGAAAAACAATCCCAAACTTGCAGTGAAATGGGAAATCATTGAAAGAAGCTCCCTGGCTGACTCTAGACTGCAGAAGTTATTTTCTTAACCAAAATGAAGATCTGTAATAAAAGCTTATTATCAGCCTACTGTTTTTTTTATTCCACTGAAGACTCTGACAGTTCATCCAAAACTAACTCCAGAGGCAGAAGCTCTTACAAAAGAATAAAACTTGAAATCTACTTATTTTCAACTCATATTCAATTAATATTATTACAGAGCCCAGAATCCTCAGTCCAGCTTCTTCTCCTTCATGCAAACACTCTTTTAATCTCATAGCACCTTCACCCTTGTTTATGCAGAGTCAGAATCAGAGGACTTCTTCCTGCCTCCAGTTTGGGTAAACTGCCTTTCTTGGTCTTTTTTTTTTTTTTTGTGTGTGTGTTTTATGCTATTCAAAATACTGGCTGCAGCCACTAGTTATTTGGACTAATGGTTGCTTATGGTTAAATTAGTTCAAAATAGTAGTCACCTGGGCAAACAACTGTGCATGTCTTCTTCTGGACATTTCCCATCTTCTCTTCTGCTATGGGTTGTTCTTTGGATCCTGAATGCTTTCCTGGGAACACTCTATTCCAGTGTCATGTTATGGGTATATTGATATGAAAGCATCTCTGTTGATGGTCTATTGAGGGTGCAAAATTTTCTGACCTTCTTTTCTTGATTTTTTTTTAAGAATCTATCTTCTCTGCTCCCCCTGCTTCTGCCCTTCCCCATTAGAATTTTCTTACAATTGGTCCGTCTAGAGGTACAGAGACTCTTGAATAGCTTGTCCCAATGAGAATGTCCTGGTTTCACGATCTTCTACTTCATATTAGTTCATTTGTGCTGGGACCACCTCAGCAATCTCAGAGTCCAGGTGCCCACAAGTCTCTATAGTCCTTTCAGTGGGAAGGGCAGACTACCTTCAACACTTTCACTCCTTGAAAACAATTTCTGAAGGTATTTGCTCATGATGGGGCTGACAGTACCCTAGGATTGCACCTTAGAAGGAGTCAAAGCATTGCACTAGCTGGCACTGCTTAAAAAAGGTGGTTATTTTCTGATATCATAGAGAGTTAGGAGTTGAAAGGGACCTCAAAAGATCATCTAGATACCTGAGGTCAACAAATGCAGAGGTTATTCCATTCACCTGGTGCTCCTCTGCATCTGGAGGCTGGTCCATAGCCTAATCAAGCAAAAATCCCCAAATATTTCTACCGGATATGAAAGAGTGAAACTCTCCTCCAGTTTGGGCTGATTTTCAAGCTAGGCAACATTTTAGCCTTACAAGCTGCTCCCTCCTGAACTTCTCTTTTCCCTCTTACCCTGGGCAATCCTTTTAAACCCCAGCCTTTGAAACAGCTCACTCTCATTCTCTGCATTGATTTCCCTTGCCCATTAGGGTCAGGTGCATTTGGGAGTCTTTACTGGAGTGAAATGATCTGGGAAAGAGAAACTGCAAAATACTTCTGCTCCAAGGAACAAAAATGTGCGACTCCCTTTATACTGTGAATTCAAGGATTTGGGAAGTGGTCAGAGGACAATGAGGTGAGGTTGCCATCTGCCTTTTTTTTTTTCTTGTGAAATTATGCAAACTTAGTAAAAGCGTTGCGCATTCTGGTAAGTACGTTTGTCTACAACATCCCCTGACAAGAAGAGTAAATTAGAAGCTGTTTATGATGCTTTGTGGCTTGAGTCTCCTAGCAACAGTGCTTCCTCCAAAGACGACCCCTGTCATTTCAGAGTGCCTGAACCTGAATATTTTAAATAGCCTTGGATGGTTATAATGAACGTTAAATAAGCCTTTTCTTTCTGAAAGCCTCGTTTCCCATTAAGCAGATTTTATTTCCAAATCTCATGGTAGCTTAATGATGAAATGTGATAATAGTTGTGCTTCTTGTGAACAGAATCACCAAGGAGGTAAGTGGTTTCTTTTGAAGAAATGCACCTGAGTTAATAAGCCAGCTGTTTTTTTAAATATTTGTCTTCTCTGAGATTGAGAAAAACTGCTCTTATTTGTTGAGTGAAGGGCTTAGGGCTTTACAACTGGTATCTCTTATTAACACTATACCTGAGATCCTCCTGTGCAAGTGGCTGGTGAGTAATTTTACTTGTCTTTCATTTTTCTAAATTTCTAATTTTATTCCAAATTCTTTCCGCACCCCTTTTTTTTTCCCCCAAACCTCAGGCTTTTTCTGCTTTTTGTCAAATAGAGAGTTTTAATGAAAAGACCTCTAAGGGGTTTGTTGTAATAGACCTCTAAGGGGTCCCAAATTCACTGAAGCCTTCAAAGAAGTAGATATGAGTTGTACACTGACTGGTGCACAGGTCTGTCGTGAGGGACCTTCAGAGATCTGTCCTGGCTGTGATAGTTTTTTGTGCTTGTCTAATGGACTGAATGATGGGGTGGAAGTGATGCTTACTCACCTCACAGATTCTCTGGCTGGCTGGGTCAGTATTTAAGCTGATCTTGACACAGTGAGGGACAGGATGCAATCAGATGAGGATGAAGCTCTGCTCATTCAGAAAGTATCTTATATACCTAGCAAAAAATGTCCTCAGGAAAAGGATCTATCATATAGAATGGCCCACACGTCAAGTATGAACCAATGATGCAAAAATATCTGGGAAAAAATAACATTTTTCCTGAAAGAATATTGTGTGAAACAAGTATGTCTTTCTGCTTTATTGGGCTCTAGTGAGAGTGCTGTATTCAGTCTGGGGCAGCAGGACTCAGGAAGGGTATCAACAAGAGAGTGGCAAAGATTGTGAAGCTAGAAAAATGTTCTCTGGAAAAAAAAAAAAAGAGATTTGCTTAACTTCAGGAAAACTGAGAAACAACATAGGAAAAATCTTTTGATACCTAACTGGAATGCAATTGAAAGTGGCAGCTTTAAGTTACTTCCCCTCTCCAGAGAACTTCTCTCTTGTGTTTGAAACTAAAAACCAAGGAAGTCACTAGAGGAAGGGAAGATGAAGCTCTGTGTTGAATCTCACGTGCAAGGCACAGCTTGAGTGCTCTCTTCTTAATGCCTTAAGCACTAGTATGCATTATTCCTTATATATACTACTTTTTTTTCTCCTTATATAAAACAGCATTAAGAAAAACAACACATGCAGATAAACTGCTCACGTTTCTGTCTCATGCAGGTTTCAGATACTTAGATTATCAGAGATAGAAGCACATATTTAGCATTTAACAATATATAACTTTGTGTCCCTGTATATAAAATCAGAGAGTCCGCTGAGTCTCATGACTGATAACCTGGATAACGAATCTAGTGTGCTTCTTTACTGCCTGCACTGCAGTTCTTGGTTGTGCTGTATTGGCAGCGTACATTGCCAGAACACACATGTAGGAATCCTCTTCTACCTGCCATGTTAATGACAGGTTGACACCTAGGAAAGGGAAGTGATTGAATAGAAAAAGGCTTAAATGATACACATTTTCTAATGAGCTGCTGTCAAAATATTTAAAGCAGTTCAGTTTGGTCTATTAATGGATAACACAAGAATCCTTTTGAATAAATGTAGTTCTAGATAGGGTGATCTGGAAGCCCTTCAATCTATCTGAAGACCTGGCTCACTGCTCCCTGTGTAATCCTAGAATGGCTTAAGTTGAAAGGGGCCTTGAAGAACATCGAGTTCCAACCCTCCTGCCATGGGCAGGGACACCTCCCACTAGAGCAGGTTGCTCAGAGCCTCCTCCAGCCTGGCCTTCAACACTTCCAGGGAGGAGGCTCCACAGCTTCTCTGGGCAACCCCTTCCAGGGTCTCAGCACTCTCAGAGGAAAGAACTTCTTCCTAAGGTCTCATCTCAATCTGCCCTGCTCTAGTTTCAAACCCTTGCCCCTTGCCCTATCCCCACAGGCCCTTATCAACAGTCCCTCCCCAGCTTTCCTGGAGCCCCTTCAGATCGTGGAGGCCGCTCTAAGGTCTGCCTGGAACCTTCTCTTCTCCAGGCTGAACAGACCCTGTTCAGACTCAACCTGTCCCCATAGGAGAGTAATCATTTGCACTTCCACAGGGTGGGGGAGAAAAGCTGCTATTCTGAGCTGTAGGCAGCTGTAAGAGGTCACAAGAAGAGCCAAGCCCTGGTAAACTGAGGCAAGGGACTGAATATCGAAAGAAGTTTTGCTTTGGGGATTTCCAGGTCACCAGCAAAGAATAACCAAAGGTCAACCACTGCCTATTTAAGTGGAGTTGCCATGGGGAGGGGGGGAAGGAAACCTCCGTGGTGTTCAGACATGTTCGTATAGATCAGAGATTAAATATTAACACTAATACTAAAAAACACATACCTGCTATGGGTTTTTTTGTTTGTTTGGGGATTTTGTGTTTTTTTTTTGTTGTTGTTTGTTTGTTTTGGGGTTTTGGGTTTTTTTTGGGTTTTGTTTGTTTGTTTGGGGTTTTTTTTGGCTGGGGTTGTGGTGTTGTTTCGGTTTTTTTTTTAAAGAAAATCAAAAATCGTGGGCATGCAGCATGTTTCGCTTGCCCTGGTGATGTTCCCCTCCCATCTGGTGAAGTAGCAGGCTCCTCTGTATTCTTGTCAGAGCTATTTGCATGCATCAGTAGCAGCAGCAGAGCCCACAGCAGCAAATTAATAGAAACATTTTCATTCACTGCTGACAAACGCAAAGAAGTCGATCAGTTGCCTACCACTATAATTAAATAGCCATTGTAACACTTGTTTCACCAAGTGAAAGATCAGACTTGATAGGGAAATTCATGTTATTTTCAAGCATCTCAGAGCATCCTAAATTGTTAAAGAAACAACAATATTCTATGAAGGCTACAAAAGGGCATACAAAAGATGTTTAGGTGCAGCAGGAGAAATCCATTCAAAACGTGAAGACAGATTAAAGCGCTTTTGATCAGTACAGGTTACACAAGGCAAGAGAAATGAATATTAAGATGCAGTTCTGGCCTGTACTCCTCTTTTGCTCCATCTCTTGACTGCAGAAATTCTGCCTGGTAGACCTCTCTTGAAGCAAATGGATCAGTGTCCAACTCTGACCGTCTTTAGCTGTGTAAGTAAAAGGCCACTGATATACACCTATCTACTTGTGTGTGAAATGTGACGATTAAATTAAACAGAGTCACTTAAATTTTACAGAAATACAGGATCTCATAAGAAGTCAGACTGGAAGTGACCTTCATTTCAAAACTGGGTTAGCTGGGAGGTCAGACCAAGATGCTCAGGAATTTTTCCTGTTTGGAAAACCGCTGCAGAACAGGAACTGCTCCTCAGGGCAGCCTGTCTCACTGCTTGTCTTCCCAGTGAAACAGTTCCTCCTTGCGTCTAGTCTGAAGCTCTCTGGTTTCGGTGTATGCCTGTGTCTGGGCCTGAGGCCACTCTTAAGCCTTAATCCTCATGACTGGTCTCACATGGGACCCCCAGCCACCCTCCTGTCCATGGGTCTGAGAGCCCCATTTAAGCCCATACCCTGGCAGCCAGTCCTTGCCACTTTGAACATGTGTTGGAGCCTTGTCTCTAGCCCTGTCTCTGACTCTGTCTCCTTTTGTGCTTCGCTGGACTCCACCGAGGGACCCTGGATCTGGTTCATCACTTGCTATGTCTGTCAATGGACCCTGCTGGAAGCACCCGGCTCTCTCTGCAGTGTCCAGGATCCGTGGGGCTTGTGCCCCATTGGTGAAGGCATTGCCTACACTGGGGCCACCCTGACTTCCTAGCTCACCTTCCCTTTGGGAGCAGCCAAGCCTTGCTGTTTTCTGGCAACCTATTATGTCTTGTTGCCCTGCTCTGCATCACCATGAAGAGCCTCCAGGCAGGCTGCTCTTGGGTCCCCAGAGAATTTCCTTTTACAGAATATTAGGATTTGGAAGGGATCTCGAAAGATCATCTAGTCCAAAGCCCTGCCAGAGCAGGATCACCCAGATTAGGTCACACAGGAACAGATCCAGACGGGTTTTGAATGTCTCCAGAGAAGGCGGCTCCACAACCTCTCTGGGCAGCCCGTTCCAGGCTCTGTCATCTTAACAGTAAAAAAGCCTTTCCTTATGTTTACATGGAACCTCCTCTCTTCTGGGTACTGAACAAGCCCAGGCCCCTTAACTTCTTCTCATAGGGTTGGTGCTTGAGCTCCACTTCCATCTTGGTGATCTTCTGCTGAACTCACTGGAGTTTATGGCGTTTTTTTGAAAATACCTAAGAGAGCATCTTCTGTAACAGACCAAAGGCCATAGCTCTTCTTTGTCTGAGTTTTGGAAGCCTCACATCCATGGCGCTGCCTCCAGTTTCAGAGCCTTTGCTTCCATTCCCAGCTGGTATTTTGACTGGACTTCAGCCTGAGGATGCTTTATTATCATGACATTTTAATTCCTATCCGTCTAACAATTTAGCAGCTAACCCGCATTTGGCAATTAGAGCTAAACAATGAAGGAACAGGGTGGTTTCTTAATGAAATTGTCTAGAAGATCTGTCATGGGAGGAAAGTAAGTAAACTAGTAAATAAGTTGCATTTTAAATATTCATGTGATCATACAGCCTTTCCTCACTTGATAGTTTTTGGTTAGCACTATTTTATGTACTGGTGAGTCTTTCAATCTGATTTTCTTAGCCTCTCTTTTATAGATAAACCCAATAAAACCCAAGCACAAAAGAGCACAATGAATATGACACAAATAAACTGAAATTTACCTTTAAGCCTTTTGAATTGAAACAAATAAAGGAGGTATGGCTGGACAAGTCTGTAAAATCATGACAGAGTTATTATAGCTGCCTTTAAACAAAGAGAAATGCTGCTTTCTTCTTGAATCCAAATTTTGCTTGAGCAAAGAATTTGGCACTTGAAGTAGACAAGGAATATAGGTGTGGAAACCACAAGTAAGTGTTTCCATATCTGGAATCACTCTTACAGAATTTTCTTTTATTATTCTGAAAGATGTCAAGCGTGTGAATGATCTGCAGGCAGAACCTGTACTTAAAACCAGCCCATGTGTACAAAAAGCTGGCAGAAGAGCAAGACAATTGAGGAAAAATTACAAACTCTCACTGTCAAAATATCACTCATGCAAGGAAACTTGATGATATCAAATTTCTGGCCTGATTGTTGTGTATTTTTTAATATCATGTAGCCTTTTGGGAGAATCTGAGCTTAGTACACAATTGGATGGCTATGATCTGGTGACTTTTGCTTCTTATCTTTTGCTGCTTTTCCTCCTTGGACTACGTGGCTGGTTGGGATAATCACTCTCAGCCCAATGTCTTATTCTCTCTCTTGCTTGGAAATATCCACTTTGAAGTCTTCCAGGAAATCCTGAGAGCCTTTGGAATTGCAAAATCCACTCTCTTCGATCCTGTATAAAGTATAGATGTATAGAGCAATAGAGGCATATGTGGGTTTCCTGCCAAAAGGCTGTGGCTCAGGTGATGCAGCGCCGACGGAAGAAGTAAATAAGTTAGGAACTTAATTACTGCCTCACACGATATGTATTCAGAAGTTTCTGTGCCTGGCAAAACAAGAGCAGGGAATTGCAGTAATTTCCTTTGCCACTTATTTGATTGTGCAGTGATGGAGGGGGATAGAGGAAACTTCGTTTGCATGAAAATTATTATGATTTCTATTTTTCAAATCACAAACATTCACCGAGATCAGGAATAAGAATAAAACATCCCATTGAGGTGTTTTATTCATAGTGTTATTTTGCATCAGTGGTAAATGCCAGCTAGACCACATTCCATCAACAATATATTAAAATGCCTTGTAATAAAAGCAGATGCTCAAGGAACACTCCTAAAAATATTGTGCAGGGCAGTTTTACAGGGGAAATAACCACAAGTTGTATGACCAGAAAAACCTTTGGATGAGGAGAACTGGGGCCAGACTCCTGCTAAAAATCTGTATGGGAAGAGGAATATTTACAGCCCCATGCCCACAAAACTAAGTCAGAGGCCAAAGATGGTACTAGAATAGGTGATAAATAATGTGATTTTAAAGCAGATCACCTCTGAGAGATTTTTTTGCTTGATCGTTTTTTTTGGTGGTTTTTTGCTTGCGTGGTTTTTTTGGTGTTTTTTTATTTGTTTGTTGTTTTTCTGATGTGGAAGCCTTTAGCTTGTACATTTTTCCTTTATCTTCCTAAACCTCAGGAATTTGGAAACTTATGTGTTTTGCTCCCCAAATGAAAGCTAAGATTATTCTGTACAGACAGGAGTTAGGAGCTTGGTCTCCAGAAAGAACACCAAATGCAATGCAAAGCCACTATTGAGAGTTTAAAAAGCAGCTTGCTTTCTTGTATTGTTTTTTTTTTAAACTTTCACATAATCAAAGTACAGGCTTAAATGGCATGGATTGGATAAATCTAAATATATGAACCTCCTATATTGTCCTCCTGCTTTAGGTTGTCCAGAGTCCTTCTCTGAAAATATATCTACTCCTATTTTCCTTAATTTGACGAGAGTGAATTAGAGCACTTTTTTCAGATTATTCTTACTATGGAAATCCAGAGCATGGAAGGATTTAGAATATTTTCCCACACCCCAGACTCTTTTTTTGTTTTTTTTCTTTTCCCTCTGACTATCAATATATAACACAGTACACACTTTAAAGACTGTTTTGAAATTTTTCTCCCTAACAACTCCTCCAGATACTAAAACATTGCAGCATGGCCTGATGGCTGCCACAGTAACTCAGCAAGAGTTTCAGCTTTGAAAAAACAAATAAATAAATAAATAGTGACTGAATCATGGCAGGAGGAAGAACTAAAACAGCAAAAACTCCCCTCAGGTGTATGTGGACTGAAGCTTCGATCAGATTCCATGTGAGGGAGATCAGGATTGGCAAAGACAGAGATTGTTAAGACCACATTCCCCTTAAACACTGAGCCTTATGGCTTCTTGAGCAGCTCATTTTATATAATTTTTTAAAAATTTTCCTTGTTTTGCTTATGCTGTTGTGGTTAGAAACTAGCTCTTCTTTTGTATGCGTAGCTGTTAGTGTTCTTAGCAAAAAAAAATATCCATTATCTTTGCTAGACTTCATAGAGATTATTATAAGTACATCTATACATAAATTCATGCATTAGCTTTCAGATTTAGAGCTACCGTTCTTTCATATCACTACTTAAGTAAACAAGGACAAGCCTTAATCGATGATTTTCTGACTTTTTGAGAGGAGACAAGTATTTTTTACTGTAACCTCTAGCAAATAGAGGTTTGGAGCAAAATTCTGGGGTTTTATACCACTGTGAATCTGGAATTACTGCTGTGAGGATAATTAGGCTTATGTTGGCCAACTGAATGCAGAATATGGCCCTCCACATTTCCAAAGAATTCATAAAATCTTTGAAAGGAAACCAAGATTCCAGGTGACGTTTCAAACCAGGCTGCTTTTAGTGTGCCTGCGTGCATGGAAAAAAAAAAAAAGTAGAAACCTTGCTGACAAGCAGAAATAAAGAAAGATTAAAATAGAGAAGAGCATTAAGTGAAACAGAAAGGGGAAAACTACCTGGGGCATTATGTGGATGGAAAAAGAAAGAGGGGTAAGCCCAGCCCACTGAAGAGACCAAAGGGCAGAATGCCAATTGCACCTGGATCAAAGGCTTAAAAGATGCCAAATGCTAATTGAGATAATGAAAAAAAATAAATAAAAAATTCTCAGGGCTTTCTGCAGGTTGTATGCCAGCTTCAGATATTGGGGAAACTTTTGAGCAGGGAAGGAGGGGAGATGGAGACTATCCCAACTGTAAATAAAGCCATTAGTTTCTTGAAGGATGTCACCCCTGAGGAAAAGCCAGAGCAGAAGTATCAGGTGGGGCTGAAACAGCTTCTTTTTGGGAGTGGGCTGAGAACGAATTTAATTACTTACAGTTTGTTACCACCCCAGGCATCTTGGATGTTGCTTCCAAATTTAGCAGAATCTTTTAAGGCACCTAAATCTGTATTTAAGGATCTGAATAAATAGGTTATCTCAAGGGCTTAGCCCTACCATTCTCCTTTTTCAGACAACTAGCGTGTCCATATATTTACTTGTAGATGGAGAAAAAGCAGATGACCAATGTTTGTCATGGTGAAATGTTTTTATTCTAGATGCAAATAATACACCCAGTGAGACTCCTGCCAAAAAGGTAAAATTTAGCTACTTTTAATCAGACCTGTACCACTCAGCGTTGGGCTTAGACCACTGGGGTTTTCTAATTCAGAAAGAAACATTTCAGTGACTATATCTCACAGTTCCTTTGGAAAAAAACACATTTTTTTTTAGTTTATTCTTTTCCAGGAGTATTACTTCATGGCAGCTAAATTGAATTGCTAGAAAAAAAATTATATTCCTTATATTCATCCATGTCATTCCTTGAAAATGAAAACAAAATTTAGAAAAAAAAAGAAACAGCAGGGACATAGCTTGGTTCACAAAATTTTGGGGAAATGCACTGGTTTCAGAAACCCACCACCCAAATAATTGGAGCTAAATCTGCCAAGCAGGATTTGGAGGTCAGGGGCTACAGACACTAATATCTGCAAAGATCTAAAGTGCTCACCATCTACTGTGGTACAGGGCTGGTGCTGTGCTTTCTAAGCAACAAGTTGTTTGCTTGAAAAACTTGAGTCCCAGCAGGTTATTTCTGTATGTCACTATAATTGCAGTTTACATACCCTAGGAAACAAAATGCAGGTGAGAGACGGATGAATTGATTGTTTTAAGAGGTTGTTTGGTTTGGTTTGCGCTCGTTATTCAGTACTGTGCTCAGCTCTGGGGCCCTCAGCATAAGAATCATAGAATTACAGAATTGTTGGAGTTAAAGGAACCTTTAGAGATCGTCTAGTCCAATCCCTCCACCAAAGCAGGTTTGCCTAGAGCACATTACACAGGATTGCAAAGAACAACATAGACCTGACGGAGTGAGTCCAGGGAAGGGCCACCAAGATGTCTGAGGGCTGAAGCACCTCTCCTATGAGGGCAGGCTGAGAGAGTTGGATCTGTTCAACCTGGAGAAGAGAAGGCTCTGGGGAGACCTTAGAGTGGCCTCCAGGATCTGAAGGGGCTACAGGAAACCTGGGGACGAACTTTTTACAAGGGTGTGTGATGATAGGACAAGGGGCAATGGCTTTCAACTGGAAGAGCATAGATTTAGATTAGATAGAAGGAAGAAGTTCTTCATTATGAGGGTATTGAGTCACTGGAACAGGTTGCCTAGAGAACCTGTGGGTGCCCCATTCCTGGAACTGTTCAAGGCCAGGTTGGGTGGGACTTTGAGCAACCTGGTCTAGTGGAAGGAGCCGCTGCCTGGGTGGGGGGCGTTGGAACTGTACCTTCCAACTCAAACCATTTGATATTCTATGATGATGAATGATTCTATGACGATGATGATTTGATAGTTGTAATGCCAGGCAGACTCTGAGAGATGTGTAACCTTAATCCATGGTTTTAAACGATGATTTCTTTCTATGTGGATTCTGTGCTGTTATTGTGAAAGTGTAGAAAACTGCCAAACAGACACAGCAGTTTCTTCAGAAATATTTCTCATTATGAATACAGCATGGGGATAATGGTCTGCTACATTTACTCTTTCATTTCTTTTTTTTCAGGGGAAATTGTTTTTGATGCATTTTGCAAGTCTGATGTTCAGCACTGACTGTGTCAAAACACAGGTGAGAAAACATAATGTCATACAAACCATAACACCATAACATAAGCCCAAAGCAGAAACCATGGGTATCCATGCCACCTCCTGACAAAAGAAAAGCCCTGGCTTGCAAGATTCCCTGCCCCTGGGATGAAATAAACCCATGAAATTCAGCTTTCCTTTCATTAAATACACTGAACTGCAGTAAACTGCTGCCCAGCACTGGAGCAACATTAGACACCCCTTCAGGCAGAAGCTGCTATTATTTGGGCCAACCACGTTGGAGGAATCCTTTCCGTGTTTTGTTAGACCTTGTCATGTCCTTAGCAGCCAGACAAGGAAATGGTGAGATACTAATACGGGCTCAGCAGTTGCCAGTGGCAAAGCAACCCTTTTTTGATCTCTGTCGCAGAGATTAAGAGCAAACCCCCTACGTGACATTTGGAGGAGAGCTGCCAGACCGAGAGCACACGTGGTGAGAGCCAGAAAATCAGAAAGTAAAGTAAGTCTAGGGAAAGGGCACTTGGAATAGTACCTTTTATTTTTATGTAAAGATCATATTTTCTGTCTTTCCCTATTCAGGGCTGTGCTGCAATGATATTAACGAGCTCTTAAAATTTCACTGATCTAGGCATTTCATTGTAGGGTAAAGAAATTGTCTGAATGCCTTGAAGTTAAGAGATTTAATGATTTTAATTCTGCAATTGCAGTAATGGAGAGCTTGAGAGTGTGTGCCATAAGCACTCAGACTCTACATTAATGAGGAAGAGGACTGAAGTCCATCAAAGGGCAATGAAAGATATGCACATAATGTGGTGTTTCATAGAGGAGGATGTGCAGCTTGGGTAATGTCCAGTTTTACAGCTCTGTGACCTGGGCTGACTCATCCTCTAAGTCCAAAGTGTCAGTATTTCAACAGCTGAACTGGTGACTTGAATTTTCCTTTATGAGAAACTTTTGAATTTTCAGGGTTCCATTCACTTAAGACTTCTGTTTTAGGATGAGAAAAATTACACCTCTAAAATAATACTTACTCTTCACTCTTAAAATATTCACGAAATCATAGAATTGTTTTGGTTGGAAGACCTTTAAGATCAAGTGCAACCATTTGTTGTGGTAACAATTTGGGCTTGATGATTTTAAAGGTCTCTTCCAACCAAGCCAATTCTGATTCATCACAATGGTGAGTAGATATTGGCACGTGCAATAAGGTGATACTCACCTGATGATGGCTGGGAAAGCCTGAGTCAGTCTCATCTTTGAGTTAGATTGGAAAACAAACTCTTGCAAGAGCATCTCTAGTCAGTGGGTGAGCAGCTGTACTTAACCTTGTTGTGGACAGAGTCCTTAGAGCTCCTAGTCAACCAGCAGCCCTGGGGTGAGAGATGTTTTTGGTAGAGCAGAGCAATAGATGAGCTTGTGCACCGTACCAAATACACGTGATGCTTTTTATGACTTTCTGACTATAGGTAGTTGTTGAGATCATGGTTGAATTTCACTGAAGCTTTGTGAAAGAGATGGAGCTGGTGGTCCTACCTGAACTCTTTTCTTTGGTGCTGCAAAAATGCACTAGAGATCATTTCAGAGAGGATATAGCTTTGCTGCAACATGTTGCTTTCATGTCATCATTTCTGTGCACAAACTTATTCTTGTCTTCACATTTTCATTGTCTTCATGTTGAGTTCGATGCCATTTAGAAAGGTGAGTACTTTTCAAGAAGGCTAGCACCAAGACCTTTTCTTTTTTTTTTTTTTTTGCATGTTTCTGTTCAGAATTCCAAAATGTTCTGTTGCTATGCCGTGACAACCATACAGAGGAGTTAGCACCTGCCGTGCTTTCCAGCTCCCTGCAAGATCAGTGCTAACGGCAATACCTCAAAAAAGACCTTGCAAATTATGATGATTTTAGAAATTTGCAGCTCACTTCTGTCTACCTGTATAATAAAAAGCAGCTTTAAAGGTAGCGTGGACACATTATAGCACTAAGACGTGACTACAGCTTCAGTGAAAGAGTTAGAAAAGCCTCTCCTATCACTCCAGATATCTTTTGCATCAGCATACAAAACATTTCACAAGGAAAAAAAAAAAATTTTAAAAAACTCTCCTTGCCCTTTCTTGACAATAGTAGATCTTGACACACTTCATTGGCTCAAAATAAGTCGAAATTAATTGTGCCAAGTTAAGTGTGATCTGCTGGGCAGTGTCATAGAAAATATCTGGACTTTTTATGTGGGATAAAGAGCAATGAAGAAATTTTAATCACAGAAATATGTTTATTATTCTACAGACACTGTTCCAGGTGTCTTTAGGATACTTTCTTTTTTTCAAAGGAGCATAATTCTGCTTTGAAAAGTCACTGTAAAGAAAAGACAAGACTGAGTTTTGTAGGATCTCTTCCACCTTTTGCTGATCACACCTCTCTTGCCAGGAAATCTTACCACAGACTAGGGACCTCTTGGTGTCAGAGTAGCCAGAGAAGGTGGGGAAAGAGCTTTTTGCTTCCAATGATCCCCTCCTCCAAAGCCACAGACACAGGCTGCTTCCCAGGGAGGTAAAGGAGCATGCACCTGCCCTTCTTCCATCCACGTGCGTGGAGCACACCAGAGATGTGTAGGAGTGTGGCCTCAGTGCCCTGGCAGTGCTGGATTTTCACCTTAAGGAGGCCATGCCAGAGCTGATACTGAAAAGCTGGAGTCCCTGACTCACACACGCACAAAATGATTAGTCAATTGAACTGCGTTGCCTCCCCCACTGTCTGGCCTGTTCCCCCTCTGTGCCAGAAAGTGCCCTTGCTGCTCGCAAGAGGAACCAGTCAATTTGCAGCAAATTATCCGAGGTGGAGACTTAATGAGGTTTTTGATGTGGCTGTCACTTCCCACCCCAGGTCCCCTCCGTGTTCCCATCTTTGTTTCGCGGCCTCAGCCGAGGGCAGGCGGCGCGTTTGCTGTAAAATACTCATTAAAAGAAGAACCTTTCCGCATATTTCACTGGTATGACATTCAAGTGGGAAAGAAAAATAGCTTATTTTCCTGCCCCACATACTGTGCAAACAGATTAAAGGCAGCTGTCTTGCTAGAAGGTATAGCTGTATAAACCACGAAGGTATTGTTGCTAAGGAAGACTTAATATTGAAGAAGTTCTTGTGATTTATCCAGCCTGACACAGGCTGGAGGGAAAGGATGAGATCTGCACTTCCTATTAGCAACAGCAGTTACAGATCTCCAAAGTGGTTTTTTTCAACTGATGTCAGCGTTAAGGAAATGAAATCTAATGTTGCTGTGGGAGAGAACAGGTAGAACTGAAGTACTGGAATGTAAAGTGAACTTGAAAAAAGGTTCATGGAGGGGGATCAAAGGGAATCCTTCATCCATCACGGAGAATGGGAAGAAGAAATGTAGCTGAAGGGAAACTTCTTTCTGTTACATGAAAAAGAGCGGAAGAGAAATTTCTAGAAACAATTTTCTTTGTGCAAATTGCTGAACTCATTATGCGTTTTTTTAAAAGTGTTTGTAAGACTTGAATATAATTTCAAATGAAAAGAACCAGCGGAATGTGAGAAACCATTATAGAAAATTAAAGCAGAAGCAAAGGATCTTCATCCCAGCAACTCCAGGCTTATTTTTAGAGATTATTTTAATTTCTTATTATGTCCCTTGCTTAATATCTAATGGCAAAAATTTTAGCAGACTGGATTTGATTCAACTTATCTTGGAAGCATGCAATTCATGCACAGATTCAGTTTTCCTTTCCTGAAGAGTAAAATGTTGCCTGAATGTGAATGATTGGTATCCCCTATTGTCTTTAAAATCCATACATTTTGTTTTCTTCTGGCTCTGAAGTGGTAGCTGTTGCTGCAACCCTCCACCTTTTGAGATGTGAGTGAGAATGAAGCTCTTTGTTTGCAAAGGAATCCCAGCTGTTTGAATTTATCAGCAAATAAATAACCTGCTTCTTCCAGCGTGGCACTAAAAAATGCAAAATACCTTTAACGGCCTAAATCCATGAAATTATTAATGAGCTAAAAATATCAATATTTGGCAATTTGATGGTGACAGCCTTAAAAATGTTATGGAGACACTTGGACTGCAACCGTCTTCTTTTGTCTTCAAGCCAGTAGTAGCAACTAACTTTATAATTCTTACAGAGAAATAAAACCAAGACACTTTACGCTGGTACTTTTAATTTTTCCTTTCCAGTCTCTAAATCTCTTTTCTACATCTTGTCAGCTTCACATTTCTCGGATTTTCATTCTGGCAATTGCATTTAGATTCTATTTTCGCCTCCACTTACTCTTTTGACAAAGGATACTAATCACTTCTTCACACCGATGAGTCCCCAAAAGCCTCCAGTTTTTGCTAACTTCTAGTCACCTTTGTCCTTTTTCCAAATTTTCTCTGCTGCTCCTGTGACTTTTGACTTTCAGAGCAGAGTTTCCTCCATCTGATTGTTTTACTTGAACATTTAATTGCTTCTCATCCCTGCAGACGCTACTTGCCTGACATTTTGGAACAAGACTTAATCAGGACGTTTCCACTCCTTTTTCTGGAGATAATCAGCTGAAACCAAAAGTGGCTGTAGGAGGATAGCTGTTTTGTGAAATTTTATAGGCAAACTTCTAAAAAATTTTGCAGGTATTAGAAGCACCTTTTAGGAGCATTTTGAAAAGATTTCTATTTGCCAGCTGAAAACTGCTTGAAAACTAATTTATTAATTTACAGTAATTTTAAGGTGGGATAAAAGCAAACACTTAATATATCAAAATATTTACTAGCTCATTAAAAGAATTTTTTTTTTTTTCAAAACTGCTTATGTTCCCACAGGAGGAGAGACTAATTTCTAGGTCCAGCTTGGAGACATCATTTCATACACTTAAAGAAATATTCTAATGTGGAACTGAATTTACAATTTATGGTGGCCATGGAAAGGGGCTTTTGCAGTGTGTGCCACCATTTGAGGGACTGATGCACAGAGAGGGTTACTGACACTTTGGAGGTGGCAGCATTTCTTCAACTGCCACCTGCTCACAACAGTGAAAATAAAAAATGCAGGGATTGAATCCAGCCCTTGTTGCTCCTGTGGAGTATCCTGGATCACGCAGCTTGGGAAGTCCTTGCTGGGCATGTCGTGCTGGGACACACGTGCAGCACAGCAGCTTTTTATGTCACTTTTTTTACGGCAAACTCTTTATTCTCTTTAATCCAATGAAACGAAGATAGATACATCCATTTTATTCCTGCTGCTCTCATGTGGCACCATGTGTCTGCTACTCCAATCGGATTGATCCCCCCTATCTCAGTGGCTTTATTCCAGTGGAGTGGGCAAACGACATCTGGAATAAATCAGCCCTTTAATAAACTTTTATCTGAGAGCTCCAGTGTCCCAGCCTGGCTGATACAGTCCGTGTAGCTTCTTGGACAAGATATTGGCTTTTTGTTTCTCATGCTAGAGAAAAGATTTTACTCCTTCTCTGTTGCTTGGACAGGTTGCACTGGCTTTAGGTGGTTACTGGTGAGTAGGGCCTGGAACTGGGATCTCCAACACATCGAATAAGCCAGGGACTGGAGAGAAATAATAGTAGAAAAAAGTGGTGAGACGCATGAAACACAGGGATTCCTAAAAAGTTACTGGTAAAACTGTGATAAAAGTCAGTGCTTTTGATGGTGTCCTGTTTATTTACCGAGCCCAGGACAAACCCAGTGGGAGGCAAGGGATTCCTTGTTCCCTGTGCTAATGCCAACATTGTTGCTCAGCTCAAAGCGAGGTCTGAACGAGGCATCTGTAGACCTCCCCTGGGGTCTGAACCAAAGTAGTGGTTCCGGTCTTGTTTTCTGATATTTGGTTTTTCTTATATTTCTGATGATTCTTGCTCTCAAAGCCAAAGATTGCCACAGCTCTTGTCTGAGCCAGGGAGAGAAGGAAAGGCTTGGCAGAGGATTTTGTGTAATGCCATCATATGAAATGCTAACAGAGCAGAGAGGCCGCAGAGGCGATATGACTTTGTGCCTTTCCTTACAAGCCTGGCCTGAGCAGAAATCCTCCATTTGAGTGGACACGTTTTTTGGGTTATATGAATGTCTATTCTGCTACAATCTATTCATGTGCAGTCAAATTTCAAAGTCATTTTACAGGTCCTTGAACCGGTGGCAAGTGACGAACACGATAAGAACACTTTTAGGCATTGAAAATAGTTATTAACGAGGTTTTGGTAATTTGGTGGCCAGCGTCTTGCATTTTGGATAAAAAAAAAATAAAAATAAAATTGCTACAAAGATCCTTTCTAGTCTAAAGACCAAAAAGAAATTTTGAGGAAAAATGTTTTCCATGCTTGTAGAGACTATAAATACTGCTGTGTACTAGGAGAAGGCTTCCAGCCACCCATGATGGATAGCTCTTGTTTCTAGACAAGAGGAATAGTGATATATCAGACTTAGAAACAATGCCATTTTGATTACAGTCCTGCTTCTCTGTTCTACTTGAGTTATAATTCTGCTGGCTACTATTTCAAGGCCTACTGCGGCTTGGAAGGGCCGTCTCGTAGCCACGTGTTCCAACAGCTTGGAAGGGGAGCATAAAACAGGGCCACTCTGGAACTAGAAGCAGTTTTTTGCTGCATCCCTTGCAGGTTATTCTCAAAGAGCCTGACTAGATTTGCTGTTGCTCCGTTCTGATACACTCCTACACCCATGGGCTCTGCAGGGGCCTTAAATAAGAGCGGTTGCTTCGAGATGAATCAAGATAGGGAGCTGTTGAGGAAGTGTGGTGGGCAGTGGCTGCAACAGCCAGCGTACATTTGGGTTTGGTGAGGCTATACCAAAACATTTCCATCCAAAACCTCTTGGTAGTGGCTGCTGTTAATCAGGTTTTGGTTTTCATGCCCCCTTTGGCACACAGGCTGCCTTTTGTAAGGTGATGTTGGAGAAGAGTAACACCTTTTCTGATAAAGGCGCTTGACAGTCATGGTTTTCCTTGCTGATTTGAAGGATGGCTTCAGTCTTCGCTGTGGTTAGAAAGGATTTTTGTCCCATGTTTTATTTTTATTAAGCTTTTGTTCCGCAAGTAGTTTCCACATATCTTTGTGCTCCTCATATACTTGCCTTCTAATTGTTTGTGACACAGCTTGTTTGCTCTGGCAGTGCCTTGTGGATGCCCTGCTGAGAAGATCTCAGTAAAGCATGATTCAGAAAGCGAGTTAGAAATGTGGTTTATTAGTCAACACATCAAGGAGCAATGTAAGTGTAAAAAAAAAAATTAAAATCTGTGGACAAAGTTTTCAGTGCTAAGCTGGGCCGAGACTCACCAACATTTCTAGTGCCAGAGGCTCAGCACAGGAGCACAAGTCACATCTGCCTCCCTTGGACCTGGCAAGAAATGCTTGCTCAGGATGAGGCTCAATTTCAGTTCAATGTTGCTAATAAAAGATGTAGGCTATGCAGCCACCTATCTGTATTTATTTGTGAGTCTGCAGCTTCTTCACAAATACCAAATCAGAGTGATTACATTTACATTCCAGCACAAATCAGTGGAAGGAACACGGCCAGACAGTGAAACTGCCAACTGTGAGTTCATGTTTTTCTTAACTGACGGAGGCTTGAAAATACAGAGAAGCTGGGAGCTCCGTTTTAAAAAGTGTTGAGGATATGCAAAACTGGCAGGGTGAATTCCATTGATTTAATCCAGATGTTTGCATTTTAACTATGGAAGAAGAGACATCAATGAAAATTTATAAGAGTAGTGAGAAGGTGCATAATGAGACACCGGAGAGCAGAATGTAAACCAGAAGTGTCAGGGAGGATTAACGGCGTTAAGTGTTTTGCTCTATTAGTATGTAGTGGTGCAGCCAGCCACGTTGGAATTTCAATTTGACATCATTTGGATATGCTTTGTGTGGTAACGCTTTGTTAGACTGTGTATTGGGGATTTCAAGAGAATTTAAAAGAATCAGGCACTCCAGTGCTATTGAAATTCAGTGAGCCGGCTGGGATGCTCCATAAATTGTGGTGCTTGCGCATCTTTGCCGTAGGTTTTTATCAAGTGCTAACCTAGTGACTTCAGCGTGGGTCATACCCACTCCAACTAAGGCTCTATTTGATTTTTAGTTTTGGTTTGTTTCTTTTTTTTCCTCCAAAACCTCAGCAGTTAAACACATGACTCGTTGAAGTATTGCCCTTAACTTTCCATTCTGTGAAACCAGTCATGGAATGCCAGTGCCTACCAGCAACGTACCTTTGTCTGTGTGCCCACAAATATTCATGATGTTGGCAGCTGTCACAGAATCCTAGAATGGTAGGGGTTAGAAGGGACCTCTGGAGATCATTGAGTCCAAGCCCCTGCCAGAGCAGGATCACCCAGGGCAGGCCACACAGGAACAGATCCAAGGGCAACTGGAAAGTCTCCAGAGAAGGAGACTCCACCACCTCTCTGGGCAGCCTGGGCCAGGCTCTGTCACCCTCCCAGCAAAGAATTTTCTCCTCCTGTTGAGGTGGAACCTCCTGGGTTCCAGCTTATACTCGTTGTTCCTTGTCCTATCCCAGGGCACCCCAGGAAAGATACTGGCCCCTTCCACTTGACCCCCACCCCTCAGATACTTATTAATAAGATTCCCTCTCAGGCTTCTCTTCTCCAGACTAACCAGCCCCAGGTCTCTCAGCCTTTCCTCTTAGGAGAGATGTTCCAGTCCCTTCATCGTCCTCATAGCTCTCCCTGCAGCACAGACTGTATCATCATTACATCAATAGCCCATTGAGACTCAGACCTGGAATTCAGTTTGTCAATGACTCTGTCACCACTTCAGATGGTACATTTCTCCACTGGGTCCATATTTCCAGTAGGACCAAACACAATTCAGATGTTTTCAAGTCCTCTGCAGCAACTCCAAATCCTGTTTCATGTTTTTATTTCAGTATGAAAATAACATCCCCTACCAGACTCCGCTGTTTATTATATTTTCAAGCATTTTTCCATTTTCTCACCTGATGCACTCTGACCTGAATAGACTTGAGTACATACACAAAGACATCGTAATATTACATCTCAGTCAAATTTTCTTTTGCTTTATATCCATATAAAGTGTGACAACAGCCAAGGTTAGGGCAGGTCATCTGCGCTGTAAAGTCCATTGGACCTGGTCCAATGGATGTGTTTGAGATGATACATCTTTCCTGGAGGGATGGTACAAAACGCAGATGAGATAAATGCAGCAGAACTAGTGTTCTTACTCTCAATGGCAGGATATAGTCTAGCTAATTCTGTGCCCTGGTGAAGTCCCCTTTTTGGTTGTTTTTTTTTATTTCCTTTGATCTTCATGCCTTTTGTACTCTTTAGTTGCCTGGTTGACCAGTAAGAAAAAGGTGGTTTCTCCCACCTAGAATGTATTATGGCCTGTCTGGTGGCTAAAAACTACAGTGTTGCCTTAGGTAATGGGAGTTGTGGATTTAGAGGAGTGAGGGGAAGCCAAGAAACTTTGGGAGTACAAAAAAATGACTAAGGTATAAACCAGAGAAAGACAAAATCTGAAGAAAAATGGAGGTAAACTTACAATGCTGAAATGTTTCTGGTGTCTTTAAGGTACCTTTAAGAGCTGGTGTCTTTTAGCAAAACATGGCATTTAAAAAAACAGTCAATATTTAAAAATAAATATTTTAGATGAACTAGCTTTTATGAAAAATGAAAATGAGCAATGTCCCCAGGTGGGCCTTCACCTACCATGACACTGTTCTTCAAGCTCCTGGATGCTGGGCTTTTCTGAAGGTTTACCCAAGGCTTGAACTAGATTCTGAGTTGGTCTGAAGTAATTGTTGAGTTTCTTTGCCTCTGCCTTCTCCCTCAACTGCTTAGAAACCTTCTGGAAGGGAGAAAGATACCTTCAGCTCAGTGCCAACCTACTTCCTTTCAATGGCTTTGAGCAAAATTGCTGGAGGAGGAGGAGGGAAGCACTGTCACTTTTTGGATACCAGCTGAGGACTTTGACTATACCTTCATTTTGTTTCAGGAGTAGAAATTGCTCCTGTGTCAGAGAAATACATAGTTTTCTTCTGAGGAATTTGAGAAAATAATGCACTCTCTTCTTTATGTCTGGCAAGTGCAATGTAGCAGAGATTATTGATACACATTTGATAGGAAAACCTTGCAGGACATACTCACAGGAGCAATATTTTGCAGTTTAAATCAGTTCTTCATATACTTCTGAAATTCCCCTTTGCCTCCCCATCATTAATTCCACTAAGAAAGCCAATTTGGTGCTGAACATAAAGAACAACTGCTGAACTTGATATTCTGAAGAGATTCCCATCAACTTCAATGGAGTGGCAGGAATTTACTCTGGGTTAGTAAGGCCACTTGGTTTTGTGTGTGCATTTGGTTTTTAGGCAATGAAAATATGCTTTGAGAGCACTAATAGGAACTGCCTTAGATAAAAGCATATGAGTGATTGCCTGGAGAAGCATCGAGCTGCTCACCTGGAAAACACACTCTTTAAAGTGTTATTTTCACGCCCACATTTGTCCATTTAGCCCAAAGCATTAGAGACTTTCAGCCCCCAGATCTAGAGCAGTGATTTCAGTTTTTCATTTTTCTGAGCCAGAATGTGAAGATGATTGAGCCAAAGTAATTTTTTTTTTTACGTCTCTTGTCACAATTTTAATGACATAATGCAACTTCTAGACCTACTTTCGTTCTATTTAGCAGTTATCAGGTTGTTTATTCTTTTCGTACGTGACACTTGAAGAACATCAAAGAAAAGTGCGGATGTACCACTGTACAATCAGATCTTTTCATCATTCTTCAGGAAATCAACATATTTCTGGAAAAGAAAAAGGCTTTTTTTTTAGAAAAAAAGGTAATCTTGTGATCCATTCAATATTGCAATGAAATGTTACTAATTTTATGTCAGTGCAGCAGAGCCTGATCATAGCTAGCCAGCAATTAAAAAAAAAAAAAAAGAGGTTGGCAATTATAGACAGAGAATGCCACAATACTAAAGATACTTCAAGGAAGACATTTGCCTTTCTGTTTTGCATATCCAATTTGCCTCTTTCTAAAAGGAAATCCATCTGACATTCCTACAATATCGAACATGATTTCCATCCCCACTGGGAAAGCATGGGAAATCCAGAAGCCCCATTATAAATGACAAGCAGTGTTGCTTCCAGAATTTGTCTCTGGTCACGTACAGGTTTTTTTCCCTTGTTTGAGAGCACAAAGGTTTTTTTAGTTGAGTGAGTGGAGGCACAAGGTTTTGCAGCCCAGTGAGAAAGAGGTGAGACTGGCCATTCTTGCTCTGCAGAATTTCTATGGTTTGATGTGCACAGGAAGGCAGGTTTTGAAAATTTTATATTCTTCTGTCTACCTGTAAAGAGCACAGCAACTGTTTGAACCTCTGTTTAAACAAGATTAGTGGAAATCACGTGAATTTATTAGGTTTACTGCATCATCATTCTTTTAAAACAAGGTTTGTTAACTAATGGGTCCCCTTCCTCACAAAAACCTTTTCAGTGCTATCAAAATGCTTCTTTACGGCAATCTTAGTTCAGTCCATTTACACATTACACGAACTACATGAAGGAAACACGATTTCAGAGGTCGTACGTCTGTAAATTCTTCTCAATTTGCAGACAATGCTGTATTCTGTCTGGCAGCAGCAGCACTTACAAGGTGGATGCTTCTGATTTAAAACTTTTACTGTCTGAAGAGCCAAATACATCACACTTCATATAGTGTCACTATGAAACAGGTGAATTAAAACTGTACCCTTTTTTCAGTACGTTCTACAAATATTTTGTAACTGTGGGTACACAACGACAGTTTATACTACTCCTTATGTATCTTTATTGTAAGTATACAGGTGGTCATGCTGGATTAGACCTCTGTGTGGTTCTATTTTTGACATTTGCTTAAAGGAGGCAACTGCAGGTAGATGGGAATCAGCATGGAGGGAGTTATATGACAAAAGTTACCAAAGACTATTTTCTTTGATCGCTGTGTTTGGAGTCTACTCAATATTTATTGAAGCACAGTAGAGACATGTGCAATATATTTACTAATGCCTGTTTGGATGGCTAATTCTTTCCCAGCATTGTCGAGCATCAAGTCGATGGCCAAGAAAGAAAATAAGGACAGTTTAAAAAGAAATGTATGCTCAGAAATTTTGTAAGCGTTTGGTGAAGAGGAAAGCTCTGCTTTGTATGCACTTGAAGGTATAGTCAAGCATGCACTTGAATGCAAAGTTGTGGCTTGAATTCTCTCTTCTTCCAAACCTCTGTTGTTCTCTCTTTTAGCAGTTATTTTCTGTCACTGCAGGATTCCTGCTGGGTCAGACGGCATGAGCTCACAACTCATTTTGTATGCTGCTTGCTTAAGAAGAGGAGGAAAGAAATTCAAATTCTAAGCGGCAGCAAGGTTTTGAACATGCTCTCCATGCCTACAAAGTGCAGTGCCCAGCATGCTTTTTTGGTGGGACAGCAGGTAAAGTATGATGTTTCTTTTTTTTATTATTCAACAGTACTTCCATTCTAGACTTGAGAAACCAATTCTGTCAAAACAAGTTTCTGAGGTCCTATTTTAGTCTTTCCACCAGAAGCCATTCTCTGATGAAAACAGAATTATTCTAGAAAACACCAAACCAGCCTCTGTTTTTGATCTTGGTGAGATCTGGGGACAAGGGGTTCTTTGGATTTGAGTAAATGCATGGCTGCATGGTGTAATCGAGTGCTCTTTAGCTCTTGTTTTGTCAGAACACATAAATGGGAACTCCTGCTATTATTCACTGTTTGCTGTTATTTACATTCTCCCTCACTGAAACAGAACAAACGGTTTTCATAAATTTGTGTAATGTTAGTCACTGTGTTTTACTGTTCTGCCTTCAGTTGTTGTTGTACTGAAGTCAAACTAGGTCATCTTTAAATCCCAGTTGCCTTGAAACTTCTTTTAGATACTTCAGGAGGAGGTTTCAAGGAGAGACTGGATGCCTTTCCCAACTGTTAAGCCACTTGATTCTGATGTTGGCTCCTGGGTCTCAGGTGTATAGTATGTGCCCTTCTACTCCATGCCCTTGGTAACTTCTTATTCTTTAATTTCTGAGTTTAAAGTGCCTGAAGCAGAGAAGATAGAACAATAACTGACATTAGTCCTTGTAGGCTACATGAAAGAGTAACCACAAAGCACTCACGACCGAAGGAAAAGAGGATTCAGATCAAAGCTCAGTGCTCAGATTCACAGAAGTATTTGGGTGTGGAGGACAAAATCCACTGAGGGACCAGGGTAGCTGGTTGCCATGCTAGCCACTGGAGCCAAGGGTCATATGTCACTGAAATCCTCAAAGCACTTGCTCAGATCTTGCTTCCTGGCCCAAGGGATGCTGACATTCCTGCCAACTGGCACTCAAATTACCTGTAATTCAGATGCCATTTTGTGTCTGGAAGCCTGACTTGCAATGGGAGGTTTTCAAACAGACTCACAGACATTCTCAAATGTCAGACAGCACAAAAATTACAGCTGGGGGCATGACATACTCACCTGCGTGCCCACAGCCTCAAGGCTTGTTTTTTTTCCTTCAAGCCATGAGATTTCTTTTCCCTCTGCATTGGGTTCTGTCCCTAGCACAATCCAGCTGTGTATTACAGGTTTTAGGAAAATCCTGTGTAAGGTCAAATCTAGTCTGAGACCCAGTCAGAAAACACCCTCATGTGAGAGTCTTGCTGCAGCTCAGCTCCTGGCAGCAGAGAGAAGGGAGGTCACTGCCTGAACAACGGGACAAGCTCAGGCTACAAATGGCTCCCATTCAATATCTTATCAGGTTTAAGCTCCTCTGCATACATTAACCATTTTTCCTTCTTCCTGACCTTGTCCAGTCCAATCCCATCAGTTACTCCTACCCTCTCAGCCCTTATTTCTGCCATTCCCTCTGGCTGAGGTACTCTACCTGCTGTGGACCTACATTTTCTAATTCCGGTCCCGGTGTTGCATGTGTATACGTGAGACATCCTAACAGAATGAACGAGCCAAACCCTCAAATGATGCAAATCATCACAGCACCCTTGTTGGCCAAAAAAAGCTACAGCAGTCTGTATGATCTGAAGGCTTTAACCCTAGAAGTCCTGGGCTGCAGTATTTCTGCATCAGGAGCCTCCTCATGAGAATTTAGCACCCTTTGAGCTATCCCTGCACATATTCATTAACTCAGAACAACCGATGGAGAATTGCCTGTACAACGGGCCCTAAAGCTAATAATTTCGCTCTGTTGTATATTCCAGTTGCACTCCTCATTAAAGAGAGCGCCGCCTTGCTGAGTACACAGTTTATTTTTCAACCTCCTGTCATTTTAGATTTGTCACTTCAAAGATCTCTTTGAACCTGGCTTTGTGTTAGCTAATGATACAGAACCTCACTGCGTACAACTTGGCAAGAAGAAAGCATCTGAGCAAGTAGACAGGTTTGTTCCCAGCAGGAGGTTTGCTTGCTGGTTCTGCTTACAGTGGAATTGAAAGGTTTCCCTCCTTTATTAGGGCTGGTACTGGTATTTCTTTCTCCAATTTGTATTTCTGTCAAGTAAGAGTTCTCACAGATGGCAGCCAGTCTGACACGACCACCTTAGAACTACCAAATTATCTAGAAGAACAAGTCCTTCAGTGTCTACCTGTGTGTGCAGTCACAGAGGTATTGGTTGAGTGAAAAATACTTTAAAATTATTTTATTTTTTCTTTCTTTTTTGAATATTTATGAATATTTCTGATCCGAGTAGGTTTGCTAAAGTACTGACTGAAAAATTTTAAGTTTAATGATTAAGTTAGTTTAATTTTAAGAGTCATTTTGCTGAGTTGCTTTTTTTCTTTCTCATGTAAAGTGTTGAAGTTTCTGAGTTATTGGGTGACATAAGATTACTGGCACATCAAACTCGCAACAGTAGCCTTGCTTTTGCCTTTTTCAGCTTTATGAGGACTAGTTTGTCTGACATGTAGATCTTTGGGAAGGCAGAATAACTGTTCTGTGTCTTAACTGCTTTTCTTCATACCTTAGGATGCAGTGAGGGGACAAGCTGCAAAGACCTGGTAGAATCACAGAATCACAGAATGGTAGGGTTGGAAGGGACCTCTAAAGATCATCTGGTCCAATCCCCTTGCCAGAGCAGGGTCGCCTGGAGTACATCACACAGGAACACGTCCAGGTGGGTTTTGACAGTCTCCAGAGAAGGAGACTCCACAAGCTCTCTGGGCAGCCTAGTCTAGTGCTCTGTCACCCTCACAGTGAAAGAATTTTTTCTTGTGTTTACATGGAACTTCCTATGCCTCAACTTGCACCCATTGCCCCTTGTCCTGTCACTGGGCATCACTGAGGAGAACCTGTCTCCGTTCTCTTGACACTCGCCCTTCACATATTTATAAACATTCCTGAGGTCACCTCTCAGTCTCCTCTTCTCCTAGCTAAAGAGATCCAGATCCCTGTGGTCAAAATCACTGCAGGGGGGCAACAGGAAAGGGAAAGAAAAATTCTCTGCAGCACTCATAGGTAGAATGTATCTTACCAGTGGGATAGATGGGGATATCAGTGTTAAAACCATATTGGAAAGCAAGGCACTTGTTGACATGTATGAATCTCATCCAGAAATGCTCACAATCCAAATTCAATTGCTACAGAGAGAGAAGGGAAGAAGGGAAAAAAAAAAA